>SJYG01000001.1:6990854-7024681 GCA_006410535.1 Litocranius walleri | reverse complement strand
GAATGTACACGGCCCCTCCCTCCCTTCAGTGGATGCACACGGCTCCTCCCCCTCCCCTTCCGTGGATGCACTCGGCCCCTCCCCCTTGTGTGAATGCCTTCCTTACTCGCTCTCCTCCCGTGGCTTTAGGACTGAACTTTCCGGGAAGAGGAAGGAGGGTCTCCAGGGGCCACACGTAGTCTGAGGATGATCCAGGTCAGCAGGGAGAGTGCTGCTGAGTGCAGAGCCACCATTTCCGCTGCTCGAGCACCCTGGCTGCCGGGAAGCCTGGACAGGGCGACCTGGTCGCGAGGCGTCTGCGTCAGAAGCATCCTTTTGTGGTTGCTGAGGGCCCCGTGGCAGCTCTCTCCCCACAAAGGGTGGTAATCCTTGCCTCTGTTAATAAGCCCTGATCCTCTTGCCACAGGGAGGCTCTGGGTCCTCGGCCGGATCAGAGAACACACGTGAACAGCCACTGCAGGGCCAGGTTTGGCGATGGGTTAGAATTCAAGCAGGATCCACAAGGATCTGCCCCCTGAGTCCACACACAGGCGTCAAAAGAAAGGTGGGGATGACCTGCAGCCACCCCTCCTGCTACCTTGAGAAAGCCCGTCTGCAGGAGAGAAGGAGGCTAACACAGAAGAAGAGTCAAACCTGGGCATGGGGGAGTAACCGGCTCACGATGTCTGAGCACCTGATCCCCAACCCATTCTTCTCAATGTCTCAGACTAATACATCCCCTTTTCTAGATGAGAAAATCTGCCCTGGGTTTCCATTCCTTGCAGATAAAAGGATCTGCGTTGATCCAATTGTGCCCACGACTGTGTATCTTACTGGGTCTGTCCAGTCCTGGCACAGAGGTGGTGCCAGGTCAGGGCCCCTCCCCTCGTTCGGGAAAGTGCAGGCCCTGTATCTTCATCTGTGCGCCCCCAGTGGGCCAGCCCACTAGGAAGAGCTCCAAGCAGAGGAGGAAGGCAGCCCTGTGGGGCAGGGGTGGTTGGAGCCCCGAGCTGCGAGCCTTGAGTGTGGCTCCAGCTCTGTTTGCCGTGGCTTCGGCATGTGGCTCCCCTCTGAGCCCAGCTGCTCCTCCGTCACGGGGACCGGGAAATGGGCCACCTTGCCAGCTGTGCTGAGATGTCCGCAGAGAGGCAGCGGGCAGTGTATCAGTGAGGTCTGGGCCACGCTACTGGGCTCCGTGGCAGGAACCCCCAGCCCCACGTGGGGTTCTCATCTCTGCCACTGCCCTCCACTCAAGCCGGGTTGGATGCGTGGTTAAAATGTCGTGGGTTGAAACAGCACAGAAGGTTTCTATTTCTCATCCCAGAGAGACTTTGCTCAGAAAGTATTTGTAGCTTAAAAAATGTCGTGGAGTTCCCTGGTGGCTCAGACGGTAAAGAATCTGCCTGGAAAGCAGGGGACCTGGGTTTGATCCCTCGATCAGAATGATCCCCTGGAGAAGAAAATGGCAACCCAGTCCAGTATTCTTGCCTGGAGAATCCCATGGATGGAGGAGCCTGGTGGGCTACAGTCCATGGGGTCTCGAGGAGTCAGACAAGACTGTGTGATTAACCCTCAACCCGGAAAGGGTAACCCAGAAGAGGAGAGAACAGCCCAAACCAGAGGAGCGTGGTCTGCGGCTCCCGCAGATTCAGGTCTCCTGAAGGAGCAACTAGCGTGGAGTCCCTTCTGGGTGGTCGTGCGTCTTCTCCTCCGTGGGGGGCACCTATGTCGGGGCCCTACTGTTTCCTTCATTTTGGTGTGGGGATTATACAATACAGCCTGGAGCCCTGGCTTTGGAACATGTCAGCCCTGGGGCACACGCTCAGATCTGCCTTGTACAGGCTGTGTGGCCGTGGGCCTCAGTTTCCTCATCTGTCAAATGGGGACATAACAGGATGCCTCACAGGGTTGCTGTGAAGCGGAAAGGCTTTAAACTCACGAGGCCCTTGACACGGTGCTTCCGTGCTCAGGAAGTATCTGCTGTCCTTGACGTCTTGTTGCAGAGCTGAGATGGCACAGGTGGCTTCTCCTCCAGGTTCAACAAGTGGCGTTTCCTGCGCTCAGCCAAGGCCAGGGTGCCTGGGGCCCCAGGAGCCGCCAGCCGACAGTGCTGTATGTCGAGCCCTGTGCCTGGGCTGGGGGGCATCATGAGCTTCCTCCCACGCAACAGGGCGCACCCTCCTCCCCTGCTGGTGGGCTGTGGGCAGCAGTGGGCCCTGCCCTGCCCTGCCCCCTGTTTACCTGGGTTTGTTTGGAGTGTTACCAGGCGATCAGAGAGGGTTGATGGGCACCCGGCTGATTTGGGGATGGTTTAAGGCTGACTTACAACCTGGCATTGAACAGGAACTGTGTTCCATGCCAGGAGCATTGCAAAAGCTGCAGCCTTATTTGGTCTGGAAACTTCTCTGCTCGGAGGAAAAGTGGAGCCAGGGAGCCGATCTGGACTCACCCTGGGCGGCCAGAGCCTTAGTGATGCCAGCTTGGGTTGTCTGGTTCGTGAATTCTTCTCATCTCTCATTTCTCTCTTTGTGGTGGGCTGCCTGCCCTTTTCAGCGACGGTTCCCCTCTTTTTCCACCAGAACCACCGCTCAGCTCTCTCTTCCCTGCCCACAACTGCCGATGAGTTATTTTGCTGCACAGCTTTAGTGAGGTGGGGTGATCGTACCATGAAATCCATCCATTGCCAGCGTACAACATGACGAGTTCTAGTAAACGCACAGGACTGTGCCACCCTTCACCCCGCCTCCCCACTCATGTTCCCTAATGCAGTATTAGGACAGGAAGTTCCCTTCCATCCTTAATTTGCTGGGAATTTTTGTTGATTTTTTAATAAATTTTTATTAGTGGTTTTATTTTTAAATCACACATGGTTTTGGGCTTTGTCGTAGGTTTTCCGTGCCTGTGGGGATGACCACGTGGGATTCATCCTTTATACACAGCTCTCTGGTGGTGGTTTGTCTTTCAGTTGCTAGGTCGTGTATGACTCCTTGCGCCCCCATGGACTGCAGCACACCAGGCTTCCCTGTCCTTCAACATCTCCCGGAGTTTGCCCAAACTCATGTCCATTGAGTCGGTGATGCCATCCAACCATCTCATATGGTGGACTGTGTGAACTGAATTTTGAATGTTAAACCGACCTTGAATTCCTAGGGTAAATCCCACCGGTCACAGCATACAATTTTTGTATATGTTGTTGATGACGGTATGTGATCAGAAACATTTGGAAATCACTGTTTCAGTGTCTGTTGCAAATCAGAACTGAGTCTCCTTAGGGCAGTGTCCCCAGTCTTTTTCGCACCAAGGATTGGTTTCATGGAAGACAGTGTTTCCGCGTGTGGGGGTGGGGGATGGGGTCAGGACGATTCAAGTGCATTACATTTTCTGGCATTTTAATCTAATGGTGCCGCTGATCTGACCGGGAGGACTGATTGGTCTGTGGTCCAGAGGCTGGGGCTCCCTACCTCAGGGAGAAGCCGTACTTGGATTCTTTTCATGAACTCAGAGATTCCAGGACACAGAGAGAGAGAAATCCAGCAGAGGGTTGCTCACACCTGTCTTTCCCTCTCAAACACGTTCTGAGGCTGTCACGTCGCTCGTTTTAGCCTTCAGCCCCACAAATTCAGCAGTCAGAGGGGCCTGCCCCTGGGGCTGGCCTGCTCACCTTTCTCAGGGGTGGATGGAACTGGCCTTTGGGGTGAGTTAGGCTTGAAACCCACCTGTGCCCAGCCGAACAAGTCTGGTGAAACCACCTGTGGTCACTCAGAGGAAGGGCTTTCCATTACTTTTTTTTTGGCCGTGCTGTACAACGTGTGGGATCTTAGTTTCTCAACCAGGAATTGAACCCAGGCTCTGGGCAGTGAAAGCACAGAGTCCTAACCACTGGATCGTCGGGGAATTCCCTTTTTTGAAATTTACCCACAGATGCTGCAGAGGCTGCTGGTGAACCCGGACAGACAGAGGCTGTGAGTGGCCGTGCGGGGCTGCCTGGGGCTGGCTCTCACAGCCAAACCAGGGCAGGGAACTTCTGGTTGATCCTCTCCAGTGAAGGGAGCGTCCTGGTGTCTTTTACACCCTTTCCTGGAGTGAGAGGACAGAGGTTACGGCTTGCTAGTGAGCCTCCTCCCTGGGTTCAGCACGTGGAGCCCCGGTAAGCCCCATAGGGACTGCTGCCCCACCCCGAATGTCTGGGGAACACCTCTCCCTGTGGGAGCCGGCAGGCCCCCCATCATCTGGGAATGAACTTGTCTCTTGCTCCCCCAGCACAGAGCCAGCCCTCTTCTTGTCCTCGGCAAGCCTGGGGACATCGGTCCTTCCTCTCTGTTCTTTATTCCCCTCGGTGAGGCCCCACCGGGTCCCCAGACCCCCATCTCGAAGGGCGGGAGGTACAGAGCTCAGGCTTCTGGCCAGGACAGCGTCACGAGTTGGGTCTCAAGTTGGGGCAGGATCCTCAACCCTGATCCCTGACCCGACACTCAGCAGTCCTAATAAAATGGAAAAAGGAATTATAAACACATGGAGCCACGCCCCCCCAAAGATAAACATCCCCATGTTCCAGAAAACAGACAGAAAGTGGGCAGTCAGAGGCAGGAAGCCGCGGGCCTGCTGGGCTCCTGGTCTGGTTGGGGCTTTCCTGTTCGTCAGAGGCAGAAAGGCTGCTCCCGTTGCTATGGCCACATAACAAATTTACCCAAAACTCTGTGGTATAAAACCACCGTTTATCCTGCTCCCTGTTCTGGGCTCAGGAATTTGGACAGAACTCAGCAGGACCCAGTGATTCAAGATGCTGGCCCGTAGCTCAAAGCGGGAGGACTCTGGTGAAACCAGCCCCTGGCACGTCGAGGTCAGATCTATGCCCATCTCCAGCCAAGACCTTCTTTTTGCTCGGCTTCCCCTGAGCCCACCCTGTGTCCTCACTCTCTTGCCCTGAGCGGCTGTTCCCCATAAGCCAGACTCCTGAGTCCTGAATCCCCCTGTGCTTCTGAGGGAAGGGGCCTGAGCCTTAATGCCAATTACATGCCAGTTTCATGCTGATGGCTCCCCAAGGATTATATTCTCTATGGTCTTCCCTAGCTCCAAATAGAAGTCTGCTCGCATCTGCCCTTGGGTATTTAGAGGCATCCCGAACTCAAGTGTCCCTATCATCTGAGGGCCTGATCAGCCCCTGGGTGGTGGGGTGGATGGTGGCCCCCAAAAGCTATGCCCACATCCCGATACTCAGAACCTACAAATGAGATCTTTTTGGATAAATGGTATTTGTAGATGTAATTAAGGATCTCAAGGTGGGATCATCCTGCTGGCCCTCAAGCCAATGATAGGTGCCCTCATAAGAAACAAAAGTGGACAGGCAGGACAGAGGAGGGGGAAGCCACCGGGAGGAGGAGGCAGAAGCTGGAGGGATGTGGCCCGAATCCAGGAGCACCTGGAGCCCTGGAAGCTGGGACATGCAGGAAGGCTTCTTCCTACCCTAGGGCCCTGGGAATGAGTGCAGCCCTGCTGACCCCTTGATTTTGGATTTGTGGCCTCCAGAGACAGGGGCAAACAAGTTTCTGTAGTTTCAAGCCACCCCAGGACACTGACGCGCCTTCTAAACCTGCAGCTCTGTCTTTCAAGTCGCCTGTTGGGCACCCTCACAGCCATCCTGTTCACCTCTTTCTTACCCCCGCACAGACCTGCCAGCAAGTCCACTGTGCCCTCCCTGCCTTCAGACCACGCTGGAATCTGCCCGCCTCTCCCCGTCCGCTGTGGCTGCCCTGGCCCCCACGCAGCCTGTCTGCCCTGGATCCCGGCCCAGACTCCGCCCCATCTGCCCTGTCCAGCCTGCACTCTCCCTCGGGGTCCCCACCTGTTTCACTGCATCTTTCTTCCCCAGGCCCTCTTTTCTCTACTTTATTCTGTGATGCCAGGCTGATTCTCCACAAACCACATCCTTATCCTCCGGTCCTTATCCTCCTGTCCTCCCAGTGCTGGGGGTGACGGCTAGCTGCTCATTTTCTCTGCACAGCTGGAGTCCTGTGATGCGATCCTGGGTCTCAAGTGCCCACAGTGACTCCCCTTTTTCCTGACCGGAATCCACTGGTACCCTGGCCTCCCAGCTTCCAGCCTTGCACCCATGAGCTGGTCTCAACAAAGCAGTCAGAGGGTGGGGGTGAGGGAGTGCCCCTGACACTCATGGGCAAGGGGGCCAGGGTTTGCTGGAAGGCAGAGGGCTCTGGGGTTCCGGCTGAAGTTTCAGAGCTTGGCAAAGCGGAACACAGGAGGACTTCCCTGGTGGTGCAGTGGATAAGAATCTGCCGGCCATTGCAGGGGACACAGGTTCCGTCCCCGGTCTGGGAGGATTCCACACGCCGAGGAGCGACTGAGCCACAGTTGCTGAGTCAGAGCCCTAGAGCTTGCGAGCGGCAGCTGCTGAAGACTGAGTGCCCTGGAGCGTGTGCTCCGCAACAGGAGAGACCACCGCAACGAGAAGCCCACACGCCGCAACTGGAGAGGAGCCTGCACAAGCTACTGCACAACGCGGAGACCCAGCACAGCCAAAAAAAGAAAGCGGAGCACACGGGACTTTATTATTAACACTACACTGTTCCAGTACCTGCCTCCCTCCTCCAGCTAGACTGCTGGTGTGTTTTTTTTTTAATTTATTATTATTTTTTTACAGTAAGTTCTGGATGGTTATCTATTTTAAATACAGCAGTGTGTACATGCCAACCCCAAATTCCCAATCTATCCCTTGACCCCGTACCCTCCCCCGCTGGTAACCATAAATTCTTCCTCTCTGTCTCTGAGTCTGTTTCTGTTTTGTAAGTAAGTTCATTTCTATCATTTTCTTTTTTAAAGGTTCTGCTTGTAAGGGGTATCACACCTTTATCTTTCTCTGACTTACTTCACTTGGTATGATGGCCTGGATTGCAACCACATGGATGTGGTTGCAAATGGCATTATTTAACTCTTTCTAATGGCTAATATTCCATGGTTTATACAGTAAGTTCCCTACAAACAAATGTGTTTGGTTCCAAGATCGAGTTCCTAAGTCCAATTTATTCACCAGTCCAACCAAGTTAGCCTCGGTACCAACTAACACAGTCGGCCACATAGCACTGTACTGTGATAGGGTTGTGATGCGGGCCATTTTCTAGTCTCTCTTGAATTCGTTACAGTTTCGTTTCTGTTTTAGGTTTTGTTTCGCCGGCCTCCAGGCCTGTGGGATCTCAGCTTCCTGACCAGGGACTGACCCCGCACCCACCCCCGGACCACTGGGCCACGAGGGAAGCCTTGTACGGAATAGGTTTCTAATACTTTTCACACAAATAACACATAGAATACAAACAGAAAAGATAAAGAAAACAGTTTTGGTCTAATAGTCCAGTACTTTGAAAAGCACAGCGCTGCCAGCTCCCTGCATCACTGCTGTTTTCACACTTGATTCCAGACACCCTGGGCTTGAGATAAAGATGCACTCTACGCAGCAGTGTGCAGTGCACAAAAGCACAGCCACTTGTGCACACGTGAGAGTGCACACCAGACACGTGACTGGACGTGCAAACACACGTTAGCATCTTTGAAAGTTCGCAACTTGAAGATTCACATGTAGGGAACTTACTGTCTCTACCAAGCATTTACCTTTTTTTTTTTTTATTAACTGTGGGTTAGCCTGGTAGCTTAGTTCAGTTCAGGCTCTCAGTCGTGTCCAACTCTTTGTGACCCCATGAATTGCCGGATGCCAGGCTTCCCTGTCCATCACCAACTCCCTGCGCTTACTCAAACTCATGTCCATTGAGTCGATGATGCCATCCAACAATCTCATCCTCTGTTGACCCCTTCTCTTCCCGCCTTCAATCTTTCCCTGTGTCAAGTTCTTTTCTAGTGAGTTAGTTCTTCGCATCATAGCACAACCTGGTAAAAAAAAAAAATCCACCTGCAATGTAGGAGACACAGGTTTGACTCCAGGGTCAGGAAGACCCCCTGGAGAAGGGATAGGCTACCCACTCAAGTACTCTTGGGCTTCCCTGGTGGCTCAGATGCTAAAGAATCTACCTGCAATGTGGGAGACCTGGGTTTGGTCCCTGGATTGGAAAAAATCCTCTGGAGGAGGGCAAGGCAACCCACTCCACTATTCTTGCGTGGAGAATCCCCATGCACAGAGGAGCCGGGCAGGCTGCAGTCCATGGGGGTCGCAAAGAGCTGGACATAACAGAGCAACTAAGCGCAGCACATTAACTGCAGGCCGTACCCGAGTGGTGGACTGTGAAATCAACATGGTGAGCTGTGCCCAGCGATTTTAACAAACAGTGACACGAAATAGAAGGGTCAGGATGGAGTATCAGACGCGACACGCGGTCGGAGGAGGCACTGTCTGATGAAACTTGGCTCAGGGCTTTGGGCATGCGTGATTGTGACGTAAATGCATTTCTTTCAGTGAGTCTTGGTTCATGGTGCTTATAAGCTTCACGGGGGTGGGTCTGCACCCGTCTCGCCCCCGGATCCACCTCCTGGGGCTTCTGATCGTCTGCATGACTGGGGCTCGTCCCTGTGCAGCCAGGCAGAGCTCTCTGCCGGTTCTGCGCTGGGAGGTTTTCTGAGGTCATCTGGCTGTGGATTTTCTTCTCTGTGACATCTCTCTGCCCTTTCTCTGGATTGCCTCTCGTGCATAGGGCAAATCTGGACATATTTTCTTTTTACATTTTCCGTTTTCTCTCTGTTGGTCTTTTGCTTTCTTTCTGAGAGCCGTTCCTCAGCCTTATTTGCCCAACCCTCCTATTGATATTCAGGTTTTAAAAATTCACACGATCACATTTGATCATGGTTTAAGAGCCTCTTTCTCCCAGTCTCTCTTCCTTCTGCTCTCGGGGTGCAGTGCCCTGCTCCCTGCGCCCCTCTTCCTGCAGTGGTTTTACTCCATATTTCCGTCGTCTGCCTTTGCAGGAGGACTCTCCTCAGACACCTGGTCTTTGTCCACTTGGATCCGGCGAGGCCTGGACACTCAGACGCCCACAGGCTCCTTGACCTAGGGCTCTGCCGGGGAGCCAGCTGCCGGGCCCTGGAGCCGGGGTCGGATGTCAGTGTCTGTCTCTCCCCTTGGACTTGTCGGACCCCCGGCAGCGCCGGGGCGGGTGGGCTCACGGCATCTGCTCCTCACACACTTTCCTCTGTGTGCGATCCCTGCCCTGACTGTGCCCCTGGCCCCGGAGCAGAGGGGCCCGTCTTACTCACTGCAGAGACGAGACTTGCGCCGACTCTTCTCCTGGGTTGGTGGAGGGGGCTTCGCCAAGTAGCACGTCGGACCTGACAATCAGACTAGCACAGTCCGATTAACTGGTTTATTTCGGCTGAGCTGGGTCTCCCGCTTTGATGGGCCTCCTCCGGTTGAGGAGAGTGGGGCTGCTCTCTGTCGCAGTCGGGAGCGTCTCACGGCTGTGGCCTCTCTTGTTGCAGAGCACCGGCTCTAGGCACGCAGGCTCAGTGGTTGTGGTCCACGGGCTTCGTTGTGGGATCTTCCAGGACCAGGGATCGAACCTGCGTCTCCTGCACTGGCAGGCGGATTCTTATCTACTGCACCCCAAGGAAGTCCCAGGTCCCTTTTCTTTTAAAAAAAAAAATTGTGGTAAAATATACATAGCATAGAATGTACCATCTTAACCATTTTGAAGGGTACAACTCAGTGGCATTGAGTAATTTCACAATATTGTACAGCCATCACCACCGTCCACTTCCAGAACTTTCTCATCTCCCCAAAAGGAAATCGTGCCCCCTAAACCGTATTCCCTACCCCAGCCCCTGGTCACCTCTACTTTCTTTTTTAAAATTATTTTTAAAATTTTATTCTTGAATTTAAAAAAATTTAAAAAAATTTTGATCACGTCCCATGGCATGCAGGACCTTAGTTCCTTGACCCGGGTTCCATGGATTAAAGCCACACCGCCCGCCTGCACTGGGAGGCAGAGTCCTAACCACTGGACCACCGGGGATTCCTGCCTCTGTTCTTCCTTCTGTCTCTGAAGTGACTGCTTCTCTGAAAGGCTTTCCTACCTCCTTGTTAGTTTACTGCCTATGCACCCCGCTTCCTCAGCACCCGAGGACCCCCACTTCCTGAGCTTCTGGTGATTCTGTGGAATCAGCCGATTTGACTCAGGAGTGGCCTTTGGTTGATGTCTGCGTTTAATCTGCCATCTGATCTCTGGGTTGGGAAGATCCCCTGGAGGAAGGCATGGCAATCCACTCCAGCATTCTTGCCTGGAGAATTCCATGGACAGAGGAGCCTGGTGGTCTACAGTCCATGGGGTCACAAAGAGTCAGACACAAGTGAGTGACTAACTTTCACTTGCCATCTTTACCCCAAAGTTCCTCTATAATATTTAGAAATTCATCTTTTTTGCAGATACTTTGTAAAAATCAAACAGTAGAATCATCTTATAATCACGTTGTGTAATCATTTAAGGTTAATGTTTAAGGATAAAAATGGGATGCAAAACTCGCTATTCAGTAGGCTCCGATTTCTGTGAGAGCTTCCCACGTGGCACAGTAGTGAAGAATCCATCCGCCTGCCAGTGCAGGAGACATGAGTTCGATCCCTGGGTTGAGAAGATCCCCTGGAGGAGGAAATGGCCACCCACTCCAGTATTCTGGCCTGGAGAACTCCATGGGTCGAAGACCCTGGCCAGCCACACAGTCCATGAGGTCACAAAGAGCCGGACACAGCTGAGTGGCTGAGCAGGTGCAATTTATGTAAAAGACACCCACGTGCATAAAGAAGAAGGAAAGTAGTAAGGCCAAATTGTAAACATCTCTGACCTTTGGGATTTGGTCTACTGCTTGTCATTTTATTCAGTTCTTACGCTTTTTAAAAGTTTTCCACAGCGCTGAGTGTGCTCCTGTAATCAGCATGGAACAGATCCCTGCTGGGTGCTTCTCCATCTTGGGCATCCTGTGGTCCTTGTTGGCTGGGGGTGGGCCTGGGTCTCACACAGGTGGGAGGAGGGGGAGATCCGCCAGATTTGTATTCTAGAAAAGTCCTTCTGGGGATGACCAAGAGGAGGAGGTGTCTTAAATGAACCAGAATCGTGCTAGGTAGCCCGAGTCTGAAGGTGTGGCCAGGCAAAAAAGGCTGAGGGGCACAGCTGCTGAATAGTCATGGGTTAAATCATCAGAATTCGTTGCCTGATCCCTGTGGGGTAAGAGGCTGGGAAGACATCCATATTTCTGGCTTGGGTGAAGGGTGACTTAATGGTTCAGGAAGTCCCGCCCAAATGTTCTTAATAATAATTGTATTCATCTCATTTCTAATTCACACATGCAGCCCAGAAGGTCTGCATGCCTGGCAGGGTGAGAGGGTGAGGCACTCTGGATTTTCCAGGCCTGTCAGTCAGGGCGATTGGCAGCTGCCAGCAGGATGTTCCCCTGGACCGCTGGGCCCTCGCAGGGCGTGGCGGGGAGGGGGTTGGCAGGGGGAGAGGGCAGAGCAGGAAAACTGCAGCCCCTGGGGGGAGGGGAGCTTCCAGGGAGATCTCTGTCCTCCTCCGAGAGAGGCGGCCAGCGCCCTGTGTCCAGCCCTCCTCAAGGGTCCGAGCCTTGGCTCTCCCTGGCCCCAGGGTCTGTCCCAAGCTGGCCAGACGGGGTCCGAGCCCTGTCTCTCCCTGGCCCAGGGTCTGTCCCATGTAGGCATCGCTGCGTGTGTTTCGGATCAAAGACTCGATGTCACGTATTTGTGTGGTTCTGACATCTGGCCCGTTCTCGACGGCACCGTTCAGCTGCTGCATTCCCCCTCCCCCCACTCTGGCCAGCTCCTTCGGAACATCTTTTAAGGTAAAATTCATAGAATGTAAAATTAACCACTTTATTTCATTGTTGTGTTTTGGCCATGTGGCCGGTGGGACGTTAGTTTCCTGACCAGGGATCACACCCACGCCCCCTGCACAGGCAGCGTGGAGGCTCAACCACTGGACTTGCAGGGAATCCCTAGAGCTGACCATTTAAGAAGTCATTTACTTCTGGGTGTGCGGGCCTTCGCTGCTGCACAGGCTTCCTCTCTGGTTGCGGTGCGAGGAGTCTCACTGTGGGGGCTTCTCTCGCTGTGGAGCGTGCGCTGTGGGGTACCCAGGCTTCAGTAGCCGTGGCTCCTAGGCTCTAGAGCACAGGCTCGAGAGTTGTGGCACACGGGCTTGGTAGCTCCACAGCGTGTGGGATCTTCCTGGGTCTGGGATGGAACCTGTGTCTCCTGCATGGGCAGGCAGATGCTTTACCACTGAGCCCCTAGGGAAGCCCTAACCAGCCACCTTAAAGTGAGCCGTCAGTGGCATCCTAATGTTGCACAGCTATCATCTCTTGTTATTGCCGTTCAGTCGCTAAGTCATAGCGGCCTCTGCGACCCCAGGGACTGCAGCACGCCAGACTTCCCTGTCCTTTACTGTGTCCCTAAGTTCGCTCAAATTGATGTCCACCGAGTCAGTGACGCCATCCAACCATCTCATCCCATCTCTCACCTCTGTCTGGTTCCAAAACGTTTTCATCCCTTTAGAGAGAAACCCCAGATCCACCAGCAGTCACTCCCCAGTGCCTGACTCGCAGCCCCAGGCAACCACAAACCTCCTTTCGGTCTCTTTGGATTCGCTTACTTGGGACATTTAATACAAATGGAATCATACAATATAGTCTTGAGTGTCTGGCTTTTTACACTGAACCTCGTCAAGATTCATCCACGTGTCAGTGTGAATTCCTTCTTACGTCTGAACACTATTGTATGGCGTGGCCCGATCACATCTTGTTATCCATCGGGGTGGTGGACATTTGGACTTTCCCACTTTCTGGTTGCTGTGAATAGTACTGCTGGGAACACTCAAGTATGGGTTTTTCCCTGAATCTGTCTTCACTTCTCTTGGAGTGGAAGTGCTGGGTCAGATGCTCACCCTGTGTCCCCTGGACTTCTTGAACAGCACATGGTGGCTGGGCCTTCTGGCCTGCCCTTGAGCCAGGCTCTTTAGGACTGTGAGGGAGGGATGACCCTTCCCACCATGGCTGGACCGGCCTCCAAGCCTCTGCACCACGGAGGTGCCTCCTTCGGATGGTGGAGCCGGGTTAGTGCTAGTGAGGGTGGGGCAGGCCCCTATGACCCGGGCTGTTGAGGAGCAGCCTCAGAGAGCTGGCTGACCCCAGAGACCCGGGGAAGAGCTGGGAGGGGGTGCCCCTGAGGGACGGTGGCCAAGCAGGCCGCTGTGGAAGGAGGGCTCCGCTCAGGGCTCAGCCTCCAGACTCCCCCTCTTACTCCCCACTGCTCCTGGAAGAAGGAGCTGGGACTCAGCAGTAAGTGACGACCAGGGGGTTCCGACCCCCAGTATGGCCCAGAGTTATGATCTTGATCAGTGGCTATGCTGTCTCCCCCAACGCCTGAAATTTCACTTCACCACGCATCACACTGAGCCAAGAATTATACTGAGTCTTCTTGGGAAAAAAAAAAAAAATTGGAGAAATGAATGATGAAAGTGCTCCCACTCTGCTTACCCAGCCGGGCCCTTGTAGTAGTTTGCAGATCAGCCTCCGTATGTTTGCACGTTTCACACAGTCACCACCCGGCTGCTCCTACCCTTGCGTGCTCAGCTATTTTCCACTTGATGTGTCATAAACACTGTCCCATGTTTTAAAAATATTTGCCACAATTGTCATTCAAAACTGCTTCATCCCATTACATCATGGAGTTCCCCCGGAATTCAGTAAACCATTGCCCCAGTGTTATCTGGATCAAGGGTTGCCAAACGGTTGCCCTCAGACCAAGTCTGGGCCCCTGGCCCTTTCTTTGGGTACAGCCCACAGCTAAGAATGACTTTCACGTTTAGTAATGGTTGAAAAAACTCAGAAGGCTGTTTTGTGACATATGAGATGCACAGGAAATGCAAGCGTTGGTGTCTACTAGCGAAGCTTATTTTATTTTTGTGTATTTGTGCCTGGCTGCCCTGGGCCTCGGTCACCGCGCAAGGGCTTTTCTGTCGGCGGGGCGAGCCGGGGCTTCTCAGCGCAGCGGCTTGTCTTGTGGAGCAGCAGGCTCTGGAGCAATGTGAGCCTCAGTAGCTGTGGTGCAGCGGGCTTAGTCACCCCTTGGCAAGCGGGATCTTCCCAGATTGGGGATCGAACCTGTGTCCTCTGCATTGGCAGGTGGATTCTTAACCACTGGACCGCCAAGGAAGTCTGAAATATTTTGCTGTAATGATCCCACTCCACTTTCAGTTTTAGCATGTGTAAATATGCTACCCAGTTTAAAATACCGAAGATCTGATTCTGATACAACTAAGAGAGAAACACGGAAAATAGGACCCTAAGTCCGTGCGGAAATGTTATTGGCTGAAAAGGTTAGGAAGTGAAGCATCTGCCGTGATTCAGCTAATCAGTCTCACGTGGTTCAGTGAACGCTTTGTGTGACAGAAGCACTCTGTAGCATCATACTTTAGTCATCTTTCAGGCAGCAACAGGCTAAAGTATCCCTACAAGGAGTTGCTTTTTCCTAAAAAAAAAAAAAAAAAAAAAAAGCTCCAAGTCCACTGAGAGGTATTAGCCCGAATTTGTTCTGTTTTGAAATGCTAACTTTGTGGTCATTTGTTACATAAGCTACAGGAAATAAGCATGCCTAGTAAAGACTCCTCCAACCTCTGCCCAGGGAGCTGGGGAGGGGGTGTCCCTGACCAGTGTGTGTGTGTGTGTGTGTGTGTGTGAGAGAGAGAGAGAGAGCGCACGCGCTTAGTGGTGTCCAGCTGTTTGCAACCCTGTGGACTGTAGCCTGCCAAGCTCGTCTACCCATGGGATTTCCCAGGCAAGAACACTGCAGTGGGCTGCCATGCCCTCCTCCAGGGGATCTTCCCGATCTGCGGATCAAACCTGCATCTCTTGCACCTCCTGCGTCAGCAGGCGGGCTCTTTACCCAGCGTGTGCTGGGGGCCAGCGTGAGGAGCTCCGCCCTTGGCAAAGGTCATGAGGAAGGGGGCTTCGGCATGTGCAAAGGCGTGATCAAGCCTCAGGAAACCCCCTGCTCCCGAGCATCTACTCCCCAAACCAGAGTCTGTCTTGTGCTCCCACCTACACCTCTGACTTTACGGGGGGCTCTCCCCCATAGCCATTTCTCTCGGAGAAGGAGTTAACTTGCAACTCCAGTTAATAAAAATTCCTGGGCGTGACTAGACTGTTTCAACTTACGGCACTCCTCTCAAGGTTATCTAGCCTGCCTGTATAGGTTCCTCCTGCCACAACAGCCCTCCAACCATGAGAGGCACAAGATGTTTTTGACTTACTAAAGGCAAATTCTTTTGGGAAGTTAGAAATTATTAGTGTAGTGGGTTGGTTAGGAATTATATTGTTAAAGGGTTTTTCATTTGTTGTGTCAATAACTGCTGCTAATTCCCTGCCCTGGGTGTGACAAGGGTGTCTCAGGTCAAACCTCTCTGCTGACAGACTAGCTTGTGTGACAACCTCTCAACCATAAACAGCACAGAGAGTTTAGAATATTAGCATAGGGCTTTTCTTGTATCCTTAGACACCTGGGAATATATTAATCAATGTATTTGGAATATAGAAAAGGAAATAGAGTAGTTTTTGATGTTCGCAATACTAGACCTTTTGAGTTAATGAATTTTCTCTTTTGTTATAGATCACTGTACTTTGTTATAAATCACTGTGTCCTTGCTATGTAAAAATGTAACTTTATCACTATCTTAAGACTAAGTAGATCTTAAGAGGGACATTGGTGAAAGGATTTTCATTTGTTGGACTGATGTTTGCTACTAAATCTCCATATTCCCTGCCCTTATAATAAATATAACTAGCATATAGGAGAAATACGTATTAACCTTTAAGCATATAGGAGAAATAAGTATTAACCTTTAAGATTAATCATGTTAACCTTGGGTTAAATAAATTCCTTTCTTGATTGTAACTCACTACACCCTCACCCTATAGGAATGCAACTTTATTTGGAGGGTGGTGCCTGGTTTAAGAAAAACCACGCTTGGAAAAGATAAGTTTTTTGGTTATCAGAAAGAAAGGGTTGTAAATGTCAGCAGGCAGAAATGGCTTAAAGATGATGGAAAACCCCTAAGACCTTTTTATAAGTAAGGCACCTGATTTTGATAAAGTCAGGACTGCTGACCCACACGTGACTCTGTATTCATCCCTATATGTAACAAAAGGTATATAAGAAAATCGGAAAAATAAATAAATGGGATCAGTTCCTGGAAAGACTGATTCCCCCATGTCATTCATTCTTGCTCCCCGATTTTCCGGCTGAATTCCCATCTGGAACATGGATGCTATTCCATGTAACCCAAGTAATTCAGCCTCTTTTTCTCCACTAACTTTCCTACTACACTATCTGTTTCTAATCTCTCTATCTGTAACTAAATATGTATTTTTCCAAAGAGGACGCTGACTCCGTCCCTACCTTAGAATCACCCTGGATCCACCGGGGCTGGACCCCGGCAAGTGTGCGTAGCCTCACCTTTTCTCCAGTTTTCAGAACGAGCTTCGCCTCTGCTCTGTCTTGTCTGGAGTCACTGCGTGAAACCCTGACTGGTTTGCTTTAGGATGGAGGATACTAAGCATTCATCCATTCGTCTGTTTACTGTTAACCTGCAACTTCATGCCAGGCTCCGGATTTGCTGAAAAGTATGGTAACTCAGAAAGTAAAGAACCCACTTGTCGATGCAGGAGACCCAGGTTTGATCCTCTGGGAAGATCCCCTGGAGAAGGCCACAGCAGCCCACTCCAGTATTCCTGCCTGGAGAATCCCATGGACAGAGGAGCCTGGCAGGCTGTCGTCCCTGGGGTCACAGAGAGTCTGGCACGACTGAGCGACTGAGCTGCAACAACCGGTTGCCACGTTTTGCTTCTGGGCCGAATGGTTCTGTTTAGTTTTCCTCTTCTGAGTCCTCCTGGCTCTCGCCCAGTTAGACCGCAGGGAGCCAGGTCTGAAAGGGCAAATGTCGCCTTGGCAAAGGGAGCTGAGAGGCGCCTCTGGGGGCTTGGGCAGCAGAGTGGACGGGAGTGGACTGGAATGGAGCCGTCTGACCAGGCCGGAGGGAGTCATCCTGACGGCCTCCTGCAGTCCTGGCCTCCCCGGCCACCCTGGCTCTCCGGGTCATCCCCACCTGGGTCCCCTCATCCAGCCCCCGCTGGTCAGCCTTGCTGCCCTGTTTACTGCCCTGGCCTGAGTGTGCCCTGGGCTCCGTGAGTCCAAAGCGGAGTTCCCGAGTCAAGGATGGGCACAGCCTTGCCCCGGGAAATGAGGCCTAAGTGATGTAAGAGCCACATCAGTCCCAGCCTTACCTGGGATGAACGCTCCTCCTTTGAGATCCCACGAGTCCCCGTGCAGGCTGATGTCTTTTATCTGACCCTTGGTGGATCCAGGGACAGGATGGAGGGGGCTTGGGGTGGCTCAGGCAGGTCTGGGCTATGCCCACCCAGCTCTAACGCAGCTCAGGTCCCCTCCGCAGAAGGCCCCGGGACAACACTTCTCAGCGCTTGCTGATAGATGGAGGCCAGAGTAGCACATAGCAGCCTGGTGACGGTGGGGGGGGTGGGGGGGAGGGAGATGGCTGTCTCCACTTTATAGATGAGAAGACAGCTCCACGAGGACAGAAGGCCCCCAGGAGGTGATAGCGGAGCTGAGGCTCAAAGCCAGAGCCGGTCCTTTCCCTGCCCCCGATCACTGTGGTCCCTCAGTGAGGGCAGGGCCTTCCCGCCTTCTCATCCCACTTTGCCGTCACCCAGGACTGACTCCTGCATGGGAGGTGGGACTCGGGAACCACAAGCCCACTCACTGAAGTGGTGGGTTTAATTCTTAGAGTTACAACTCCATTCAATTCTGACTGTTTACAAGTAATACATCTTAACAGATAAGGATACAGAAAGCTTGAAAGTCACAGGAAGAGAAGATGCACCATGCAAACAGCAAGACAAGAAAGCCGCGGGAGCTGTGATAATATCAGACAAATAGACTGTAAGGAAGTAACACCGCTCGGATTCAGGAGGGCAGCTTCGTATTTCACCACCAAAGCGCCAATTCCCCAGGATAGAACACCCCTAAACTCGCACGCTCCAAATAACACAGCCTGAAAACAGATAAAGCAAAGAAGCAGCTCACGCACAAGCTTGCTTGTTCATTCTGGAAGTCAGATTTTGGTGATGGACGGCAGTCTTTGCCATCAGCCTTTGGCAAGGTTGTAAAGAATCAGGCCTTCCTCTTTGGGAGTCTACCCTACAGAGGGGAGAAAAAAAAAAATACACAGATGCATGAAACAGCTGAAGACCAGTGGTCGGCACCGGGTGAGGATGGTGTGGGTTATGTACTATGGACATCAACAGGCAGACACGCATCACTCACTTGCATTCACTGTGCCTACATGAACGCCAACACTCCCATCTGGGCATGGGGGAGGGCCCTCATGGGGTGTGTCATCTGAGGAGGGCCCTCTTGGAGATGCGGAGAAGGCAATGGCAACCCACTGCAGCACTCTTGCCTGGAAAATCCCATGGATGGAGGAGCCTGGTAGGCTGCAGTCCATGGGGTCATGAAGAGTCGGACAGGACTGAGCGACTTAGCAGCGGCAGCAGCTGTTCGAGATCAGTATGGACCGGAGTCACCTGGGTTACCACCCCACCCCACGATCGTGGCTGCTGTTCCCGGGGCCCCCAGGCCTGCCTGCCCAGTGGGACATTCCACAAACATGTCCTGGGCCCCTCTCTGTGCCGAGACTTGTCCTGGGCATTGTCCTGGGTGTGGAGCACAGCTGTGACCCAGATGGACGCAGCCCCTCTTGGTGAGCCTGTAGCACACAGTGGTGAGCCCACAGGGCAAGTGGAGCAGGGAGGGAGGACCAGAGGGGTGTGTGTGCTGTATTATCTTATGTAAGGCGGTCAGGAAAGGCCTCTCTGAAGAGGTGACACTTGAGTGGTGACCTGAAGAAAGTGAGGGAGACAGCTGTGCACGCAGCTAGGGGAGGAGCATTCTGGGCAGAGAGAACAGCAGGTGCGAAGGCCCTGAGGCAGCCTGGAGCTGGTGGGCGGGGTTGCAGGAGGCGCGGTCAGAGGGCACGGAGCAGGGTGAGGGAGACCATTGGTGCCCAGGGGTCCATGCAGAGGAGGCAGAAGAGCCCCAAAGGAGGGGTTGGATGAAGCCAGGATGCACCCGTGAGCACCCCGTGAGCACTGACGCTCGACCAAAGAGCTGCTGTTAAATGCCTGTTTAAATGTTAAATACCAGCTATTAAATGCCTGCTGTACGCGGGGTCCATGCAGGGTGCCCACTGCTGTGGAGTGTGGCTGAGCAGAAACCGCCGGCCCTGTGTCGCTTGGTGAGCACGGACCCAGTGGGGTAGCAGTCCCACCCCAGGTTTCTGGCCTGTAGGCCTCTGGGTGAGCAAGGTGGCATGAAGACCCGCGGCCCTGATGGATCACGTGGCTCCCAGGGCCCCGCCCCTCGCAGCCACCCCCGCACCCTAGGGGTCTAGGACCCTGGGAATCCCGGCGGGTCTCCCAGATACGCCACTCTATCTGCTCTGGACCGCCCGCCCCGGCTCTGGCTTCACCCGCGCCTTCTCTTGCTCACGGCCCACAGCCCGGTCAGCGCCATCTCTGCTGCCCCCGCGGTGCGTGCGGGCTGCCCCTGCATCCTGTCACCCATGCTGGCACTCAGCTGCTGCGTGTCCAGTGAAGATACAGAACCATGGGACTCCCCTGGCAGTCTAGTGCCAAGGCTCTGCACTCACCATGCAGGGGGCCCGGGTTTGATCCCCGGTCGGGGAGATTCTGCGTGCCTCAATGAAAAAACCCCGAGTGCCGCAGTGAAGATGCACGCGGCAACAAAGATTCTGCAGCTTCGACCGGGGGCAGCCAGTAAATCAGTGCTAAACATAATAGAGAACCACCTGGACACAATGGAGCACTGGCCCTCACCCTGAGCCCCCTGACCACCCCCACCACTGCCCCGGGTGCCGTCTCTCCCGGGACCTCTCTGATGATCCAACAACTGCAGGACTGGCACCTGGCGGTGGGGGGCACCCGCCAAGGCTGTGGGGTGGCTAACAGCTCCGTGCTCTTCGCCCGACTGCTATCAAGAGTTTCTATGTCCCCGGGCCTGGGACCTCAGCTTCCACCTCACTGCCCCGCATGCTGGACCCCCAGGACCTGGCATACAGCAGCTGTTTGCCTCTGGAGTGAGCACTGGACGCTGGGCTCAGGAAAGGGAGGGAGCCGGGCAGGGAGCCATGGGGCAGGGAGCCAGGCAGGGCTCACACAGCAGGCATACGGTGGGCGACTCGGGGCAGGGCCCCAGAGGCTCTCAGACCCTCACCTCGTCACTGGGGTCAGTGGAGGGCGTCTCCCCCTCCTCCAGCTCAGGCTCCTCCTGCAGCACCCTGCTGAACGTGGCTCCCAGGGGCTCCTGCAGGCTCAAGCGGCCCCCACTGCCAACCAGGAAATAGATCATCGGTTTGGTGCTGCTGCTCACGGACAGAGAGAGGCAGGTGAAGTGGCCGAAGAGAGTCTTGGCGCGCTGCGGCAGGTCCAGCCAGTAGAGCAGGAACCCAGAGATGCCGAGGGGCAGGGCGCAGGCGAGGAACACAAAGACGCAGAGCAGGACGGCCGTGTAGAGGCGTGTGAGCGGCCGCTGCCACGGGCGCGAGCTCCTCTGCACCTGGATGCAGAGGGCCATGCCAGACAGCGCCATGATGGGTGTGAGGCTGACCAGGGTGAAGAAGTGCAAGACGGTCTCCGCCTGGGAGCCCGGCCACGAGTGGGGGTGGTTGGCCTCGTCATGAAAGAACCAGGCCGGCACGATCAGCAGGACGGCCAGCAGCCAGAGCGCGGCGCACACCGCGGCTGACAGGCGCCGGTGCCAGAGGCCCCGGTACCAGGTGGGAAAGAGGCCGGGGAGGCAGGACTGGGCACTGGCGGCCGTCAGCAGGCTCAGGCTCGCCGTGTAGGCCAGGTACCCGGCGCTCCTCACCGCCCGGGGGCCCAGGTGGTGCACGCGGGCCCTCCAGGAGCTGGCGCTCAGGACGATCAGTGTGCCCGAGCAGAGGAGGAAGAGGAGGTCGGCCACGGCCAGGTGGAGCAGGTAGATGCCCAGCGGGCCCCTCCGCCGCCGGGAGCCCAGCAGCCAGACTACCAGGCTGTTGCCCACGATGCCGCCCACGCAGGTGAACATGACCAGCGCGTCCAGCACCTCCTGCACCGTGTTGGGGGGCGCCGGGGTGGGGCCTGGACTGCTGCTCCTGGAGCCGCTGCTGTTGAGAGTGTTCTCCATCCCTGCCAACAGTGGGGAGAGAGCTAAGGGCCACAGAGCTGGGGCCCCTGTGGCTCAGGCACCCCCCACTCCCAGGGAGGCCTCTGGTTACACCAGCTGCCACTCTTTGGAGCTGTCGATGGCCACACCAGGCCACCTTCCCTCATTCCTAATTCAGGTTACGTGCTCCCGGCTCTGGGGCAGGCCAGGGTCCATTTCTGTTGCTGGATGTGATGGTGGCCAAGCTCGGGGCAAGGCTCCAAACCCCAAGGCTTGGCCGTCGGTGCCCGGTGCAGGCCTGGCCTCCACCCTACTGGGGGTGGGTCCCTCGGAGCCTCTGAGTGGCCAGCTCCTGGGCCTGCAGCAGTCAGCGTGGGTGGGCAGAGTGGCCGCCAATGGGCAGAGTGCCGTGCATGGCTGATCACTGTGAGGTGCCCCCTGGGAGAGGTGGTGGGCACTGCCCCTCCCTGGGATCAGGAGTCGCTGGGCCTGGCATTTCGCACCCCATCGTGGTGGGGGGCCAAGTGGGACACAGAGCACACACGGTAAGCTCCCTGACCCCTGACCTTCCCAGGTGCCAGAGTGAGCCCTGGGGTCAGCAGGGCCCCTCTGCATTTACTGCAAGGCTTGCCTCCCGCCAGACACTAGAGCTTGACGCTGTGAGCACCACGCGGGGCCCGGGAAGGGCGCGATCTGCACGAACGCCTGCCCTGTGACTGCCGGCCGGGCGCCCCAGCCCTGACGTTTGTCCACACTCTGATGGGCCCGCGCATCCCTCCACCCGGGGCTGCTTTCACTCCTTTTGTCCACTGACTGCCTGGTCTGACCCCCTCGCCCTCCACCCGGGCACGCGGGGCTCAGGGACCCAGGGAGGCAAAGCTAAGCGTCCTCGGGGCTGGCCGGCAGCTGGGGTGGACTCCACAGCCTGGTGCTGGAAGCGCTGCGTGCCCTTGCTCTTGTGTCTGCGTCGCCCGCCAGGTTCACGGTCCTCATGCCCACTCACAGGGCTCCACTGCCTCCTCCGACCCAGACGCAGGGGCAGGGTCCCCCAGGAACACGGCCCACACATCAAAGCTCTGGGTGCAGAATCAGGGACTTGGTCCCTGGGGCAGCTGCTACTTTATTTCACAAAGGGTGTTTCTTTCTGAACTAATGGTGTAATGGATGGCATCGCTTCTAACCAATACTCATGCATGCTCAGTCGTGTCCAGCTCTGCGACCCCATGGACTGCAGCCGATCAGTCTCTCTGTGGGGATTCTCCAGGCAAGGCCGCTGGAGTGGGTGGCCATGCCCTCCTCCGGGGGATCTTCCCGACCCAGGGATGGAACCCTCCTCTCTTAGTGTCTCCTACACTGGCAGACGGGTTCTTTACCTCTAGCGCCACCTGGGAAGCCCCAGTGATACTCATATTACTGATCATATTGTTTATTCTCAAACTGGTCACTGAGGCCTCCTCAGTGCCCAGCCTGGGCGAGGGTGGGGATGGGACCTGAACGAGGCCCCCTTCCCGGTCCCGAGGGACCCACACCCCCTCCTACCTCCCCCCAGAGTCAGGGCCGAGAGATGCTGCTCCAGGCTGAAGGGGCTGCTGGGGGAGGGGGCGGCAGCCGTGGCCCCAGGCTGTGTGCCCTTAACCTCTCCTTATAAGGGACCCTGAGTCCGCCACCTGACTGTCCTCCTGCAGATGTGCCTGGAGGACGGCGTGGGGTCTGCCTGCTGAGGCTTCGGAGGGATCAGGAACTGCTGGATGCCGCATTCCACCGGGAGAGTCCTCCCGCCCCTGTGCTGCCTCAGGGACCCTCCTCCCCTGCTGGGCCCCCCACCTTTGGCTCAGACACCAGCACATGTACCCCTGACTGTCCAGCGCCCAGCCTGGAGTCATGACCCTCCTCCAGCCCCCTGGAGACCCCTCCCCGTCTGCTGAGAGGGCCACGCAGGTCTTTTGGGCCATAGTCATCGGGTGGGGCACGGATATCAGGGGACGGCGGGGGGGTCGGCCAGCCTCAGCCCCCTGACAGCGCTTCTCGGCCTGGACGCCCACCCCTGGATGGCAGAGCCGGGCACCTGGCAGGTGGGGGTCTCGCATAGTTGTCTGTCCGACGAGAGGAGGCGTCCGGGCCATGAGAGTCCCTCCCGTCCCCAGCATACTCAGTGAGGACTGTCTGTTTGCCTCGAGCTGGGGGCACTTGCTGGGGGCCGGACAGATGACACCCAGGCACCCAGGGCGGGGCTGTTCCCGCGTGGGGCTCATGGCACCACTGGCCCTGGGGGTGGGAGGAACTCAGCGGACCTGAGGGCCACTTTCCCACCCATCTTTCCCACGAAAGAGGAGACTTAGGACCGTCCAGGCCTTGGGTCCGCCTGAACACCAGCCCCAGCAGAAGCGGCCTTGCTCAGGGTGTGCTTGCCGTGCAGGGTAAGGTCTGACCTCGGGCTTGAAGCAGCGGCCTCTCACCTGGCTCGCCCATGCCGTCCGTGCCTGGAAGAGGACCCAGCTCCTGGAGGCCTGGGTGGCTCCCTGGGGCCCGGCCCCTTGGCTTCTCTGGCCACAGGTCTGGCTGCAGGCTCGCGGAGTCCGATGGGCTGGTCCCCGGGATCAGCCCAGTCTTTGCCTCCTCTGAGGAGGAGAGACGCCCAATCTGTCTACGGGAAGCAGGGCCCTTGGGGGACCAGCTGCATTAGGCCTCTCCCTGCAGGAGCCCGAGGCTGTGGGCTAATGGGCTGCCCAGGAGGCCCCATGGGAGGGCGGGGGCACAGAAGAGCACCGATAGCCAGCCCCTCACCCTGCCTGGCCTCTGCAGGGAAGGTTCGGGGCACTGGGCTTTGGGAGAGTCTCTAGCTGGGAGCTCCAGGGTCCACTGAGAGGCTGGTGCCTCCGGGAGCCAGGAGACCATGAGGCTCACCTTGCAGGATTGGGACTGGTGGAGCACCTGCATGGAAACTTCTGGATCTCTGAAGCTCCTCCCTATAGGAGGCGGAAAGACAAATCCTGGATAGGGAACCCCCAAGAAGGTTTAAGGTCTGGTTCAACCCCGGCTGTCATGTGACTCTGGGAGACTTCTGTCCCCTCCGCCGGTTCCTCTGTGTGTAACAGGAAGTTTCCACAGAGGCTTCAGGGGAAAATGTGGCAAGATGCAGGGCGGGGGGAAGTGGCAGGTTTGCTGGGGGGAGGGGGACAAAAGGATTTCTTTGGGGCAAATCTCTGATGGGCAGCAACCCCAGCCCTGGCCAGGGGCCCCGCTTCTCACCAGGGACGCACAGAGGCCCGCCCTGCTCCAGAAGGGGGTTCTGTGTGTTGGGATGGGGGTGCCTGTCAGCATGGCATGTGGGAGCCCCAGACACAGGCTCCTCCAGGGAGAGGGAGGCAGTCAGGAGCCAGCCCCACCCCCAGCTCGACAGGCACCCTGGGGTGTACCTTGGCAAGCTGCTCTCTGTGACGAAGTTCCCTCGTGGTGGCACCTCATAGAACGGTTGGTGCCTGCGTGTTGCTGCAAATGCAGTGTCTTCCAAGCAGGTGGACCACTTGCTCTCCACTTTATAGATGAGAAGACAGCTCCACGAGGACAGAAGGCCCCCAGGAGGTGATAGCGGAGCTGAGGCTCAAAGCCAGAGCCGGTCCTTTCCCTGCCCCCGATCACTGTGGTCCCTCAGTGAGGGCAGGGCCTTCCCGCCTTCTCATCCCACTTTGCCGTCACCCAGGACTGACTCCTGCATGGGAGGTGGGACTCGGGAACCACAAGCCCACTCACTGAAGTGGTGGGTTTAATTCTTAGAGTTACAACTCCATTCAATTCTGACTGTTTACAAGTAATACATCTTAACAGATAAGGATACAGAAAGCTTGAAAGTCACAGGAAGAGAAGATGCACCATGCAAACAGCAAGACAAGAAAGCCGCGGGAGCTGTGATAATATCAGACAAATAGACTGTAAGGAAGTAACACCGCTCGGATTCAGGAGGGCAGCTTCGTATTTCACCACCAAAGCGCCAATTCCCCAGGATAGAACACCCCTAAACTCGCACGCTCCAAATAACACAGCCTGAAAACAGATAAAGCAAAGAAGCAGCTCACGCACAAGCTTGCTTGTTCATTCTGGAAGTCAGATTTTGGTGATGGACGGCAGTCTTTGCCATCAGCCTTTGGCAAGGTTGTAAAGAATCAGGCCTTCCTCTTTGGGAGTCTACCCTACAGAGGGGAGAAAAAAAAAAATACACAGATGCATGAAACAGCTGAAGACCAGTGGTCGGCACCGGGTGAGGATGGTGTGGGTTATGTACTATGGACATCAACAGGCAGACACGCATCACTCACTTGCATTCACTGTGCCTACATGAACGCCAACACTCCCATCTGGGCATGGGGGAGGGCCCTCATGGGGTGTGTCATCTGAGGAGGGCCCTCTTGGAGATGCGGAGAAGGCAATGGCAACCCACTGCAGCACTCTTGCCTGGAAAATCCCATGGATGGAGGAGCCTGGTAGGCTGCAGTCCATGGGGTCATGAAGAGTCGGACAGGACTGAGCGACTTAGCAGCGGCAGCAGCTGTTCGAGATCAGTATGGACCGGAGTCACCTGGGTTACCACCCCACCCCACGATCGTGGCTGCTGTTCCCGGGGCCCCCAGGCCTGCCTGCCCAGTGGGACATTCCACAAACATGTCCTGGGCCCCTCTCTGTGCCGAGACTTGTCCTGGGCATTGTCCTGGGTGTGGAGCACAGCTGTGACCCAGATGGACGCAGCCCCTCTTGGTGAGCCTGTAGCACACAGTGGTGAGCCCACAGGGCAAGTGGAGCAGGGAGGGAGGACCAGAGGGGTGTGTGTGCTGTATTATCTTATGTAAGGCGGTCAGGAAAGGCCTCTCTGAAGAGGTGACACTTGAGTGGTGACCTGAAGAAAGTGAGGGAGACAGCTGTGCACGCAGCTAGGGGAGGAGCATTCTGGGCAGAGAGAACAGCAGGTGCGAAGGCCCTGAGGCAGCCTGGAGCTGGTGGGCGGGGTTGCAGGAGGCGCGGTCAGAGGGCACGGAGCAGGGTGAGGGAGACCATTGGTGCCCAGGGGTCCATGCAGAGGAGGCAGAAGAGCCCCAAAGGAGGGGTTGGATGAAGCCAGGATGCACCCGTGAGCACCCCGTGAGCACTGACGCTCGACCAAAGAGCTGCTGTTAAATGCCTGTTTAAATGTTAAATACCAGCTATTAAATGCCTGCTGTACGCGGGGTCCATGCAGGGTGCCCACTGCTGTGGAGTGTGGCTGAGCAGAAACCGCCGGCCCTGTGTCGCTTGGTGAGCACGGACCCAGTGGGGTAGCAGTCCCACCCCAGGTTTCTGGCCTGTAGGCCTCTGGGTGAGCAAGGTGGCATGAAGACCCGCGGCCCTGATGGATCACGTGGCTCCCAGGGCCCCGCCCCTCGCAGCCACCCCCGCACCCTAGGGGTCTAGGACCCTGGGAATCCCGGCGGGTCTCCCAGATACGCCACTCTATCTGCTCTGGACCGCCCGCCCCGGCTCTGGCTTCACCCGCGCCTTCTCTTGCTCACGGCCCACAGCCCGGTCAGCGCCATCTCTGCTGCCCCCGCGGTGCGTGCGGGCTGCCCCTGCATCCTGTCACCCATGCTGGCACTCAGCTGCTGCGTGTCCAGTGAAGATACAGAACCATGGGACTCCCCTGGCAGTCTAGTGCCAAGGCTCTGCACTCACCATGCAGGGGGCCCGGGTTTGATCCCCGGTCGGGGAGATTCTGCGTGCCTCAATGAAAAAACCCCGAGTGCCGCAGTGAAGATGCACGCGGCAACAAAGATTCTGCAGCTTCGACCGGGGGCAGCCAGTAAATCAGTGCTAAACATAATAGAGAACCACCTGGACACAATGGAGCACTGGCCCTCACCCTGAGCCCCCTGACCACCCCCACCACTGCCCCGGGTGCCGTCTCTCCCGGGACCTCTCTGATGATCCAACAACTGCAGGACTGGCACCTGGCGGTGGGGGGCACCCGCCAAGGCTGTGGGGTGGCTAACAGCTCCGTGCTCTTCGCCCGACTGCTATCAAGAGTTTCTATGTCCCCGGGCCTGGGACCTCAGCTTCCACCTCACTGCCCCGCATGCTGGACCCCCAGGACCTGGCATACAGCAGCTGTTTGCCTCTGGAGTGAGCACTGGACGCTGGGCTCAGGAAAGGGAGGGAGCCGGGCAGGGAGCCATGGGGCAGGGAGCCAGGCAGGGCTCACACAGCAGGCATACGGTGGGCGACTCGGGGCAGGGCCCCAGAGGCTCTCAGACCCTCACCTCGTCACTGGGGTCAGTGGAGGGCGTCTCCCCCTCCTCCAGCTCAGGCTCCTCCTGCAGCACCCTGCTGAACGTGGCTCCCAGGGGCTCCTGCAGGCTCAAGCGGCCCCCACTGCCAACCAGGAAATAGATCATCGGTTTGGTGCTGCTGCTCACGGACAGAGAGAGGCAGGTGAAGTGGCCGAAGAGAGTCTTGGCGCGCTGCGGCAGGTCCAGCCAGTAGAGCAGGAACCCAGAGATGCCGAGGGGCAGGGCGCAGGCGAGGAACACAAAGACGCAGAGCAGGACGGCCGTGTAGAGGCGTGTGAGCGGCCGCTGCCACGGGCGCGAGCTCCTCTGCACCTGGATGCAGAGGGCCATGCCAGACAGCGCCATGATGGGTGTGAGGCTGACCAGGGTGAAGAAGTGCAAGACGGTCTCCGCCTGGGAGCCCGGCCACGAGTGGGGGTGGTTGGCCTCGTCATGAAAGAACCAGGCCGGCACGATCAGCAGGACGGCCAGCAGCCAGAGCGCGGCGCACACCGCGGCTGACAGGCGCCGGTGCCAGAGGCCCCGGTACCAGGTGGGAAAGAGGCCGGGGAGGCAGGACTGGGCACTGGCGGCCGTCAGCAGGCTCAGGCTCGCCGTGTAGGCCAGGTACCCGGCGCTCCTCACCGCCCGGGGGCCCAGGTGGTGCACGCGGGCCCTCCAGGAGCTGGCGCTCAGGACGATCAGTGTGCCCGAGCAGAGGAGGAAGAGGAGGTCGGCCACGGCCAGGTGGAGCAGGTAGATGCCCAGCGGGCCCCTCCGCCGCCGGGAGCCCAGCAGCCAGACTACCAGGCTGTTGCCCACGATGCCGCCCACGCAGGTGAACATGACCAGCGCGTCCAGCACCTCCTGCACCGTGTTGGGGGGCGCCGGGGTGGGGCCTGGACTGCTGCTCCTGGAGCCGCTGCTGTTGAGAGTGTTCTCCATCCCTGCCAACAGTGGGGAGAGAGCTAAGGGCCACAGAGCTGGGGCCCCTGTGGCTCAGGCACCCCCCACTCCCAGGGAGGCCTCTGGTTACACCAGCTGCCACTCTTTGGAGCTGTCGATGGCCACACCAGGCCACCTTCCCTCATTCCTAATTCAGGTTACGTGCTCCCGGCTCTGGGGCAGGCCAGGGTCCATTTCTGTTGCTGGATGTGATGGTGGCCAAGCTCGGGGCAAGGCTCCAAACCCCAAGGCTTGGCCGTCGGTGCCCGGTGCAGGCCTGGCCTCCACCCTACTGGGGGTGGGTCCCTCGGAGCCTCTGAGTGGCCAGCTCCTGGGCCTGCAGCAGTCAGCGTGGGTGGGCAGAGTGGCCGCCAATGGGCAGAGTGCCGTGCATGGCTGATCACTGTGAGGTGCCCCCTGGGAGAGGTGGTGGGCACTGCCCCTCCCTGGGATCAGGAGTCGCTGGGCCTGGCATTTCGCACCCCATCGTGGTGGGGGGCCAAGTGGGACACAGAGCACACACGGTAAGCTCCCTGACCCCTGACCTTCCCAGGTGCCAGAGTGAGCCCTGGGGTCAGCAGGGCCCCTCTGCATTTACTGCAAGGCTTGCCTCCCGCCAGACACTAGAGCTTGACGCTGTGAGCACCACGCGGGGCCCGGGAAGGGCGCGATCTGCACGAACGCCTGCCCTGTGACTGCCGGCCGGGCGCCCCAGCCCTGACGTTTGTCCACACTCTGATGGGCCCGCGCATCCCTCCACCCGGGGCTGCTTTCACTCCTTTTGTCCACTGACTGCCTGGTCTGACCCCCTCGCCCTCCACCCGGGCACGCGGGGCTCAGGGACCCAGGGAGGCAAAGCTAAGCGTCCTCGGGGCTGGCCGGCAGCTGGGGTGGACTCCACAGCCTGGTGCTGGAAGCGCTGCGTGCCCTTGCTCTTGTGTCTGCGTCGCCCGCCAGGTTCACGGTCCTCATGCCCACTCACAGGGCTCCACTGCCTCCTCCGACCCAGACGCAGGGGCAGGGTCCCCCAGGAACACGGCCCACACATCAAAGCTCTGGGTGCAGAATCAGGGACTTGGTCCCTGGGGCAGCTGCTACTTTATTTCACAAAGGGTGTTTCTTTCTGAACTAATGGTGTAATGGATGGCATCGCTTCTAACCAATACTCATGCATGCTCAGTCGTGTCCAGCTCTGCGACCCCATGGACTGCAGCCGATCAGTCTCTCTGTGGGGATTCTCCAGGCAAGGCCGCTGGAGTGGGTGGCCATGCCCTCCTCCGGGGGATCTTCCCGACCCAGGGATGGAACCCTCCTCTCTTAGTGTCTCCTACACTGGCAGACGGGTTCTTTACCTCTAGCGCCACCTGGGAAGCCCCAGTGATACTCATATTACTGATCATATTGTTTATTCTCAAACTGGTCACTGAGGCCTCCTCAGTGCCCAGCCTGGGCGAGGGTGGGGATGGGACCTGAACGAGGCCCCCTTCCCGGTCCCGAGGGACCCACACCCCCTCCTACCTCCCCCCAGAGTCAGGGCCGAGAGATGCTGCTCCAGGCTGAAGGGGCTGCTGGGGGAGGGGGCGGCAGCCGTGGCCCCAGGCTGTGTGCCCTTAACCTCTCCTTATAAGGGACCCTGAGTCCGCCACCTGACTGTCCTCCTGCAGATGTGCCTGGAGGACGGCGTGGGGTCTGCCTGCTGAGGCTTCGGAGGGATCAGGAACTGCTGGATGCCGCATTCCACCGGGAGAGTCCTCCCGCCCCTGTGCTGCCTCAGGGACCCTCCTCCCCTGCTGGGCCCCCCACCTTTGGCTCAGACACCAGCACATGTACCCCTGACTGTCCAGCGCCCAGCCTGGAGTCATGACCCTCCTCCAGCCCCCTGGAGACCCCTCCCCGTCTGCTGAGAGGGCCACGCAGGTCTTTTGGGCCATAGTCATCGGGTGGGGCACGGATATCAGGGGACGGCGGGGGGGTCGGCCAGCCTCAGCCCCCTGACAGCGCTTCTCGGCCTGGACGCCCACCCCTGGATGGCAGAGCCGGGCACCTGGCAGGTGGGGGTCTCGCATAGTTGTCTGTCCGACGAGAGGAGGCGTCCGGGCCATGAGAGTCCCTCCCGTCCCCAGCATACTCAGTGAGGACTGTCTGTTTGCCTCGAGCTGGGGGCACTTGCTGGGGGCCGGACAGATGACACCCAGGCACCCAGGGCGGGGCTGTTCCCGCGTGGGGCTCATGGCACCACTGGCCCTGGGGGTGGGAGGAACTCAGCGGACCTGAGGGCCACTTTCCCACCCATCTTTCCCACGAAAGAGGAGACTTAGGACCGTCCAGGCCTTGGGTCCGCCTGAACACCAGCCCCAGCAGAAGCGGCCTTGCTCAGGGTGTGCTTGCCGTGCAGGGTAAGGTCTGACCTCGGGCTTGAAGCAGCGGCCTCTCACCTGGCTCGCCCATGCCGTCCGTGCCTGGAAGAGGACCCAGCTCCTGGAGGCCTGGGTGGCTCCCTGGGGCCCGGCCCCTTGGCTTCTCTGGCCACAGGTCTGGCTGCAGGCTCGCGGAGTCCGATGGGCTGGTCCCCGGGATCAGCCCAGTCTTTGCCTCCTCTGAGGAGGAGAGACGCCCAATCTGTCTACGGGAAGCAGGGCCCTTGGGGGACCAGCTGCATTAGGCCTCTCCCTGCAGGAGCCCGAGGCTGTGGGCTAATGGGCTGCCCAGGAGGCCCCATGGGAGGGCGGGGGCACAGAAGAGCACCGATAGCCAGCCCCTCACCCTGCCTGGCCTCTGCAGGGAAGGTTCGGGGCACTGGGCTTTGGGAGAGTCTCTAGCTGGGAGCTCCAGGGTCCACTGAGAGGCTGGTGCCTCCGGGAGCCAGGAGACCATGAGGCTCACCTTGCAGGATTGGGACTGGTGGAGCACCTGCATGGAAACTTCTGGATCTCTGAAGCTCCTCCCTATAGGAGGCGGAAAGACAAATCCTGGATAGGGAACCCCCAAGAAGGTTTAAGGTCTGGTTCAACCCCGGCTGTCATGTGACTCTGGGAGACTTCTGTCCCCTCCGCCGGTTCCTCTGTGTGTAACAGGAAGTTTCCACAGAGGCTTCAGGGGAAAATGTGGCAAGATGCAGGGCGGGGGGAAGTGGCAGGTTTGCTGGGGGGAGGGGGACAAAAGGATTTCTTTGGGGCAAATCTCTGATGGGCAGCAACCCCAGCCCTGGCCAGGGGCCCCGCTTCTCACCAGGGACGCACAGAGGCCCGCCCTGCTCCAGAAGGGGGTTCTGTGTGTTGGGATGGGGGTGCCTGTCAGCATGGCATGTGGGAGCCCCAGACACAGGCTCCTCCAGGGAGAGGGAGGCAGTCAGGAGCCAGCCCCACCCCCAGCTCGACAGGCACCCTGGGGTGTACCTTGGCAAGCTGCTCTCTGTGACGAAGTTCCCTCGTGGTGGCACCTCATAGAACGGTTGGTGCCTGCGTGTTGCTGCAAATGCAGTGTCTTCCAAGCAGGTGGACCACTTGCCATGGTTCCCAGCTGTTCAGTTGCTCAGTCGTGTCTGACTCTGTGACCCCATGGACTGCAGCGTGCCAGGCTCCCCTGTCCTTCACTGTCTCCCAAAATTTGCTCAAATTCATGTCCATTGAGTCAGTGATGCCATCTAACCACCTCACCCTCTGCAGCCCCCTTCTCATTTTGCCTTCAATCTTTCCTAGCATCAGGATCTTTTCCAAGGAGTCAGTTCTTCACATCAGGGGGCCAAAGTATTGGAGTTGCAGCTTCACCATCAGTCCTTCCAATGAATACTCAGGACTGATTTCTTTTAGGATTGACTGGTTTGATCGCCTTGCAGTCCAAGGGACTCTCAAGAGTCTTTTCCAACATTACACTTCAAAAGCATCAATTATTCAGCACTCAGCCTTCTTTATCGTCCAACTCTCACATCAGTACACGACTACTGGAAAACACACAGCTTTGACGATATGGACTTTTGTCAGCAAAGTGACGTCTCTGCATTTTAATACACTGTTTAGGTTTGTCATAGCTTTCCTTCCAAGGAGCAAGCAGCAGCCTTTGAAAGACAGGTGAGCGTTCTGCACGGAAGGGGTCAGCTGTGAACCCTCATCGGGCCCAGAGAGGGTGAATCCATCCATGATGGTGCCCATCCAGTCAGAACTTTCCAGAAGCCCCTTCCTCCCACTGCTCTGTAGTGAGAATTACCACTAAGGAGGAGGCAGGAGGAGGAGAGACCTGAGGGGAGACGCCCACAGTCCAAGAGGAGACCACCACCCACCAGGTCTCGCAGCAGACTCACCATCTCTGTTTCTGAAACCAGACCTTGCTGTCTGTCCAGGGAAGTTGGGGCCTGGCCAAGTTTACCTCCAAAGCTGGGGAAGAACTGACCCCTCTAAGTAAACATTGAAGAGTCAGAGGAGAAACAAGAAGGAGGTCTTTCCGATCACGCCCCTTGGATTTCGCTTGTCACCAATCAGATGGGGCCAAGATCCCCCTGGGGACACCCTTAACCTTGACAACTGCATGGACAGGAGAGAGGAATTTGACCCCATATGACTTGTAATAAGGGTGTTGAAAAATCTTCCTCTTAGGATGTGGAAGTCCTGAATGGAAGGAACCAAGCCTTCTCTAGGTGATGAAGTATTCCTTGGGAATTCCCTGGCAGGCCAGTGGTTAGGACTCTGAGCTTTCACTGCTGAGGGGTCAGGTTTGATCCCAGGTCAGGGAACTAAGATCCCAAGCCTCATATCGTGCAAAAAACAAAAACAAAAACAAAAACAATATATATATATATATCCCTTCAATGTGAATCAATATTCGATATTGATCACATACTGAATATCAATATGTTCAATGGTCACTCATTCATTCATCAACATGCATTTAGGAGGCGCCAGCTGGGCTCCAGGGACCATGCCAGGTGCTGGGAATCCAGCCTTGAAGAAGCTCCAGGCAATAGATGAGCAAAGACACAAGGAGATGCTGAGTGCCATAGGTGGTACAGCGGGGCTCAGGGCGCTGCTGCGCTAGAGTGAACTGCGGGAAGGCCTCGCCCGCACGGAGGTCTGTGCTGAGATCTTAATGGTGCAAGCAAGCCAATTATACCGAGCTCAGGGTGGGAAGTAAGTTCCACGCCAAGAAAACAGCAGATGAAGAGCTCTGGGTCAGAAGAGCTCTGGGTGTGTTTGAGCATCAGGATGATGCAAGAAGGGAGGGGAAGACAGAGGTGTGATAAAGGCCGCGGATGGGTCAGGCAGCTCTCAGCCCCGCACGAGCCGAGTTGCTTTCTGGGTAAGGGGGCGGGGCCTCGCGCCAATGACCCCCCCCCACCCCCCCCCAGCCGCAGGGTGGGCTTCCTGGGCACC
>SJYG01000001.1:6944816-6990160 GCA_006410535.1 Litocranius walleri | reverse complement strand
GGAGGTGCCTGTACTGGACATTTCAGATACACAGATTCATACGATACCTGGCCTTCTGTGTCTGGCCTTGGGCACTGAAAATGCTGTCTTCAAGGGCCATCCACCTTGTAGCTGTGTCAGAGGGCCATTCCCTCTGTTGGGGGCGTGGGTGCTGTGCTGGGCCTTCACTGCTCCGGGGGCTGCTCTCCAGCTGTGGCGAGCAGGGGCCGCTCCAGCTGCAGGAGCTCCTCTTGCTGTGATTCCCGGCTTTTAGAGTACAGATTCAATGCTTGTGGTGCTCTGGCTTGGCTGCTCTGTGGATGAGGGATCTTCAGAGACCAGGGATCAAACCCGTGTCTCCCGCATTGGCAGGTGGATTCTTTACCACTGAGCCGCCAGGGAAGCCCCAGAGTGCCATTCCTTCTTCATGGCTGAGTAATACTCCACAGTGTGGATGGACTCCGGTTTATCCATAATCTACTGATGAACATTGGTTACAATGAATATGTGTTGTGGATTTATGAATGACGCAAATGTAGTGTGGCTCTTACAGAGCGTGCTACTGTGAGCATCCATGCATGAGTTTCGTGGACGTGTGTTTTCAGTTCTCTCTGGTGGAAGGTGAAGCTTGAGCTGAATTTGACTCATCCTTTTTCCCCCATTTTATCTCCCCTCTGCTGTCGTTGGAATCCACGGAGAACCTTCACTTGCCTCACTCTGAGGAGTGGGAAGGGCAGTTCCTTATGGATAAGGGAATGGTGCCGGCTCCGCACTGGGAGACCTCCCAGGGCATGGGCTTCCTAACCCAGGGCTATGTGGTCTGCTTGCTGCATCCCTCCAGGGCACCATAATGGGGGGTGGGCAGACTCAGAGGCCAAGGGGAGTGGGCTGGGGGACAATGCCTGGCTTTACCCTGAAGTTCTTCCTGGAGGCCCAAGTTCTCAGTGCATAGGATCCATCCTTCCTGAGAGCGTCCAGAGGAGATGGCTGTGCCCCCCTCAGAGGGCGCCCGATGGGCTGTGGGTGCTGCCCAGCTCTCAGGTGGCTCCTGGGCTGGGGCTGGCACTGCCCCTCAGCCACACGCTCTTGTCTCTGCCTGCCCTCCCACCCTCCAGGCCTTGGATGCTCACTTTCGTCCATCAGGCCACTGCCTGGACCTCCAGCTATTACTCGCTTTCTTTTCTCATGTTCCATGTTTATGATGGAGTTTTAAAGCCGCAGAGAGACGTGTGTAGCAAGCCCTCAAGTTCCCGCCTCCCAGGTTCAACGGCTGTCACCGTTCTCTGTTCTTGTATAATCAGTCCCGGCAGCCTCCTTTTTGTCTTTTCTTCTGGAATGTTTTAAAGTAAATCCCAGGTATTGTTCCCTTTCTCTCCTAAATACGGAGACGCTCAGATGCCCCTCTCAGTGCAGCGGCACAGCCAACAGAACGAGTGCCAGTCCCTTCCCAGCATCCGATCCCCTGCTCCTCTGCCTGGGCCCGCTGCCCTCGGGGATGCAGCTGGGGCCCCAGCAAGGCCCACCCTCCCCTTCGCCTGCCGGCTGCTCTCGTTCTGCTCTTCTCCGAGTGGCTTCCACAGCCTCTGAGCATCCTGGATCCATTATTCCATTAGGAGCTGCAAATGGATGGTGTCCTAATCTGGCCATTCTGCGACTCTGCTTCCCAGTAAACGAGAACCCCTTGCATCGCCTAAAATGTGGTCCTTACACTCTGTTGGCAGAAAGTGAAGAGGAACTAAAAAGCCTCTTGATGAGGGTGAGAGACGAGAGTGAAAAAGCTGGCTTGAAACTCGCCATTCAAAACACTAAGATCATGGCATCCACTCCCATCACTTTCTGACAAATAGATGGGGAGAAAGTGGAAACAGTGACAGGTTTTCTTTTCTTGGGAAGAAAGTCACTGCAGACAGTGACTGCAGCCATGAAACTTGAAAGATGCTTTCTCCTTGGAAGGAAAGCTATGACAAACCTGGACAGTGTATTAAAAAGCAGAGACATTGCTTTGATCACACCAGTTAATCCTAAAAGAAATCAACCCTGAATACTCACTGGAAGGACTGAAGCTGAAACTGAAGCTGAGGCTCCAGTACTTTGGCCACCTGAGGGGAAGAGCTGACTCGCTGGAAAAGACCCTGATGCTGGGAATGATTGAAGGCAGGAGGAGAAGGGGCCGACAGAAGATGAGATGGTTGGATGGCATCACTGACTCAATGGACAGGGATCTGAGCAAACTCTGGGAGATAGTGGAGGACGGAGGAACCTGGTATGTTGCAGTTCATGGGGTCGCACGCAAGGAGTTGGACATGACTTAGCAACTGAACAACAAGAACAACAGAAAAGCTGGTTTAAATGCTCATTCTTTCCATTCCCTCATGAGTTTTCAGATACATGAGTCGTCATACCAACCTCCAGATGTGACGAGGGAAGCATATGGCTGGGTTTTCATAAGAGACTCAGGAGTTCACCCATTTCTGATATGCTTCATCTGATCCTTGGACTGGCCAGTGGGAACCTCCCCAGATATTCCTAACATCTCATGTATGGCATAAACTTTTAGGGTTGAATTTGGGGGACTTGCATTTTTTTTAATCCAAAAGATCCCTAGCTTGTGAATTAAAAGCTTGGGTAACACCTTTGCTACAAGAGCTGACTTCAGAATGGAATTGCGGTCCTTGCTTTGGACAGAGCTCCAGGGTGGGGGCCCCAGGGGGACTGAGATGATCAGGGAGACATTTCAAACAGTGAGGTGTCACGCGGCCTGTCATCTTCTTGGGCCTCACGGTGACAGGTGATGGTGCCTCTGTGGGCCGGGGTGTTGGACCCTCCTGGAGCTGAAGTTCTGAGGCTGATCCTGATGTTGGTCGTCACAGGTGAGGGAGGGCCTGCAGGGGGCTGCAGAAGGCTGGGATGGGCCAGCAAGCCTGGAGGGCAGCAGGAGCCCCGCTGGGTGGGTGCCCGGAACCCCCACAGACTGCCGTGCCACCTGGCCCTGAACTGAAAGAGGGCAGAGAATGATGGGGACCTCGGGGACGTGGGCGCCCAGCCTTGCTTCTTACCCCCATGGGAAGCCCGGGAAGCCCCTCCCGCCTCAATTTCCTCATCTGTAACACCAGCAATACAACTTCCTACTCTGGGGGCCGAGGATTCTGCCGCTAAGCAAGCTCAAGGTCGGAGCCCAGCCACGGCCCACGCAGCCTTGGCCATCAGGGACAATGAACACCTGTTGGTGATCCAGAAGATGTAACTAGAGTCTTTGCAGATGTAGCCAAATGAAGATGAGATCATCGGGGGTGGGGGGCCCTAATCCAACATGTGTGGCGTCTCTGTCACTCATGCTGGGGGCCCAGAGTGATGGGGGCCTGGGTGTGACTCATGCTGGGGAACTTCGAGTGCCAGAAGGAGGCTCTGGCCATCATCCTTGGGAGGCTCCTGCATTGGGGCAAGTGTTTCCTGTGTCCAGATGTGGCTGTGGGAGGGGAGGCAGCCAACGTGGGGTCACCTTGCTTCCATCCAGCTGGGCTCCTTGGCAGAGGGAGGCTGGAGGTGAGGGAGGGGTGTCGGACACAGCGTCATCCACTCAGGAAGGTCTCGGGGACACAGAGTCTGTGTTCATTGTCCCCAGGCCTGTTGGGCAGGGAGAAGGGCCAGCCTTGGAGTTCAAAGCCTGAGTCTGGGCCGAGCCAGCCACCACAGGCTGCTGCGATAAGCATCGCCAGGCCTAGGCAGCTTCAGGCTCCCCTGGGGTCCTGCTTGGTGTCACAACAGCCTCAGGAAAGCCCACCGGGTGGAAGAGATTCTGTGTCCCTCATTTGTCCTAGTGAATTTCTGTGTGTGCTCCGTCAGCTCCCTGCCATCCCAGGGACTGGAGCCTGCCAAGCACCTCTGTCCACGGGATTCTCCAGGCAAGAATCCTGGGGATCTTCCCGACCCAGAGATCAAGCCCATGCCTCTTATGTCTCCTGCACTGGCGGGTGGGTTCTTTACCACTGGTGCCACCTGGGAAAAGTGTCAATTGCTCAGTTGTGTCTGGCCCTTTCGACTCCATGGACTGTAGTCTGTCAGGCTCCTCTGTCCACGGGATTCTCCAAGCAAGAATACTGGAGCGGCCTGCCATTTCTTCCTCCAAGGAATCTTCCCGACCCAGGATTGAAACCATGCCTCCTGCGGCTCCTGAATTTCAGGTGAATTCTTTTACTGCTGACCTACCATAGCAAGGTCTAAAAGGAGAACAAACATTGCCCCAAATCAGCTTTTATTTTCATTTTTCACAAATCAGGTTTTTTTTTTTATGAGATGGTTGGATGGCATCACTGACTCAATGGACAGGGATCTGAGCAAACTCTGGGAGATAGTGGAGGACGGAGGAACCTGGTATGTTGCAGTTCATGGGGTCGCACGCAAGGAGTTGGACATGACTTAGCAACTGAACAACAAGAACAACAGAAAAGCTGGTTTAAATGCTCATTCTTTCCATTCCCTCATGAGTTTTCAGATACATGAGTCGTCATACCAACCTCCAGATGTGACGAGGGAAGCATATGGCTGGGTTTTCATAAGAGACTCAGGAGTTCACCCATTTCTGATATGCTTCATCTGATCCTTGGACTGGCCAGTGGGAACCTCCCCAGATATTCCTAACATCTCATGTATGGCATAAACTTTTAGGGTTGAATTTGGGGGACTTGCATTTTTTTTAATCCAAAAGATCCCTAGCTTGTGAATTAAAAGCTTGGGTAACACCTTTGCTACAAGAGCTGACTTCAGAATGGAATTGCGGTCCTTGCTTTGGACAGAGCTCCAGGGTGGGGGCCCCAGGGGGACTGAGATGATCAGGGAGACATTTCAAACAGTGAGGTGTCACGCGGCCTGTCATCTTCTTGGGCCTCACGGTGACAGGTGATGGTGCCTCTGTGGGCCGGGGTGTTGGACCCTCCTGGAGCTGAAGTTCTGAGGCTGATCCTGATGTTGGTCGTCACAGGTGAGGGAGGGCCTGCAGGGGGCTGCAGAAGGCTGGGATGGGCCAGCAAGCCTGGAGGGCAGCAGGAGCCCCGCTGGGTGGGTGCCCGGAACCCCCACAGACTGCCGTGCCACCTGGCCCTGAACTGAAAGAGGGCAGAGAATGATGGGGACCTCGGGGACGTGGGCGCCCAGCCTTGCTTCTTACCCCCATGGGAAGCCCGGGAAGCCCCTCCCGCCTCAATTTCCTCATCTGTAACACCAGCAATACAACTTCCTACTCTGGGGGCCGAGGATTCTGCCGCTAAGCAAGCTCAAGGTCGGAGCCCAGCCACGGCCCACGCAGCCTTGGCCATCAGGGACAATGAACACCTGTTGGTGATCCAGAAGATGTAACTAGAGTCTTTGCAGATGTAGCCAAATGAAGATGAGATCATCGGGGGTGGGGGGCCCTAATCCAACATGTGTGGCGTCTCTGTCACTCATGCTGGGGGCCCAGAGTGATGGGGGCCTGGGTGTGACTCATGCTGGGGAACTTCGAGTGCCAGAAGGAGGCTCTGGCCATCATCCTTGGGAGGCTCCTGCATTGGGGCAAGTGTTTCCTGTGTCCAGATGTGGCTGTGGGAGGGGAGGCAGCCAACGTGGGGTCACCTTGCTTCCATCCAGCTGGGCTCCTTGGCAGAGGGAGGCTGGAGGTGAGGGAGGGGTGTCGGACACAGCGTCATCCACTCAGGAAGGTCTCGGGGACACAGAGTCTGTGTTCATTGTCCCCAGGCCTGTTGGGCAGGGAGAAGGGCCAGCCTTGGAGTTCAAAGCCTGAGTCTGGGCCGAGCCAGCCACCACAGGCTGCTGCGATAAGCATCGCCAGGCCTAGGCAGCTTCAGGCTCCCCTGGGGTCCTGCTTGGTGTCACAACAGCCTCAGGAAAGCCCACCGGGTGGAAGAGATTCTGTGTCCCTCATTTGTCCTAGTGAATTTCTGTGTGTGCTCCGTCAGCTCCCTGCCATCCCAGGGACTGGAGCCTGCCAAGCACCTCTGTCCACGGGATTCTCCAGGCAAGAATCCTGGGGATCTTCCCGACCCAGAGATCAAGCCCATGCCTCTTATGTCTCCTGCACTGGCGGGTGGGTTCTTTACCACTGGTGCCACCTGGGAAAAGTGTCAATTGCTCAGTTGTGTCTGGCCCTTTCGACTCCATGGACTGTAGTCTGTCAGGCTCCTCTGTCCACGGGATTCTCCAAGCAAGAATACTGGAGCGGCCTGCCATTTCTTCCTCCAAGGAATCTTCCCGACCCAGGATTGAAACCATGCCTCCTGCGGCTCCTGAATTTCAGGTGAATTCTTTTACTGCTGACCTACCATAGCAAGGTCTAAAAGGAGAACAAACATTGCCCCAAATCAGCTTTTATTTTCATTTTTCACAAATCAGGTTTTTTTTTTTCCATTAAAGTGGATGAAGGAAAAATATACTTTTTCTACTTTGCATTTTTCCCTTTGAATAGAAGTTTATTGTGTCCGCAGGATGGATGTGAACAGGTGGGGGAGGGATTCAGGCTGGCACGTCCCACACTTGGGCACCCTGGATGGGACAGCTGGTCCTCAGGGATGTGGTGAGTGGCTGGTTGTCCCCATGGACAGAAGAGATGCTGACAGGGGAGTGGGCTGGGGTCACCCGGGGGAACGTGGCTGGTCCAGCCTTGGACTTGGGGCTGTGGCCCCCACCTGCGAGTCCTCTTGCCTGCTGCTGGCCGCAGCATCCTGTCCTTTGGGGGAGGGGCCCAGCCCACCCATGAGCTGGAACCTGGGGCCTCAGCTGCTGCCGTTGGCCTGGGACCCCCGGGCAGGGTCAGCTTTGGGGGGCAGTCTCCTGATGCTCCTGGAAGTCCTATCACTAGGATCAGAATCCATGTCCTCCGAGAGGGAGGAAGACGACCTCAAAGGTCCAGTGTGCAGAGCTGAGAGGCAGAGGGAAGCGAGCTGTCCTGGGCCACAGCCTCACCAGCTCCTGTCCAGGGGAGGGCGGGATTTACGAGCCGGGGCCCCTGTGTCCAGGACAGCTGAGCACCAAGCCCTCAAGAACATCACAAGCTGAAGCCTGAGGCGTGTGGCTGGGCTGGCAGAGGCCGAGGGCTTCTGACTGTGGGTATTTCCAGTTCTCGAAATCCCTTCTAAGCCGGGTCCTGAGTGCAGAGAGCATATCCTGGAGTTGGAGCCCTGGAACCCTGCACCAGTTCTGCCTGCGGTAACCTGGGCTGGCGACATTTCCTCATCTTCCCCTGCGTCTGGCCATCACTCCCTTGGTTCCATCGCCTCCCATGAGAATCAGCATTTGAGGTCGTACTGTGAAGGGCACTGGGAGGTGAGACAGCGTCTGCTCAAGGCGCCCGGTGCTTCTCCTGCCTTAAATGCTGGCCAGTCCTTGGGGGTGGAGCTGGAGGAGGCAGATTCATGGCCCCAAAGAGGTCCACGTCCGTTTCGGAATGAACTGTGTCCTCCCAAAGAAGGCCTGGTGGAGTCCTAACCCCAGGAACTCAGACTGTGACCTTATTTGGACTAGAGTCTTTGCAGATGCAACCAAGTGAAGATGAGATCATCGGGGTGGGCGCTAATCCAATGCGCCTGGGTCTCTATAAGAAGGGGAAGCTTGGACACACGCACACGGGAGGAGGACGATGTGGAGGCAGAGGGTCCACATGACACCACAGAATCCCACAGTCCACAGGCACCACTGCAGGCCGAGAGGACACCGTCCCGCACCTGCAGAGCGAGCACGGCCTTGCCAATGCCTGACCTCGGACTTCTGGCCTCCTGAGAGCTGTGAGAAGGTCATGCCTCCTGTTTCTAAGCACCTCAGTTTGCGGTGCTTTGTTATGGCATCCCGAGGAAATGAACACAGAGTCCTGATTCCCAGACCCGGAGGCGTTATCTTACACGGCGGAAGGGACTCTGCAGGGGCTGTGGAGTCCTGTCCCCAGGCCACAGGTGCGAGGCCTGACACCAAGGCCACAAAAGCGGAGCCTAGGGCAAGGTCACCTTCAAAGCCGACCGAGCCCCTTCGTAACTGTTGCCAAAAGCCCTCCACCCCGATCACCACTGGCAGCCACCCTGACCCCAAGTTAGGCAAAAATGCCCACTCCAGTAGTCACCTCACAGCATCCTAGAAAGTGAACGTTGGAAGTGTTGGTCACTCCGTCATGTCCAACTCTTTTGTGACCCCAAGGAGTGTAGCCCACCAGGCTCCTCTATCCATGGGATTTCCCAGGTAAGAATGGTGGAGTCGGTTGCCATTTCCTTCTCCAGGGGATCCTCCTGACTCAGCAATCAAACCTGGGTCTGCTTCATTGCAGGCAGATTCTTTACTGTCTAAGCCACCTCCCTGATCCTTATAGCACCCTAGCCAATCATTTAATGCCAACCTTTCAGCAGGAATTTTCTTTCTCTTGAGGCTATAAAAATTGGCTACTAACCCATGAAAATTGTTGACTCTCCCTGGTCTGTCAGGAGGTCAGTGGGCTGCATTCGAACTTGCTTCATTACCTCGGCTCCCTGCTCTTGGTAAACTCACTCCCTTCTCAAATATTCAGTGTCTGGGAATTGCTTTCCAGCCCGCGCTCTGTCACAACAGGTGTGGTTAAATTAAGGGCTGTGAGGGCCTTCCTTAGTGCTCCAGTGGCTAAGACCCTGGGTTCCCAATGCGGGGGCCCGGGTTTAGTTCCTGGTCGGGGGACTGGATCCAGCTTGCTGCAACTTGACATCTTGCGTGTTGAGACTAAGACCCGGCGCAGTCAAATAAATAAATATTGAAAAAAACTAAGCGTCATGAGATGGAGATATCAGGATGGGCCTCAAACGTAGCCAGGGCTTCCCTGGTGGCTCACAGGGTAAAGCATCTGCCTGCAGTGCAATCAGATTGGGGAAACGGCTGTCACATCCCAAAGGAGCTCACCGATCACAAATGCAGAATTGGTGCGTCTGGATATTCAGCAACTGCCACGTCACCCAGACAGCGGGGAGGTGGCGCCGTGGCGTGGATTTCCAGCTCCGTGTTCCCGGGGCTAACGCTCCAGCCGCTGTGCGTCGTCTTACGTGAGTGGACAGACACACTTGAGCCTAAGTTGCAGAGAACTTACAGGCTGGCCCCGATTTTCCTGACCCTTTCTCTGTCCCTCCTGCAGTTGCCTGGGCAGCACGTCCATGGTGGTTTGGACGGTTTATCGCATTCCTCGGCATTTATTGCATTGCCTGGGCGGCTGTAACAATAGGAAATTATTGTCTCCCAGTCTTGGAGACCAGAAGCCCGAGATCAGGGTGCCAGTGGGGCTGGATCCCTCCTGAGGCCCCCTCCTGGGTGTGCAGACGGCCGTCTCCTCCCCGCGTCCTCACAGGGTGGGCCCTCTGTGTGTGTCTGTGTCCTGACCTCCTCTTCTTATCAGGACACCGATCCTACAGAGTTAGAGCCCCACCCACAATGACCTCACTTCACCTTAATTTCCTCTTAGGAGATCCTAACCCCAAATACAGTTTCATCCCGAACTGTTCGGGGTCAGGAGTTTGACATACGGATTGTGCGGGGCACACAGTTCAGCTCATCACAGAGCCTTGGAAGAATAGGTAGAAAAGGTCTGGATTTCAGAGGCTCCTGGGGTTCTGGAGTAAAGTGTCAGACGAGTAAAACCAGGATCCTGGGAGCTGAATTATCTGAAAACAAGACTCACAGCTGTGCAGAGAGAGGGCTTTTCTGCCAGAGGTTAGCATCAGGGCGCCCGAGAGTCACGTGAGCAGAACCCGTAGGGAGCACTGACTCCTGTTCCAGGTGTGTGTGTGTGTACGCACACACACACTCATCTGTCAGTTGTGTCCAACTCTGCAACCCAATGGACAATACCCCCAGGTTCCTCTGTCCATGGGATTTCCCAGGCAAGAATCCTGCAGTGGGTTACCTTTCTCTTCTCCAGGAGATCTTTCCAAACCAGGGGTCAAACCCCTGTCTCCCACATCTCCTGCACTGGCAGGCGGAATCTTTACTACTGTGCCACCCAGAACGCCCACTTCAGGCCTAGGTTCCAGCACAGGCTGGGGTCCTGCCAGCTGACCAGGGAAATCCCACTGGAGAAGCTGTCATTGGTCCCATCAGCTGTGACCTGGGGGACAGGTCAGGAGGCCAGGTGAACCCTATTGGGGAAACAGCTGTCACATCCCAAAGGAGCTCACCGATCACAAATGCAGAATTGGTGCGTCTGGTTATTCAGCAACTGCCACATCACCCAGACAGTGGGGAGGTGGCCCCGTGGCGTGGATTTCCAGCTCCGTGTTCCCGGGGCTAACGCTCCAGCCGCTGTGTGTCGTCTTATGTGAGTGGACAGACGCACTTGAGAGAACTTAAGGCTGCAGAGAACTTACAGGCTGGCCCCGATTTTCCTGACCCTTTCTCTGTCCCTCCTGCAGTTGCCTGGGCAGCACGTCCATGGTGGTTTGGACGGTTTATCGCATTCCTCGGCACTCCCAGGAAGGTCAGGCTCAGTTCAGTCTCCCGCTGTGTCCCTCCCCAGAATGTCACACGGTGGGGCGGAATGTCACACGGACGCAGCCAGGAAGCTGAGGGCTAGGGAGCTGGAGGGAATCACTGCCTGGGGTGCCATCGGAAGGGCCACAGTTTGGCTTTGATTGATTGGAACACGGAGATGCTGGAATGCACATGCTGCGTGGGGCAAGCGCATTTTTCAGGGAGTTGGCAGCCGGCCCAACCCCAAGCCAGGCCAACCAGCATCTGTGAGCTCTGGCTCCCAAAGACGAGCCCTAGGGGGTTTCAGGGGGAATTCCAACCTCACATCTGGCTCCCCATGAGTATAATATCCTTCAGATTCAGAGAGTCAGCAGATTCCATCCCCTTGGCGACGTGATGAGTCTGGGAAAAGGTACATGAAGGACTAGAATCCAATTTATCCAGCAGGAGTCCATTCCAGGAGTTTTACAGGAAACGCTGAAGAAAAGGCGTTCTCCCCCCAGGGTGATGAGCAGGTGGGATGGAAGTCTGGGAGGCTGGGGCCCACTGTGCCAGCATCAGGGAGACCCCACCCCAGGGTTCACAGCAGGTATCAGAACCAATTAGAGAAACAAGTTCTCAGCGACACCTGGATCCACCCACACCTGAAGTCATAACATTTGGAGGCACTTTTAGTTACAAGATCCAACAAATTCCTTTTCCCTTTTATCCAGCTTAACCTCAGTTTCATTCACTTGCTGCCTAAAGCATCTTCACTCATGCAGCTATCCAAATGACAATGATACACATCTGTTCAGATTGTTCAGTTAGGATGGTCATCATCAACCCTGTCCGACTTAAGGGGAAAAGAAAAAAGAAAGACGTTAGGGAGCCAAGGAACTGACTGGTGCCCAGAGATGGGGCTGGAAAGATATAGGATCCGCTCCAGGGTCAGAAGTGGCCGAGCTGGGGACACCTCTCTGCCTTGTATGTGGAATCTAGAAAAACTGAACTCACAGATGCAGAGAGTAGGGGACTTCCCTGGGGGTCCAGTGGATAAGACTCTGAGCTTCCAGTGCAGGGGGAGTGGGCTCTGGTTGGGGAACTAAGATCCCACATGCCATGGCCAAAAAAAAAATAAAAATTAAAAAAAGAAAGAAAAGAAGCAGAGAGTAGAATGGTGGTTGCCAGGGTCTGGGGATAGGGAAATGGGGGGTGGGGAAGTCTGTCATAGATGAATAAGTTCTGGGGATCTGCTGCCCGGCACGGTGACTGGAGTTAATGATATCATCTTGCAGGAGAGTAGATATCACGTGTTGCCACCACACACACCATGCAATCAGGACGTGAGGGTGTACGTTCATTGCAGCAATCATTTCACAGCGTGTGCCTGTGTTAAATAAATCACCTTGTTGTACACCTTAAAAAAAATCCCATTGTGCAATCTGAAAAAAAAACAAGCCTGGGAGGCCACTCCTACACAGGAGTCCTGCTTCACTAGAAAGGGACTGGGTGAGGGACTGCCCCACAGGGCAGGCACATCGGCACGCCACACCCTTCTCCTGAGTCACTCGCTCCCTTTACGCCCAGTGTCTTGGAATGTCCGGGCACTGCCTTCTCCCTGGGTGCCTCTCGTCCTTCTGGGTCCTCTCTGGGGCCGAGGCGGGGGCAGGGCGGGACTCCCACGCCAGATGTCCTCCTGCTTCCTGTGGTCTTCAGGTCCCTCCGTCTACACTAACCTGAGGACTCTGACATCCCAGCCCCCCCGACTGGGTGAGTTTCAGACTCAAGTTAATGGTCCTCAGACTCCAGGGACTACATCCCACCTCGTGTGGTTTCTGTAAACACACACTTATCAACCCGTTCCACTTGGGCTTAAGTAACTTTGTGCCCTGGACCCTTATGTACTCCCCAAATCCATTCCCACAAAAGTCACCCAGACGTTTTCTCATCTGGGATATGGAATTCCTGCTTTTCTCTCCACTTGCCCTGGCTTGAGTGGGACCTGGTTCAAGGTAAGGAGGAGAGGGGGGTGAGGCAGGAGAGGGTTGAAAGGAGTTTCCTTAGCAGAGCTCCCTGGGATCGGCTGCAGCTCCTCAAGCAAGGGTGGGGTGGCCTCAGACAGAAGGAGGGGGGGCCTTCCAGCCAGAGAAGCTGTGGGTGGTTCCGGGGGGCTTGGCTCTTTAGGGTTGAGATATGCCCTGCGTCTTCTGGAACCTTCTCAGTATTTCTTTTTCCACGGACAGATGTGCAGCCTCTTAGAAGCAATGCCTGGCTCATGGTAAATGATCATAAATGTTTGTTGAATGGATAACAGACCTGTGAAGTTGTGAATTCAACAGATGTTTTAATTCAGCAAATTGCAGAAGCACATTGTGAGCTCTGTTTGGTTTGTCTGTTTTCCAAATCTATCTCAGCCTCCAGGCTACTAAATTTCTATTTTTATTTTTTAGCATCGGCATGGAAAGGACCTGAGTTTCAGTCCAGATTTCAAAACAAGAAATTAGGGATTTGAGTCAACTGAAGGTACCCAGGGCTGTTAGAAGCAACCTCCCAGCATCCTTAGCTCCCAGAACCCTAGCAGCAGTCCTAGGGCCCCTCCCACTCTTCAAGAGTCTCCTCCCACTTTGTGGGGCTCCGCCCACTCTTCACTGGGCTCCTCCTACTCTTTGACCGTATTCAATAAGTCTGTGGCCAGCCCTCAGGCTGTCCTATGTGGACCAGGGGTCCTGCTGATAACCCCAGAAACTGAATGGGAATTCCTCTGCCTTCTATCCAGGGGCCAATTTTGTGGGGCCCAAAGTTTGTTGATAAAAAGGGGTACTCTTTAAGAAAAAACTACAAAGTTACAACAGCAAAATTAGACTGAAGGAGCATTTTTTTAGGATAAAAGAAATCACAGCAAATCATCGATTTTAAAAAGCTGATAATACCAAACAGAGGAAAACATCTGCAATGTTTTTTCCTACCTTTTTTGGCTGCACACTCTGATAGCCTTTTCATACGTCAATATTTTTTATTAGTTTCCATAGAGAGAGCTGAAAGATAAGTCAGCTTTTTTTTTTTTTTAGCATGGCTGATCAACATTTGTTTTGTCATATTAAACAGTTTGAAAATGTTTCTTGGGACTTCCCTGGTGGTCCAGTGGTTAAGAATCCACTTTCCAGTTCAGGGGACCTGGGTTTGATCCCTGGCCGGGAAGTTAGGATCCCACATGCCACAGGGGATACTGACTGAGCCTGCATGCCGGAACTATGACCTGATGCAGCCAAATAAATAAATATTTTTAAAATGCTTCTTAGCCTCGCAGTTCGTTATTGGTAATGTCCTGTACACTTTCAAGATTGCTACCAAATCTGGGAAAATCTCTATCAGGTTTTTTTCCATACGCGAGAGATAAGATTTCAAGGGCATTTCAAAGTTTCTTGTATGGTGATTGGTCTGAGAGTCTTTGAACTGATGACGCTTGTGAACTATTTTGTTGTCAGTGTTCTTGCTGTCGTGGTGACTTATGAGTTTAAGCAGCCTCCAATGATGCCAAATCAGCATGAAAGTTAACTATTTTCCAATGCGTTCTTTTTAAAAATTATTTTATTTTACTGGAGTACAGATGCTGGGCTTTCCCGGTAGCTCAGATGGTAAAGAATCTGCCCTCAGTGCAGGAGACCTGGGTTCGATCCCTGGGTTGGGAAGATTCCCTGGAAAAAGGGAAAGGCAAGCCACACCAATATTCTTGCCTGGAAAGTTCCATAGACAGAGGAGCCCGACAGGCTACAGTCCATGGGGTTGCAAAGAGTCAGACACGACAGCGTGACTTTCACTTTCACTTCATTGTTGCTTGGCAATGTTGCTAGTTTCTGCTGTACAGCAACGTGAATCAGCTGTAGGTATACACACAGCCCCTCTTTTGTGGATTTCCTCCCATTTAGGTCACCACAAGGACTGTGCTGTACAGCAGGTTCTCATTAGCTCTGTATTTTATACGTAGCAGTGTCTGCTGCTGCTGCTGCTAAGTCGATTCAGTCGTGTCTGACTCTGCGACCCCATGGACTTCAGCCCACCAGGCTCCCCTGTCCCTGGGATTCTCCAGGCAAGAACACTGGAGCGGGGGGCCATTGCCTCCTCCAACAGTAGTGTGTATTCATGTCAGCCCCAGTCGCTCAGTTCATCCCACCCACACCTTCCCTCCCTACTGTCTATACGTTTGTTCTCTGTGCCTGTGTCTCTATTTCTGCTCCCAGTGTGTTTTTAAGACACATTCCTCTCCATCAACCAGGTTATCAAAATCCAAGCGCTACTCATTTCTTCCATTCTAAAATGATTTCTTCCTCTTAGTGAATTACTTTTAGTTACAATTCAGCTATCAATTTCAGCTAACTTCCATCAGATTCATTGTTTATCTTTATCCCTTTTGTTCCGTAGTTCGTTACTTTTGGGGCTCCCCTGGTGGCTCACAGTAAAGAATCCGCCTGCGATGCAGGAGACCCGTATTTGATCCCTGGATTGGGAAGATCCCCTGGAGAAGGGAATGACTACCCACTCTGGCACTTTTGCCTGGAGAATTCTATGGACAGAGGAGCCTGGTAGGCTACACCCCGTGGGATAGCAAACAGTGAGACACAACTGAGAAACTAACACTTTCATTACTTTTCATTACTTTTAATATGAATTTAAAGAAGGTCCCTTTCATATCTATTTAAGCCATGAGTTTATAATTTTTCACCCTTTCTTTTTTTTTGCATGGGGGTGGAAATGTTCCACATTTCAACAATCTTTTTTTTTTTGTCATTTACAATTTTTTTTTTCTTCCTTGTCAAGTCTTCAAAAATACATTTTGGAATCTTGAAAATGTCACCATCCCGTGACATCAGGCTTGAACAGCTTTGTGATGGGAGCTCATCTTGGTATGGTGGCTCTTTAAGAGGAAAAGCCAGGCCGGGTGTGTGTTAAAATATTCCATTTAGAGGGTGAACTCAGAAATAACACCTATAACCACGGGAGACACTGCAGAAGTCAGCAGCCGCATGGGCCAGCTTTTCAACTCTGATGGGATCTAGTAGGCTTGATAGCTGTTTGCCACATTTCAGCATCCCTGAGAACAGATTCTTCCACTTAAAATGCTATGGATCTGATAATTGAAAGACTCTCCCATTGCCTGCCTCCTAGCTGTTCATTTCTCCTCCATCACCCAGACTGTTCATGTCCTAACCCTGGTAAACCCATTAATCAGACTCGGGAACCATAGTTACATAAAAGTGACCGTGAACGAGGTAAATGTGCATGCTTGCATGCTGAGTTGCTTCAGTTGTGTCTGACTCTTTGCGACCCCATGGACTGTAGCTCGCCAGGCTCCTCTGTCCATGGGATTTCTCCAGGCAAGAAGACTTGTGCGGGTAGTGAGTCCCTTCTCTAGGGGATCTTCCCGACCCAAGGATTGAACCCGGTTCTCCTGCATTGCAGGCAGATTCTTTACCATCTGAGCCCCCAGTTTCTCTAAATGTCCATCAGTGGCCACTCCAATGCTGCTGCCATGAAGGGAAGAGAGACAAGGAAAGGTGGCGGCAGGAGCAACCGGTCTGGTTAAAATACACCCCCTGTAAATTCCACGAACCTAGGACCTCCTGGACACAGGGCGGGGCCGCCTCCAGGGGCTTATGTGGAGGCCACACGCAGGGCAGCTTTGGGGCTCGGGCTTTATCAGCCTCACCCCCTCATCCAGGGCTCGGTTCTCAGTGTCCTGCGTTTTCCACCGGAGGATCTTCTGCCTCTCTGATAGGAGTTCTCGGGTAAGTTAGTGTTCCTTGGTGCAGGCAACAAAAACCTCTTGTGGCCAGGCAATAGAGGAAATTAACTGGAGGGAGACCAGAGAGCGAGTGCAGTCAACACCCAGACTGGAGAACCGGCTTGAAAACAGGGCAGCCAGGGGTCAAGATCTAAGTTAAGTGTCAGGTTGCCGCTGTGGGAATGGGCGACTTGCAAATGCCTCTCCTGCCCCCGTCGCGATGCCGCGCCCTGGGACTGAGGGACCTGGCCAGCACAGGTGCAGGAACCGGCCCTCCCCGGCTCTGGGACGGTGAGGACTTAACAGGAGGAGACTCAGGGAGCTCCTGCAGTCTCTGGAGGGGAGATCTCCTTGATTAACCAAGGCATCCTGCCAAGAGGGACAGTAGGAAATTGCAGGGTCCTAGGCCTGGTGGGCTGCCATCTGTGGGGTCGCACAGAGTCGGACACAACTGAAGCAACTTAGCAGCAGCAGCAGCAGGGACCAGCCTGGAGGCTGGGTGCACCCCTTCTGCATCGTCCAGAATATCCGGTGCATGAAAATAGTGACCACTTACTGCGTCCTCGCTGTAGGTCACATACAGCTGAACAGGGCACAGTCATCTCAATGACCCTCGTGAACCCGTGAGACAGGTGCTAGTATCATCTCCATTTCAAGGACGCCAACAGGGAGAATTAGAGTGACTTCATGATTTGCCCAGGCTTCCCTGGTGGCTCAGACAGTGAAGAATCTGACTGCAGTGTGGGAGACCTGGGTTCGATCCTTGGGTTGGGAAGATCCTCTGGAGTGGGAAACGGCAACCCCCTTCAGTATTCTTGCCTGGAGAATCCCCATGGACAGAGGAGCCTGGTGGGCTACAGTCCATGGGGTCGCAAAGAGTCGGACACGACTAAGCAATTAAAGCACATGATTCAACCAGCTCGCACAGCCTGTGTGTGATGGGGGCCGATTCATTCCCCACCCCGCCCGTGTGACCCTGAGTTCCTGTTCTTGGACCTTCTGTAACATTTTCTGTAGGGAAAATAGAAAGAGAACTTGGCTTTTCCTCACAATCAGATTTATTTCACAATATCGATAGCTGGGATGCCTACCACATGCAACTTCACATAGATATTTGGGCAGCGTGTACTTTTGCTCCATAATTGTATCTACAAAGACAGGATGTCTCAGAAATTCCTTTTAGCATGCCTCCTCTAGAGATAAATGTATAGCATATTTTATGATGATATGTGCTGCAATTTTAAGCAGATTTCTTGATGAGTGTTGTTCTGACCAGGTGTTCATGAGAACGGAACCTCCTCATAGACCAGCTTCTGGTTCTGTGTATTTCAAACCTATTTCTTCTCCACCAGCCACGACCCACTCACTTCTGGCAACGTTCAGATGTCCTTACAACTCTGGGCCTGCATTATTCTCCATGATACCAGCCAAGCTGGCACAGAGGGTAGTGGCAATACCCCTGAAAGACATTTCTTTGCTGAGACGGCTTGCATTGACTCAACTATACGTAGAAGTGGGGACTGTGAACCTCACAGATTCCCATGAAGCCCACACTGCAGGTGCCACCAGCCCAACCTTCCCTTAGGCAGGTGCCCTGATCCCTGCGGCCATGCCAGTGTCACGTGGCCTGAAGTGGCAAGTGATGGAGCAAGAGCTGGCGCAGAGGGAGCCTGTGGTCTTAACTGGTGTAGAATATAGTAAACTTTATCGAAATGTAGCGGTGTGAGCAGTTTCTAGGGCTCCTCTTCTTCCACATGCAGCCAAGGGGCCCTGTGTGGGCCACTTTCCCCGAGAGGTGAGGTCCCCTTCATCACCAACCATCTGCTTTGGATGGGCCGCTTGGTTCCTGTCCAGGCCAGAGGAGGCGTGCATGGAGCCTGCGGTTTGGGTCAAAAGGTAAGTGTTGAATCATAGCCTTCTTTCCTTTCTTTTGCTTCATAGTACGCGGGATCTTAGTTCCTTGACCAAGGACTGACCCCGTGCCCCCTGAAGTGGAAGTCTGGAGTCTTAATCACTGGGCTACCAGGGAAGTCCTGGATCATAGCCTTTCTACCCACTGGCTGTGTGACTCTGGATAAAACAGTGACCTCTCTGAGCCCCGCTGCTATGCAGCACTACACAGGTGTTGGTTATTCTCATGAGCCAAATGAGTGCTTATTAAGTGCTTAGAGCATGCAAGGCCAGTACTGGTGCTGGGTACTCCATAAGATGCCTGCAATGACTGCTAAAGAGCTTCCCACCCTTCATGTTCCCCTGGGACACACAGACCTGGGGATCCGACCTGAGATGGGAAAGGAGGTGACCCAGGAATCAGAGGACATGGAGAGCATACCTGCCTCCAGGGGCTGTCCATCCCTGGCTCCTTCAGTGAACTCCAGGGGGAGGCTGGGAATGGGGAGTGCCCAGGGGAGGCCAGGACGGGATGGGGGACCCAAGGGAGGACAAGTTGGGATGGGGGGCCCAGGGAAGGCTGGAACTGGATGGAGGACCCAGGGGAGGCTGGGATGAGATGGGGGACACAGGAGAGAACAGGACAGGATGGGGGACCCAGGGGAGGCCAGGATGAAGTGGGGTGCTGCCCACGGGTGAACCAGGATGGGATGGGGGACTCACAGAGGTGCCAGAATGGGATGGGGGGCCCGTGGGAGGCCAGGATGGGATGGCGACCCACAGCGGGGCCAGGATGATGGGCCCCAGGCCCGTGCACACTGGGGTCTTAGTTCCTGGGACTCCCAGCTGTACCGACTGGGAGGTTTGCTGCCACACTGTGCTTTTTATAGATGATCAACGAGCCTTTCTCTTCCTTTCTGAGGATCTGACCATCGTGCCAGCTGGCTCAAAGCCTCCATCTTTCAGGAGGAGCTTGGGAACGGCTTCGTAAGGAGGCCAAGGGAAAGAACGAGGTGTTCTTCCACTTCTGATGCACAGAATAGCCAGGGCCGGGGTCCTGGGAGCCGGCCTTTCCACTTCCTGTCCAGGAATCCTGGACACTGGACAGTGGCAGAGGGTGCGACGTATGCAGAGTAAGAGAGGCGTCCACTCTGGTCTGGACCCAAGAGACGGCGGAAAGAAAGACGGAAGTCGGGAGAAGGGCACTGCCCCCGTCCCAGGCTTTCCCTCTCGGCGCTTTGGCCCCAGAAAGGGGGAAGTGTTTGGGGCAAGTTGAGAGTGCAATCAGGGTACAGACTTTCCTTAACTGGACACATGGGGCTCTGGGAGGCAGCTGTCTCCAGCTGCCTCCCCCCTCCTGGGGCACAGTCCCCTCAACAACTGTCCCCTCAACTCCCGTGAGAATGGGCAGGGGCTCTCCAGCTCCAGTGCGGCCTCATGGAAGAAAGCAATCAGATCCGTCAAGGGGGCAAGGACCAAAAGACAAAGGCCAGTGGTCAGGTGCTGGCCACATGAGGACAGAGCCGCCTCATGATCGGCGGTCAGCAGTGGCGACTCAGCTGATGGGCTGCAGCCTGCAGGAATGGAGGGGATCAGCTGGACACCCGGCGGGAAGTGGACCAGGGGCATCACCCTGGGGCCAGCTGCAAATGCCCAGGGACCAGCAAGTGGTCGCGAAGTCACATGAATTACATCCTACTTCCTGTACTAAGATGCCCTCTTGGAGGGAAGAGACTGGGAGAAGGGACCTTCTCACCCAGTGGGATGCAGGCTACCTACCTGTAGAGGCTGTTTAGATAAATTGCATCAGACAGACCATGGCTGAAAGCTCCCACCTGCCTTCTGATCAGAAGATCCTCCCTGAACAATAACAACAACAAAATTACTTCATCTTCCCAGCTGAGTCACGTGGTGAGGTCTTAGACATGACAGTCAGTGGGGAGACTTGGAGGGTGGGAAAGAGACCCCACAGGATGAGATGCAAAAACCCTTCTGGGTTCCCAACCGCCAGCCAGCCAGGCAGGCTGGTGTCCAGGGTGCGGAGCCCTCAGACCCCCGGGTCGGTGGTGGTGGTGGAGCAGGGTGTCTCCCTCCCCTCCAGCTCTGGCTCCTCCCTCAGCGCCCTGCGCAGCACTGCCCCCAGGGGTTCCCGCAGACCCCGGCTCTTCCGCCTGCCCACCAGGAAGTAGATGACCGGGTTAGCGCTGCTGTTCATGGCTGAGGAGAGGCGGGCAAGTAGGCTGAAGAGAGTCTTCGACTGCTGGGGCAGGTCCAACCAGGAGATGAGGAACCAATGGATGCCGAGGGGCAGGGCGAAGATGAGGAACACCAAGACGCAGACCAGGATGGTGACGTACAGCCGCGTGGGCCGCCGCTGGGTCGCTGTGGAGCTCCTCTGCACCTGCACACAGAGGATGAGGCCGGACCCGGCCATCAGGGGCGTGAAGACCCCCATGAGGAGGATGCTGATGGCCAAGTCCATCTTGAAGCACAGCAGCTTGTCCCAGCCCCAGGAATCACTGCAGAAGAAGGCGGCCAGCGTGTTCAGCAGGAGGGACAGCGCCCAGAGCAGGGCGCACACCACGGCCGACAGGTGCTGGGGCTGGTGACACTTGTACCAGATGGGGAAGAGGACGGAGAGGCAGCGCTGCATGCTGATGGCGGTCAGCAGGCTCAGGCCGGCCATGTAGGTGAAGTACTTCCCCCTGCTCACTATCTCCAGGGCCATGCGGCCTGCGCTGTCCAGCTGGAAGCAATTCAGGATGACCTTGGAGGCCATGCAGAGGAGGAAGAGGAGGTCCGCCACGCCCAAGTGGAGGACGTAGACACTGAAGGGGCTCCTCTGCCCCTGGGAGCCCAGCAACCAGACCACCAGGCCATTGCCCACAAAGCCGCCCACACAGGTGAACAGGACCATGGCACTCAGCACCCAGTGGGCCGTGCTCAGCTCCTCCACCTTGGGGTTGCTCCCTAGCAGGTATGGGGCCTGGAGCAGAGTGCAGTTCATCCTGTGGAAGGGAGATGGACCGGTGTGAGATTTTGCATTGCTTAGCACCCACTGCCCCGATTTTCTTTTTGCAATAGACGACAATTGCTCCCTGTGGCTCCCAGGCTGCCTGGATCTGCCGGCTAGTCCACCACTGCACACTCAGAGTTATTAGAGATGCCTTTTGTCAAGCCAAAAGGGTCTCCTCTATCTTGAGTTTAGGTTCTTTTTCATCATGAAAAGATAAATTGACTTTTATCAAAGGCTTTTCTACTTCTGTTGATAGTGTCATTTTTTTTTCACACATAATCTTCAAATTCTGTGAACTAAAGTTTTTTAAACTGGACCTCAGGTACAAAGACTAGTTTAATTACATGCTGGCTTTATGGCACACACCAGGATCATCCAGCCATTGAAAAACAAATACAATCCTTTATTTATTTCTGTTTCCCGCTTCATTCCACCCTCCTCTCCCCTCCCCCAACTCATGTCTGTTCTAACCTGTTTAATCTACGTCCTTGGACATCTGACTGTCTTTCGGAATAAGTGGCTTCCCACAGGTATTTTTAATTTACACAAATGCTGTGATTTAGAATCTGTGCTGTTTTTTTTAAAAAAAAAAAAAAACTCAGCAGTATGTTTCTGGATATCCCTGTTTACCTGTGGGACTGTTTTTGAGCTCTCTGTTCTCTATGATTCGTTTGTCTGTTTCTACAACATCAACACACTGTTATTGTTTTTGAAGTGTACACGGCTAGTTGAGTCTCTTCGCTGTTCACCTGAAAACACCACAACAATGTTAATCAGTTATACCCCAATACAAAATAAAAAGTTTAAAGTTTGGGGAAAAAAATAAATACTGCTTTTGATAGAGAAAAACAACAACAAAAAAGCTAAAGAATACTTGGCTTTGTGTGATTCCCGAGAGCCTCAGCTGCCAGCTGCCAGTTTCATGGCACTTCATCTACTCTCCACCGTCGAGATGTTAGCTAAGGACTCCAGGGGACCTTCTGCAGAGTTTTGGAGTTCTTTCTCCAAGTAGCTGGTTTTCTTCTCTCTGGTATTCCATCTCACAAATTCCAGCCACTTCTATCTCCCCAAAATCTGACTCCTGTATCTTTAACTCAGGGACACCACCATGCTCGGCCTGGTTTTCCTGTACTACTTTCCAGAGAGTAGCTCCAGGCAGAAAACTGGGGTGATACTAATTTTATTAACCAGACAAATGACCTCGCTTAGTTCATCAGACCTATCACTTGGTTGGATATTTTGATTGTCTGTGCATCTCTCCTCATACCTCTGATTTCTTTTTCATGTCTTATAGCATAGCCCAGACAGCTAGTGTTATGTTTAACAAAGACTGGAACCAGGCACGCTTTACTTCTTCCTAATCAAGACTCTGGAGAGTCCCTTGGACTGCAAGGAGCTCCAGCCAGTCCATTCTGAAGGAGATCAGCCCTGGGATTTCTCTGGAAGGAATGATGCTAAAGCTGAAACTCCAGTACTTTGGCCACCTCATGCAAAGAGTTGACTCATTGGGAAAGACTCTGATGCTGGGAGGGATTGGGGGCAGGAGGAGAAGGGGACGCCTGAGGATGAGATGGCTGGATGGCACCACCGACTCGATGGACGTGAGTCTGAGTGAACTCCAGGAGTTGGTGATGGACAGAGAGGCCTGGTGTGCTGTGATTCACGGGGTCGCAAAGAGTCGGACACGACTGAGCGACTGAACTGAACTGAACTGAAGTGAATCTTAAAGAGAATGTGTTTACAGTTTCTCCATTAGATACGATGTTTGCTCTAAGTTTTTGGTACTATCTTTTTTCAAGGTGAGAAAGTTCTCTAGTTTTTAAGAAGTTTTTTTTTTTTTAATAAATGAGTGATGGAATTTATCACAGTTTTTTTCTGTGATATGTACTTAATAATTTTCTCTTTTTTTCCCTTATCTATTTATGTGGTGAATATGTATTGATATATTTTCTGGTGTTCACTAGTCCTTATATTTCTAGGATAAACCATTTCTACTTTACTCTATTTAAAAAAAATTTTTTTACCCTCTTGGTGCTCTGATTTTATTTAGAAAATGTCCACCCATGTTCATCAGTAAAATTGGCCCATAATTTTCCCTTCTGGTACTATCCTTGTCTGTTTTTTATTTCAAAGCTGTAAGATTATACAGGCTTCATAAAATGACTTGGAGAAAGAGCTCTTTTTCTCTACCCTCTAGAACAATTTGTATCATGTAAGGATTATCCTTCTTTGAAGATTTGGCAGAAGGTAAAACCATCTGGTCTGGTGAATTTTATATGAGTGTTAGTGGATACACATGGGTTTAGGAAAAAAACTACAACTACCATTTATTTAATGTTTTAGGTTTATTTAGATTTTTAAGCTCTTCTTGAGTTAGTATAAGTTATGTTATTTTTCTAGAAAATTGTTCATAGTTTCTGGTTCCACATTTATTGCTATAATACTTTGCATAGTAATCTTTTAGTATTTTTTAAGACCTTTATTATATTCATCATTTAAAATTATTGACTTGTTCTTTTTCTTTTCTTTATCAGTTTGCCAGAGGTTTGGTTTTGGGAACTATTTAAAAACATATCAACTCTGTCGTTTCTTTTCTTCCCATTCCCTTAGTTTATCCTTTTATTTCTTCCACTTTCTTTGGATTTACCTTGTGATTTTTTTCAGCTTCTTGTGTTGAATTCTTTGGTTATTACTTTTCAAATATTGTTCTTTTGCTAACAGATATTTAGGGTTATAAACCTGCTAGTAAGTAGGTCCTTCAATGTTTCATGACTTATGTAGTGATTTCATTTGTGTTAACGTCTAAGTATCTTGCAACTTAAAACATTTAAAATTTAAGTTTCCATGAATTATTTAGAAATACATTACACAACACATACTTTGATTATCATCTTTTGATGTTGATTTCTGATATCATGGTCTGATAATGTGGTCAGTTATTTGATATTTGTTGAGACTCATTTAGTAGCATGGCTGTTTTGTTTGTTCATCTGGTTTAGTACTTTATATGCTGGCACCCCACTCCAGTGTTCTTGTGTGGAGCATCCCAGGGACGGGGGAGCCCGGTGGGCTGCTGTCTCTGGGGTCGCACAGAGTCGGACACGACTGAAGCGACTTAGCAGCAGCAGCAGCAGCATGCTCATTCGATAAAGCTTTTAAAATTGCATTGTTTAAATGATCTATATCCCAATTAATTTATCTTCTACAGATATTAACCAATTATGATTGTAGTTTTGTTGTTTTTCTCTTTGCTTCACCTATTTTGGACTGTTTAGCGTATGTAATCCAAGATTATTATATTACCCTGGTGAATTGTACCTTTTATGTAATGACCCTCTGCACCCTTTTTACTTTTTTAGTCTTAAAGTCTATTTGATCTGATATCATTTTTTTAATGAATGTTTCCTAATCTCCCTATTCATCCTGCATGTGCTTTGCAATTACAGATCTTCTTCTGCAGGGATACTGTGACTTCTCATGGGAGACCCCCTAGGCTGCCAAACTTTTGCTGCCCAGATGTTTGGCATTGGCTTCCGTTGGGCTTGCAAAGGATTTCTCTGGTCCAAGATCTGGTTTTTGTTGGATTTCTTGGCTTGGAGATTTGGTATAAATTCAGATTCTACGCCTGTAAATGGTTAACAATTTGGGGCTTGGCTACTCAAATTGGTGCCCAGCCTCACTCACTGCCTGCCCCCTGCTGAACCTTAGGCAGCAAGAAGGTGCTAACTGCATCTGGGTAAACTCTGCTTTTGTTAAGCAGCAGTGTCCTCCCAGGTTCTGGCCTCATGGAGGTCCCCTGATTAGGTTCTTTCTTCCACTTACGAAGCTCCAAGGCTGACTCTCAGCCCCTCTCCCCTTCCCTGCCCCAGCCACACCTAACCTCTGCCCCCAGAGCCTCTATCCACCTGCTGCACCCTGGGCAGTCCTTCATCTTTCAGCTCTGTATTCTATTTGGACAAGAGGGAGAGGATTATGTTTTCTCCCAGGTTTCTTTGTATCCAGAGTGAGCGGATGGCACCCATCACACAGTCACCAACCTCCACAGATTCCCTGTGGCTACAGTCAGAAGTCTTTCCTTTGGGTTCAACACAAGTTTAAATAACATTTATCAAATTTCTACTGTGTACTACACATATACAATAGCATATATACATGTCTATGCACACAAAACCTATCCCTACATATAACACACACAGTTCATACAGATGTGATGTGTGTGTGTGTGTGTGTGTGCACGCGTGCTTAGTCCCTCAGTCGTGTCCGACTCTTACTTCCCCATAGACTGCATGTAACCTGCCAGGCTCCTCTGTCTGTGGGATTCTCCAGGCAAGAATACTGGAGTGGGTTGCCATTTCCTTCTCCAGGAGATCTTCCCGACTCAGGAATGGAACCCAGGTCTCCTGCTGACTGAGCTACAAAAGAAGGTCTCTCTCTCTCTGTGTCTCTCTCTCTATATATATAACACAGTACATATACATATATAATAGCACATATGAAAGTGTGAAGTCTTAGTTGCTCGGTGTGTCCAACTCTTTGTGACCCCATGGACTGTAGCCCACCAGGGTCTTTTGTCCATGGAATTCTTCAGGCAAGAATACTGGAGTGGGTAGCCATTCCCCTCTCCAGGAGATCTTCCTGATCCAGAGATCCAGGATGCAGGTCTTCTGTGTTGTAGGCAGATTCTTTACCATCTGAGCTTCCAGGGAAGCCCAATAGCCCATATATAAGCATATATATAGTCAGACTTTATTTTTTTGGGCTCCAAAATCACTGCAGATGGTGACTGCAGCCATGAAATTAAAAGACGCTTACTCCTTGGAAGAAAAGTTATGACCAACCTAGACAGCATATTCAAAAGCAGAGACATTACTTTGCTGACTAAGGTCCATCTAGTCAAGGCTATGGTTTTTCCTTGGTCATGTGTGGATGTGAGAGTTGGACTGTGAAGAAGGCTGAGCGCTGAAGAATTGATGCTTTTGAACTGTGGTGTTGGAGAAGACTCTGGAGAGTCCCTTGGACTGCAAGGAGATCCAACCAGTCCATTCTGAAGGAGATCAGCCCTGGGATTTCTTTGGAAGGAATGATGCTAAAGCTGAAACTCCAGTACTTTGGCCACCTCATGCGAAGAGTTGACTCACTGGTAAAGACTCTGATGCTGGGAGGGATTGGGGGCAGGAGGAGAAGGGGACGACCGAGGATGAGATGGCTGGGTGGCGTCACAGACTCGATGGATGTGAGTCTGAGTGAACTCCGGGAGCTGGTGATGAACAGGAGGCCTGGCGTGCTGCGATTCATGGGGTCACAAAGAGTCGGACACGACTGAGCGACTGAACTGAACTGACACACATAACACATAGCAAACGCATGTAACAGCGTATGTACATATAGACGGATTAAAGACACACAGGAAAACGTAGGCAGACACACAACAGCTCATGCACACACACGATATGCACAAACGTGTATTTAAGTGTGCACAGGCGCACAAGCAGCCATCTACAGCGACGCTCTGACGGACAGAGCCTATTCTCACAGCTCACAGTCTATCGGCAGAGGGGAAAACGCACAGTGAGACGACTGCCCCCGACCGCCGGGCGTGGTGGTGGAACAGGGGTGACTAACGAGGTGGGGACTCGGAGCGCAGGAGGGGCTGGGAGGTTCTGAGGTCCAAGGGGCAGCTGGGAGAGGCCAGGTGAAGGGGGCTCAGATCCCACTTCCCCGGGCCCTCCCCAGCCCGCGGGACCCCTCCTCCGTGCGGCCGAGTGGCCGCCCACAGGGCTCTGTGAACACACATTCATTCAAGCCGCACTACGTGAGCTGAGTTGGGCTGCTCTCCCAGGACCACATCCTCCCCGCTGCTGAGCCGGGAGGTGGGCGGGGAGCTGCACACAGGGGGCAGACTCCCACCCCGCTCCCCTGCCTGATCCGGGTCAGGGACCCTCAGCACCTGCTCCTTCCTATCAGGTACCCACTCTGCAAACGCTGATGGATCGCAGACGGGGCAGAGCTGCTGGAGGTGCGGGGCCAAGAAGACAGACACGTGCTGCCCTCCTGGGAGGAGGCTCTGAGGGCAAGTCAAGGTCAGCAAGGAGAACACAGCTTCCAGTGGGCTGGCTGTCCCAGAGTCGGTGACAGCGGTGACCCAGGAGCTTAGAGCTCACAGCTTAGAACTCACAGAACAGAGCAGGAGGAAGGACTGGAATGGGCAGGGGTGGGAGGGACTGCTGATCCCAGAAAACCCCTCCCGGGGGCAGCACTCAGCCCCCAGAGACTCCCAGGTGCACTCAGGAGCCTGCTGTGGGCCCAGGGAGTGCGAGTGACCTTCTGAAGGAGTTTGTCCAATTGGGTGAGGTGGTGGGGGAGAAGGTGGAGGAATGAGATCCAGAGGCAGAGGTTGTATTTTAAAAAAAAAAAAAAAAACAAAAAATATGACTGCTTGGTTGCATGTGGATGGGAGTGATTCAGCAGGCAGGGGACAGCAGCAGGGGGGCGCTGATGGTCAGGAAAGCTGCAGGAGGGCTCCTGGGGGAGGTGAGAGGCCATGGGACTGGGCGCTGTCCAGGGGCGGGCCTGGCCTGACTGGGAACTGGGGCATCAGCCCAGAGAGAAGCAGGGACTCTGGCCACGGGCAGGACACAAGATGGGAAGAAGCCGTTGCTCTTTTTCAGTGAAAATGGTGGTGGTGGTTTAGTCACTAAATTGTGTCCGACTCTTTAGTGACCCCATGGACTGCAGCACGCCAGGCTCCTCTGTCCATGGGATTTCCCAGCCAAGAATACTGAGTGGATTGCCACTTCCATCTCCTGGGGATCTTCCGAATCCAGAGATCCAGCCCAGGTCTCCCTCACTGCCCCTGCTCAGCCCCCTGTACCCACTGAGCCAGCTGGGAAGCCCTTTAGTGAAGCTAGAAGGGAGGTAAAATACTGAGGCTGAGGGAAAGTAGGGGGATTGCGACCCTGTGGACTGTAGCCTGCCAGGCTCCTCTGTCCAGGGGATTCTCCAGGCAGGAATACTGGAGTGGGTTGCTGTTTCCTTCTCCAGGGGATCTTCCCAACCCAGGGATCGAACCTGGGTCTCCTGCATTGCAGGCAGACGCTTTATCCTCTGAGCCACCAGTCTGAAGAGAGGAGGGGCACTTATTCCCACTGATTACAGACTGAGTTGTGTCTGCCTCAAACTCATCTGTTGAAACCCTAGCCCCAACGTGACTGTGTTTGGAGCTGGGCCTTTGAGGAGGTGAAAGTGAAGTCGCTCAGTCGTGTCCGACTCTTTGCGACCCCGTGGACTGTAGCCCACCAGGCTCCCCCGTCCTTGGGGCTCTCCAGGCAAGAATACTAGAGTGGGTTGCAATTTCCTTCTCCAGGGGATCTTCCCGACCCAGGAATCGAACCCATGTCTCCCGCATTGCAGGCAGACACTTTACCTCTGAGCCACCAGGGAAAGGTCAAAGGAGACCGTAAGGGCGGGGCCTCGATCCAGTAAGGTCGGTGTCCTTTTCAATAAAAGATCGATTTTGTTTTTTGGCTGCACCACTCGGCATGTGGGATCTTAGTTCTCCTACCAGGAATTAAATCTGCTCCCCTGCACTGGGAGCGCAGAGTCTTAACCACTTAACCAGGGAAGTGCCATGACTCACGTCCTTTTAAGAAGTGATACCAGAGCTCTCTCTCCCTCTCTCGCCCCCTCCCCTCCTCTTTCTCACTCTCTTTCTCTCCCTCGCTTACCCCCCCACACCTGACCCCGACCCTGACCCCATGCCACATAGGACACAGCAGCAGCGTGCCTATCTGCAAGTCAGGAAAAGAGCTCTCACCAAGCATCCAACTGGCTGGCGTCTTGAGCTCAGACTTCCAGCCCCCAGAATGGTTAGAAAATAGAGATGTTCCTTCGTGCCCTGTGTTTGAGGTAGTTGGTTATAGCAGACACGCAGACTCATGCCCCAGTGAAAGGAAATGCTGAACTGTGGCTGCTTTCCAATAAAAGGAAACAGCGCGCACAGTCAGCTGACAAATGGACCGGGTGGCGTCCGTGCGTGGCTTCTCCTCCCACGGGCGCAGGTTTGTGTCCTGGTTGCCCCTGAGTCAGATCCCGGCACACGGTGTGAGCTCAGTAAATGGGGAGTGACCCCTAGACTCAATGCCACTCTGTGTGCTCCCTGGGCACGCTCATCCTCCGGGCCTCCACCCGGCCTCACACTGTAGTGCAGCAGGTGTACCCTCAGGTTGGCCTTGGTCTGACTTGATCCCTCTCCACAGGCTTCTGGTCCCCAGCACAATGCCTGCAGGAGTAAGTGCTCACTCACGGCTTACTGATGGATGACAGTTTAAAATATAGAACGGTCCAGCGGTTAAGACTCTGAGCTTCCACTGCAAGGCGCATGGGTTCGATCCCTGACCAGCAAACCATGACCCTGCATGGCATGCAGCGAGACCAAAAATTAAATAAAATAAAGCACAAAATCTACCGAGTTAGCTGTCGTCTTCCTGTCCTTGAAAGCCTCTCTGAGTTTTTCTGTCTTCCATGGAAGACTTAGGGAAATGTGTTATTTCCCACAGCTGTTATGACATTGTCTATTTCTCACTGCACTTTAAACATTTTTTTTTAATTGCATAGATTAGATACCAAAGCAGGCTTACTTTTAAAGATTCAAATGGTAAAGAAAAAATAAGGTGTTGCCCCGTCCTTACCCCGTTTGCTGTGTGATTGTATCCTTGAAGGGTTCTTTCCACTGCCTAAGACACTACCCGGCTGTTTCATAAGCTGATTGTTCAAAAATTGATTGTCTGTCTTCTCTTTAAGTCGGGTTTCCCCAGCACCTCCTGGTCTCACCTTTGTCCTGATTTTGCCATTACCATTGATGGGGCACCCCAGAGAGTGGTAAGAACTGTCATATTAAAAAAAAAAAAAGAACCCGTCACCTGTTTAAATATTTTGAAGGGAGGCTTCACGAAGTCATTTTAATTAGAAGATGAGGGCTCAGAGGGGCAGCCTGTCCTGCCTCCACCCAGAGAGGGGAAACCAGGGGCCTCTCACCTGCTCCAGCCGTGGTGTTCAGTCTTCCAGGAAAGGTGGCGGCTCCCTCCTCGCTCCGGTGCTTGGGGTATCAGCACCCCTTGGGCCCAGCCCCCAGGGCTCGCCTGCCCCAGTCCTGGTTCAGCAGGGAGGCTCTGAAGCGTCCTCCTCCGCTGCCCCTGACCTTGGCCTCAGAGGTGCCTGGCTTCTGGGGCCTCAGGAGAACCTTCTCCCGGCTCCCTCCGAGAAGCAGGAAGGGGAGCTTGAGGCATAAATGTAGGAAGGGCACCCGCCCCACTAAGCGGGTGGCCTGTAGAAGAGCTGTCTGGGGGCTAATGGGCCTGGCTGGGCGTGGCCTTCCCGGATCCCTGTCTGGGGGAAATGGAACACGAATCTGGGGGCCCACGAAGACCGATGAGGGGTGTCACCCATCTCCTCCACCATCCTGGCCATGCTCCCCTTCCTGAAGGCTGTTTGGGACAGCCACGGAGACCTCAGGATACAGGCCAGTCCCTTGGTGGGGGTGGGGAGGGTTAAGGTGGGGCTGTGGAAGGAAGAGGGCCCTTGTCGGCTGAGAGTGTGGAGAGAGCCCATTACATCTGCGTGTAGATGCTCTGGTTGATGGGCTTGCCCAGCGCTCTCTGTGTGGAGGGCGGGGTGGGGGAGAAGGCGCGTGGGGCCTGCCCTCTAGAACTTTGTTTTCAAGTCTGAATTCTACTGCCTGTCAGCTGGAGATGTGTGTGCTTTTAGGGGGCCTCTCTGGGCATCCTGGGGGTTGACTGTGAGGGATCCTCATGTTCTGTCCCGGCTCCTTGGGGCTCTGAGGTCTCAAAGAGGCCACTCAGCTGAGGCCAGAGGGCTGGCTGAGCCTCAGGACGGTGCTGGAGGGCTAGAACATCGTGGACCTGGGTTTGGATTCAAGGAGCATGACTCAACTCAGAAGAATCTGCTTCTGGTTTCCAGCTCATGGAACTGAGAGCAAAGAAACCAAACACCCTGCTCAGAGGGGCAGCCTGTCCTGCCTCCACCCAGAGAGGGGAAACCAGGGGCCTCTCACCTGCTCCAGCCGTGGTGTTCAGTCTTCCAGGAAAGGTGGCGGCTCCCTCCTCGCTCCGGTGCTTGGGGTATCAGCACCCCTTGGGCCCAGCCCCCAGGGCTCGCCTGCCCCAGTCCTGGTTCAGCAGGGAGGCTCTGAAGCGTCCTCCTCCGCTGCCCCTGACCTTGGCCTCAGAGGTGCCTGGCTTCTGGGGCCTCAGGAGAACCTTCTCCCGGCTCCCTCCGAGAAGCAGGAAGGGGAGCTTGAGGCATAAATGTAGGAAGGGCACCCGCCCCACTAAGCGGGTGGCCTGTAGAAGAGCTGTCTGGGGGCTAATGGGCCTGGCTGGGCGTGGCCTTCCCGGATCCCTGTCTGGGGGAAATGGAACACGAATCTGGGGGCCCACGAAGACCGATGAGGGGTGTCACCCATCTCCTCCACCATCCTGGCCATGCTCCCCTTCCTGAAGGCTGTTTGGGACAGCCACGGAGACCTCAGGATACAGGCCAGTCCCTTGGTGGGGGTGGGGAGGGTTAAGGTGGGGCTGTGGAAGGAAGAGGGCCCTTGTCGGCTGAGAGTGTGGAGAGAGCCCATTACATCTGCGTGTAGATGCTCTGGTTGATGGGCTTGCCCAGCGCTCTCTGTGTGGAGGGCGGGGTGGGGGAGAAGGCGCGTGGGGCCTGCCCTCTAGAACTTTGTTTTCAAGTCTGAATTCTACTGCCTGTCAGCTGGAGATGTGTGTGCTTTTAGGGGGCCTCTCTGGGCATCCTGGGGGTTGACTGTGAGGGATCCTCATGTTCTGTCCCGGCTCCTTGGGGCTCTGAGGTCTCAAAGAGGCCACTCAGCTGAGGCCAGAGGGCTGGCTGAGCCTCAGGACGGTGCTGGAGGGCTAGAACATCGTGGACCTGGGTTTGGATTCAAGGAGCATGACTCAACTCAGAAGAATCTGCTTCTGGTTTCCAGCTCATGGAACTGAGAGCAAAGAAACCAAACACCCTGAAGGTGTTCAGAGGGCAGCCTTGCCCAAACCAGGCAGCACCAGCTCGTTCCGTGGGGCCATCTGAAAGTGGTCTCTGGAGGTGTCTCATCTGAAGGCTGAGCTGGGGAATGACCGGCTTTCAAGCTGCCACAGGTGTTGATGGGACTGAGTTCCTTGCAGACTGTTGGACTGTTGCTGCTCGTTAGCCAGAAGCTGCCCACAGCTCCTCACCATTGAGGTCTCCCCAGTATGGCAACTCCCAACATGGCAGCTTGCATCCTCAAAGCTAGCAAGGGGGAGAGTGTGCTGGCAAGGTGGGAATCACCAGCTCATGCCCTCCACTCCATTCTGTTGGTCAGAAGGGAGTTACCTGGTCCAGCCCACACTCAGGGGATGGGATCACGCAACATGTGGATACCAGAGGTGGGCTGACAGGGGCACCTTGGATTCTGGGGGCCATGCTTATTGGCTGACCAAGAGCCTCCCTGGCTGCCAGTCCTTAATACTTCCTGTCCAGCATAGAGTGTGCTGTGGACCAGGACCACTGTGTGTTATTTCTGTTTTCTCCTTTCCAGTTCAGTTCAGTCCAGTCACTCAGTCGTGTCCCACTCTTTGCGACCCCATAGACCGCAGCACGCCAGGTCTCCCTGTCCATCACCAGCTCCTGGAGTTCACCCAAACTCATGTCCATTGCGTCAGTGATGCCATCCAGCCATCTCACCCTCTGTCGTCCCCTTCTTCTCTCCAAATGGGATTTTTAAAAAAATCATAGTTTTTCCCTTTGTCCTGTCCACTGTGAGTCGTGTGTCTTTTCTTCATATATTTACAGACACACATTTATTTGGCTGCATTGGGTTTTAGTTGCACCATGTGGGCTTAGCTGTCCTGAGGCATGTGGGATCTTAGATCCTCGAGCAGGGATTGAACCTTCGTCCCCTGCATTGCAAGGTGGATTCTTAACCACTGGACCACCAGGGAAGTCCCTGAATTGTGTGTCTTGAGGGTGGCCATCATCATTTGGATGGGATGCACGGTGCCCATCACTAGGACTGGGTACCAATCCTAGAGGGAATGCCTCTGGATCTGATAGAGAGAGAGGCCGACGGTCTCTCTCCCAGATCCTGGGCTCGGTGCCGGGCAGGTGTCTCTGGGATTGGCTTTAGATTGCCCCTCCTCGGGAGGGGAAAGGGGGCGCACTCTCTGCTATGAATAATAGAGGTGCAGATCTGTGATGAGAACATCATTAAACCATATGTGGGAGAGAAGTGGGTGTGTGGGCGGTGGGCCGGGGTCTGCCTTTGGCGCCTTACCTGCTGGCATCTCCTTTCCATGCTTTTTGTTTGAGCTCACCTCTTTCCCGGGCTTCCCTGGTGGCTCAGCAGGTAAAGAATCCGCCTGCAATGCAGAAGACCTGGGTTTGATCCCTGGGTTGGGAAAATTCCCTGGAGAAGGGGAAGGCTCCCCACTCCAGTGTTCTGGCCTGGAGAGTCCACGGGGTTGCAAAGAGTCGGGCACGACTGAGCGACTTTCACTTACCTCTGCCCCACTTTCAGTCTGTTGGGTTACAGCGCGGCCGGCACCCCTTACGTCCCAGGGCCTCCCACTTAAGGGGAGGGCAGGAGACCGGGGCCTGCCTAGGGAGCATGAGGGTTGGGACTTTGTCAGAATTTCCAGCAAAGGGATGCTCTCCCTCTGCCGAGACTGCTGAAATTGTCAAGTGTCAACTGGGAGCTACTAATTACCCGCCGTTTAGCTGATTCATTGAGAACACAGGCCATATAGGCCAAAGCAAAGGCGAGAAGCAGAGGAAAAGACAAGTAACCTCAGGAACGCCGGATCCAGCTATGTCTGCATTGAAAATCACTTGCGGACCTTTGCTGGTATGTGAGTCAGGGAGTTCCTCTAAACATAAGCATATGCCCCACCTATGCCACCCACCCCTCCCCCTCAGCCGATTAAACTGGAGGGTTTCTGTTGGGTCTGTGCTCAGCCACCAACTCGTGTCCGACTCTTTGTGACCCCATGGACTGTCACCCGCCAGGCTCCTCTGTCCATGGGATTTCCCAGGCAAGAATACCGGAGCAGGAAAAATCCAGGGGATTTTTCCAATCCAAGGGATTTTTTTTTCCAATCCAGGGATCGAACCCACATCTCTGGCATCTCCTCCACTGGCGGGTGGATTCTTTGCCACTGAGCTGCCTGGGAAGCTGGGGTTCTTATTACTTGTCACTGAAAGTTCTGGCTGATAAAAATTCTGCTTATGAAATGAATCGTAATCTAGAGTCTACAGTTACATAAGGCAGAGATGAGAGGTTGCCTCAGGGTTAGGGCAGAGGCCAGGGATGATGGGCTGGGTGCCCCAGGAAAATTTGAGGTGATGGAAATGTTCTTTTGGGGGGATGGAAACATTCTGTGTATTTGTTTGGTGATAACGTGAGCGTACACACGTGTGTCTAAGATGATTGAACTCTACATTAAATGGATACAACTTATTGTATTAATGCATCCATTAGACTCCCATTAAATAATTATGAAGATTAAAAAAAAAATCTGCCTGCGTAGGGAAGCCTTCTCCTGAGTTGCCAGGAAACTCGCTGCCGGCATCTGACTCACTGAAGCGGAGTTTCCGTGAGTTTTAATGTTATGAACTGTGTCCTGTTGTTTTCTCCAAACCCCTACTGGCCGCTCTCCAGCCCCAACTGGCTGAGAATGTGATATTCTCGTACTCATGTTTTCGATTGTCTTGGTTCTGGAGGATTCTGCCGTAGGTTTGCAGAGCTCCCCGACCTTGTAGCCAACCCGCTTAGGGACAGGCTTCCTCGGGCCGGGGCTTCTGCCCGAACATTGAGAGGCTGCATCATGAGTGGACTCATCGCTCCGTCTTGCCTTCTGAAGGGAGCTCTTGGTTCTCAGGACAGAAGAATCCTCTTGGCTGAGGCTTTTGAACCAAGCTTTGCAGAAAAGCTCTTGGGCTTCAGAAAGTTCTGGCATAAAATACAAACCCCAATTTATCTCAAAACCACACTGGCAAGAGATACGGGAAAGCTGGGCGGATGCTAGAGAAGCATTCCATTTCCTCTTCTTAGGGTGGAAGACGAGGCAGAGGCGATGTCAGCTTCCAGGCTGCTCATTGCACCGTCTGCTGAACATGCATGCCTTCGCATCCCCCACTTCATTCCGGACATCCACAACCTGAAACTGAGCTGTCCCCACCTTTGGTTACTAGTGACCATGGAATAAAACAAGGCTGGTCCAGGGTGTTTTTGGGTTGTGATGGGCTTGCTATGTCTGGCCATCACCCCTGAACCTCAACTCCTAGTGCTTGGCCGATGGAAAACACAGAGATTCAGAGGTCTGAGCTTCCAGGGAAACAAGAAAACCACTGTGCCAGATGGTGATTGGGGCTCCAGAGAGGGCTGTCCACTTGGCAGGACTGATCTTCAACGGGCAACCCCATTTCTGAGCCCTGGCGTCTACAAAGGCCGCGAATAGTCTGTACTGCAGAGTCCTGTCCTGAAGATTAAAGGCGGCTGACTCATGGAGCTCAGTCCAGGGCCAGCTGCACACAGTAGGTCCTCAATAAATGACGGGATAGGATGAGGGGTGGGAAGGAGCCTCAAGAGGGAGGGGATATATCTGTACTTACGGTTGATTCACACTGATGTACAGCAGAAACTAATACACCACTGTGAAGCAATCATCCTCCAATTAAAGCTATAAAGAAATAAATAGTAGTCATCGCCCCGACCAGCAGGGCTGGGATTGGCTGTTCCCATGAACGTCCCTCCTTCAGTGGCCGCTCCCCTCCCCTCTGAAGTCTGTCTGTAACTCGGGAAAACCAGGCAGGGCACTGCCCACCTAGGTCCCATGGTTCGTGGGAGGCGGCCCCTGCTCATGTAGAGACAGTAGCAAGAGAAAGTACGAAAAAGTGGAGAGGTCTGTCCTGCCCGAGGCTACCCCTCCCCTTCCCTCCACCACGCTTATCCTGCGGGGTGGGGGCCTTGGGGGGGTGCAGAGAGACAAGGGTTCTTTCTTTGTCCAGCCGCCTAGAAGCTGCCTAGTGGGCATGGGAGACCGCACTCCCCAATTCTATGACTGTCGACAGCAGTTGTCAGGGGAGACGGGTCAGACCTCTTGCCCCAGGCAGTTTCACAGTGGAAATCTGTGATGCTTGCTGGACCCTCGCCTTCCTGCCTTTATGGGACACCCAGAAAGAAGGAGGCTTGGGAGGGTACTGCTGGGGGCTGGGTTGGGCTGTTTTGGGAGGTGAGGATAGCTGAGGCATATCACCCCACCGCTGCAGTGGACTCTGGAGGCCCCTTTTAATAATTAAACACCAAAGGAGGGAGAAGGAGCATGGTCCAGGGCTGAGGCATCTGCTAGCAGGCGTCTATGTCTTTATCCACCATTAGCACAGACCACAGAGCTGGACACGACTGAAGTGACTTAGCAGCAGCAGGAGCACAGATCCATTAGCACAGAAGCGAAGTGGTCGGGCTGTGGGCAGTTTATGCATGAAAGCTTCCTGGGGTGGGGTTTAAGGGCCTGGGGCGACAGGGGGGCAGAGAGGCCTGGCTCCTTGGCAAGATTGTAGGGAGAAGAGGCCAAGGGCAGGGAGAGGCCTCAGTCCTGCAATTTGCACCCCCCCTTTTTTTGGCTTAGCACCTGATAAGGGCACATGTGTGTTCAAATATACAGCTGCAGCCCTGCCCTGACTTCCAGGCCCTGCTGTGGGCCAACGTCGCCCACTCACCCACCAGGCTTGGGTTCTGAGCCAAGGCAGCCAGCAGGGAGGCCCTGGTTGGGCTCCTGGGTGGGTTGGGGACAGCTTCCTACGGGGGACTCAGGGCTGGAGGGCTGGGGTGGGGGCTCCTGAGAAGAGGTGAGCTCCAGGGATGCACTGTGCCCTGAGGAGCCAGCCCTGGTCGGCCTCTTCGGGCACCTGCAGGCCTGGAGGCCTTCCTGGGTTCAAGTCCCGGCCCCACTCCCCCAGTGCATGTTGTCAGGACCCCACCTGGTTTCTCCGGAGCCCCAGAAATGTTAGCGGTGCTGCCCTCAAACTCTGCTCTCCCGGGGTTCCATCTGGTGTGTGGAGGGGGGTCCTGGGGGGTGCACCCCAGGGGCTGGGACAGGGGACGCAGGCACCGGCCCCAACACCAGAGCTCCTGGAACCTTGGCCTCCGGGCCACACAGCAGGGGCCTTGCTGGAGAGGTAGCCGGGGCTGTGAGAACAGGGAGCTTGGGAGTGGAGGCCTAAGGGGGCTGGTCCTTGGGGCCACATACTTGGGGGTCAGCCGGCCTGAGGGGGTGTTGCAGCCTGGGCTCCGGCATCACCAGGGTGAGGCAGAGGGTGTCCAGGGTCTGCGGGCAGAATGCCAGCCGCCGGGCTGAACTGCTACCTTGAAGGACAGTTCCCTCCACTGGCTGCCCTGCCCGCCCCCACCCCTGCCGTCTCTACAGAAGAGGGGCGCTCTGCTCCAAGGGTCTCTGATGCCTCTGCCCTCGGTTTCTCCTTGGGGTCTGTGCAGTGAGAGGTTTCCCCAGATCTTCCCACAAAAGGGAAGGTTGGATCCAAAATGGTTGTCTCCCACGGGCTATTGGGGTGAGGGGCGGTCAGGGAGCCAGCCCAGCCTGAGTGGAGGCCATCTCCTGGGAGGGGCTCCAGGCTCTGGCTGGGAAGTTGGGAGGTGCCAGGCACAGGGACGCCAGCCTGGCCCCAGAGACCTCAGGACAGACAGTGCTGGAAGGCAGGAGGGACCTAAGCACAAGATGCCGCGGGGCCCCAGGGCAGGGGGTAGGGGGCTATGTGTGGACATACTCTGTTCTTCCCGGGCCGGGCCATATCAGCCAGCACAGAGCCTGGAACTCAGGAGGTGTGATGAAAGCTAAGTTTCCAGAGGGACCGGGGGGCCTTGGGTGGGTGGGAAGGGCACCGGGGTTAGCCAACAGAGGGTAGCAGGGGGATCATGCTCCCCCAGCAGAGGAGTGGACACCATCCCCGGAGAGGGAGAAACTAGGGGTGTAGACAGTCCCGCCAGGAGCCGGGGCACGAGACCTGGGGTATGGAGCAGGCTGTGCAGGGAAGGGAGCACGGAAGGGCAGCCCACCTGGGCCTCAGATGCCCGTGGGGTCCTCAGTGTGGGCACGAGCCCACGGACAGGACAGAGGGCAGGAAGTCTCCCTCAGTGCAAGATAGAAAACGTTTATTGATACACATTTACTGTCTTTCATAAAACCTCCGTGGACCAAGCCGGGCCATCCTGCTTGCAGGTGGGCGGGGGTGGCTGGGGAGAGCCAGCGCCCACTCTCAGACGGCCCACCGGAGCCCCGCGGGCCAGGCAGATGGCGGCTTGGACGCACCAGCCGGCACAGAGTCAGAAAAGAGAGCGAGTTAGCCAAGCCGGGTGAGGCTCCTTTCTGCGTCCAGCCACTCGCCAGGACAGAAGCCCGGCCATTTGGGCCGGCCAAGGGCTCCCCAGAGGCAGGAACGTCATCCGCAGAAAGACGGGACCCTGAGGTGGTTAAGGGGCAGCTCTGCCCCGCAGCTCACAAGGTCACCTTAAGAGGGCAGAACGGAGCCAGGAGGTGTCCTCACGGCAGGAGGAGATTGCTGGCCCGACGGGCGATGGTGCTGGCCGAGTCATTCTTCGGGAGGGCTGCCTCACGGGGCAGGAGGTGGACAGGGCTGAGTGATGCCCTCCTCTCCCTTCCTGACCATCCTTGGGTCAGGAGGAGCCCCACACCTGGCCCACGGCCTGGGGGCGACTTCTGTACCGCGGCTCAGGGAAGGAGGGGTGGCCAGGGGAGCCTGGCAGGGTCATGGGGGGCTGTCTGTCTCGCTGCCCGCCTCCCCAGGGGAGGCTGTGCCCTGGGAGAAGGCGGCTCGCAGGCGGGAGCGGCTTTCTCTCCCTGCGGTTGGGCCCCAGGGCTGCTGCCGGCTTGCTCCCTCTGTCAAGGGTCTCTGGAGGTCACGTGGGCCCCGCCTCGCCTGCAGGCGCCCAGCCTCTCAGGAGGCGTTCCCTGAGGGACACTGCATCTCCAGGGTGACCGTGTTGGGCGTGCTGCCTCCCGGCTCCCCCGGCTCGGCCCCGTCCCGCAGGGCCCGCTGGAAGACCACCCTGAGAGGCTCCCACAGGCGCTGCGACTTGTCCCTGCCGGCCAGGAAGTAGACCACGGGCTTGGCGCAGCTGTTGATGCAGAGGCACAGGTCAGTGACGTACTCGGGGAAGGGCGCCGGGATCCGGAAGACCCAGAAGAGGAACCAATCGATGCCCAGGTAGATGGAGGACACGAGGAACACCGAGACCACAGCCAGGATGACATGGTTGAGCTTGGCTGAGCGCTGGCGCCGCCGGGCCCGGCACTCCACGTGCAGGATGAGTGCCAGGCAGGGCAGCACCATGAGCGGGCAGAAGACCAGGAAGAGCAGGATGCCCAGGAAGGTGTCCATGTGCCTGCAGCCCACCCCGGACGCCTGGCGACCCAGGAACACGCAGAAGTAGTTGTGGACGCAGGTGACCAGCAGCGACAGGGCCCAGAGCAGCGAGCACGCCACGGCCGACAGGCGCTTGGGCCGGCGGCGCCAGTACCAGGTGGGAAAGATGACCGACAGGCAGCGCTCCGAGCTGATGGCTGGCAGGAGGCTGACACTGGTGAGGACCGTGCAGAGCCCCACGATCCGGGACACGGCGCGGACGTAGTCGGCAAAGGGGCCCAGGAAGCCCCCCGTGTTCAGAATGGAGAACACGGCCTTACTGGAGAGGTAGCCGACGTCCGCACTGGCCAGGTGCAGGAAGTAGACAGAGAAGGGGCTCCTCTTGATGGAGAAGCCAAAAAACCAGAGGACCAGCCCGTTGCCCACCAGGCCGCACAGACACAGGAGCAGGAAGATGTAGTTCATGACGGCCGGTGGCGGCAGCATGGCGATCTGCTCGATGGTCAGGAAGCCACGGCTGTAGAGCTCGGGGGCCTTGCTCACGCCGGGACACACCTGCGCAGGTGTGGGGGGGAGACGCAGTGACGCCGGCTGGCCCCCACCGCCGCGCCCGAGCCTGCATCCAGGTCTGCCAGGCTCCACCCCCAGGGCTTCCCGCTGGCTCAGAATCTGCCTTCCCTGCAGGAGATCTCTGGGTGGGGAAGGTTCCCTAGAGAAGGAAATGCAACCCACTCCAGGATTCTTGCCTGGGAAATCCCATGGACAGAGGAGCCTGGCGGGCTGTGGTTCATGGGGTAGCGAGGAGTCAGACACGAGTGAGCGAATAAGCGTGCATGCGTGCAGGCTCCACCCCCAAACCCCCGCCTGCATCTAGGTATGCTGGGCTGCACCACAAACCCACATCTGCTTCCAGGAGTGTTGCTCCTGATGACAGACTTGGCTTTGGAGCAACTAATTGGCTCCAGCAGAAGACACCCCTGATCTCACAGAGTGCTACCAGTCTGTGCCCCTGAGTCTGCAGCTGGCAGCCTACCACAGTGATGGTGAAAACAGTGAAAATGATCAGTCCCTCATCAAGGGGCCTGACGTCCCACTGCCCAGAAAACGTCCTTATTGTGCAAGAAAACTGAGGAGCCTTTCTACACGGAAGGAGACTAAAGCGGCATGACCAATCATTGCAAGGCTGTAAGCCTGGATTGAGTTGTGGGTCTAGCGATCGCCGTGGAGGCTGTTTCGGGAATGACTGGGGAAGAGTGAATTCAAACCATGTCTAGATAATGGTATTGGACCCATGTTGCACTTTCTGAACAGTAAGGCACTGAAAATGCAGTACAGAAAATGCACTGTAGCTGCATGGGAGGGTCCTTGATCTTAAAAAGATACAGGTTGTTTGGGGGCAAATGGCACTGGAGCCTGTAATTTACTTTCTTTTTAAAAACGTTTATTTATTTGGCTGTGCCGAGTCTTAGTTGTGGTGCAGAGGATCGCTGCTCTTGGGGCATACGGCGTCTTTAACTGTGACAGATGATCTCTTAATTGTGGCATGTGGGATCTAGTCCCCTGACCAAGGATCGAACTTGGGCACCCTGCACTGAGAGCTTGGAGTCTTAGCCACTGGGTCACCAGGGAAACCCCTGTAATGTACTTTCAAATAGCTTTGGGAAAGAAAGTATCTTCAATGCACTTATAAAACAGAAAGAGACTCACAGACCTCAAGAATGAACTAATGGTTGCTGGGAGAGAAGGGACAGTTACGGAGTTTGGCATGGACATGTACAAACTGCTATATTTAAAATGTATAACCAACAGTAGAGCACATGGAACTCTGCTCAACGTTATGCGGCAGCCTGGGTGAGAGGGGAGTTCGGGGGAGAACAGATACTTGTGTGTGTAGATACAGGTATGGCTGAATCCTTCCCCCTGCTCACCTGAAACTGTCACATTACTTTGTGGCTATACCCCAACACAAACTGAGAGGTTTAAAAAAAGATACTAGATAGAAAGTACAAGTGACAACAGGCTGACAGAGTCGATCAAGGTTTATGCAAATTTACAAAACTTGCAATTTTTCTACTAAAACATGAAAACATTTATTTAAAAGAGCAAAATCACTTGCAAGTTACCAAAAAAAAAAAGACCCATGACCCACAGTGGGATGAGAGAGACCTGGGGAATCAGGGTGGTCCCCTGCTGGGTCTGGGTGACCCTTTGGTTTTCTGGATCATGAGGGAACTGGGTCTGTCTGGCCAGGGGGTCCCTCGAGGGGGAGACGCTGGAGGCAGTGGCTATTTATAGAGCTGTGGGGGAGTGCCTCGGTGGTTTGACACTTGGTCTGGCTGTGTGAGTCCATCTGGCTAAATGTCAGTCTTGGCTGCAGGGTCTGGGCTAGCGTAGAAATGCGTGAAGGCGGGCCAGGTGCAAGAAACCGGCCAGTGGGGTGGGGGGACAATGGCAAAGCAGAGGATGCCTGTCCTGAGCAAGTGGGCAGCCGCCCTGCTCCAGCTGGGGGGCTCCAGGGTGGACTGGTAGACTGAGTGATGGATCCTCTTTCCCCCACTCCCCAGAGAAGTCAGAACTCGAGATTGTAAACCCTGTGTGTGTGCTCAGGCACTCAGTCATGTTCGACTCTTTGTAACCCCACGCACTGCACCCTGCCAGGCTCCTCTGTCCACGGGATTCTCCAGGCAAGAACACTGGAGTGGGTTGCCATTTCCTTCTCCAGGGGATCTTCCTGACCTAGGGATCCAAGCCACACCTGTTGTGTCTCCTGCACTGGCAGGTGGATTCTTTACCACTGAGCCATCTAGGAAGCCCAGATCTTTAAATGTTCTTTATCTCGATCTTTAAACATTCACATCTAAAAGAAAAAACACTGTGTGGGCCAAGCACAGTGCATCTAAATGCTGGACTCTGTTCTCAGGCTATCGATTTTGACCTCTCATCCCAAGTGGCCGAGGCTGCCCAGAACATTATCACTCCCCTTGCCATACCCTGGCAGACATCACCAATCCATCCCAGCGCTCTTTCCCACAGAGCCTGAACCTCGCCTCCCTCTAAACACCTCCTGGGTATCAGTTCCCACTGCTCATGACTCTCCCTCCAAAACAAAAGCAAACAAGGCAAACAAACAAAAAACCCAGAAGGTTGTCAGGCCAAGCTGTCTCTGCTGCTTTCCAGACGGCCCCCAGCTCTGGCAGAAAGCTAGGTCCTGAAAGATGGCTTTCTGGGCCTGACACCCCCAAACCAAGGGAGGGCACTTCTGGCCTGGCTCTGGTGAAGGGGCACTTGCAGGCAGGGACTGGAGGGTGCTGGTAAACTCTGGGTTGACCCCATGGGCTCAGGGCATGGGGGTCCTAGCCACTACCCAGCGTTCTCTAAATGCATTTACTGATGACTCCACACCTGTCTGTCTGTCTGCTCACACCCTTCGTGCTCTGCGTGTGTGCGCTCAGCCGTGTCTGACTCTGCGACCCCATGGACTGCAGCCCGCCATGTCTCCTCTGTCTATGAGATTTTCCAGTCAAGAATACTAGAGTGGGTTGCCATTTCCTCCTCCAGGGGATCTTCCCGACCCAGGGACAGAACCTGCATCTCTTGTACTGGCCGGCAGATTCTTTACCACTGCACCATATGGGAAGCCCATCAGATGCCTTAGCTTGCTCTAACCTTAGCCTTTCCTGTTGGTTGTTCTGAAGAACCTCCTCTTAGCTGGGGAGGAGAGGTATAATCTACAAGACTACTGACTAAAGGAGTCTGTGAGGGACTAGCTCTGTGCCCAAGGGAGCCGGGCAGCAGGGGCTGCAGCTGACAGACTAGATCACTCAGAGCCTCTCGAAGCCTGGAAAAAGTCTGCAATCCTCTCCGCAGAGTCAGAGCGGGAGGGCTGGTGAGTCACTGGGCGTGAGCTGCCATCCCGGCCACATACCACCTTGTAAAATGCCTGCCTGGAGCCTGGTCCCCTCTCTGGGCTCAGCCTCTTCTCAGGGGGTTTCTGGAGACTCTGGAGCTGGTCCCATCTCTGCTTCCCATGGCAGCCACCCCACAGTGGTCACCACTGGAGGCATGAGGGGGCTGCAGGCATGGCGGGGAGGTGCCTGGGGCTAGGACTCAGGTCCTGGGCAGGAGTCCGGGCTCTGTTGGACGTCTGGACTCACCCCTGTTGAGTCACTACACTGGCGTGAGCCTTGGTTTCCTCAAACATTGTACCCGCTAAACTCAACAGGTCCTTCCAACTTGAGAGGATTTTGCCCAGGATTCAGAAAGGAACTCCAGAGTTTCCAAGGGCATCAGAGAAGTAGGGACTGGAGGGGCAAGGGCAGAAAGGATGGGTCAGCCTGATGGACTGTCAGAATCTCAGCTGCAGGATGGTGCCTGCATGCGGGAGGTAAGCTGTGGTGACTGGACCCTGGGTGACACTGGCAGGGTGGGCCAGAGCCCCCCGGAGCATGTGACATCGGAGGCCCTTCGGAGCCAGCCTTGTAGGGCCTCCTGGCAGGGCCTAGCCGTGGGAAATGGCTGACCGCCCCATCTCCACAGGGAAGAGAGAATGAGATCTCTGGAGGTTGGTAACACAGGACAGGATTTGAGGGTGTCCAGTGATGAAGGCACTGGGGATCCAAGGGACCTGGTAAGCAGTGCCAGGCCACACAGCCCAGAGGGGCCCTGTCTATCCTGAGCTAGAGGATGGGTTCTTGGTGGCAGAGTGTGTGTGAGCAGGACATACCGGGGTGGCATGCATTACCATCCCGCAGACCCTGGCGGAGGAGCCCCCTCTGTACGGAGCTGATGGAGGGACTTGCCTTGTTCCAGTTGGTGGGGTGGGCCTCCCAGGAGCAGTTTCCAGCCATCTCCAGGCCTGGCCAGTCCACGTTCCTCAAGGCTCCACTCACAGCTCACCGGCCTGCACAACCCACCGGGCATGGCAGAAAGGGTCACATCAGGGGGACGGTGTCCTCCACACCAAGGGGTGGCCCTATATAGGACTGTCCACTTGGAGGGCAGGTTCATGAACCATCCCCTGGTTCCCCAGAGGCAGGGCCTTGTGGGAGGCATGGGGCTTCCTGCTGAGTCTAGAGCAGGCCGCAACAGTGTGCACCACCCCCTCCTTCCCCGGGAGGAGGGGTCCTCATTCACCCCCCTGCTGATACCCTAGTGACACCGCCTAGGGAAGAAGTCCTTCTCCTTCCCAGCTCTGCTGGACATTTCTGGAGCCAGACGGCGTCTGGGGATACGACTGTTCACCTGCACCCACTTCTTGGGCATCACCTTTGTGTCCAGCCAGGGGTGGGACAGGGGTTCTGGGCAGTTAGTCCCAGGAGGGAACGTGGGAGAGAAAAGATCATTTCTGGCCAGGAAGACTTCCTGGAGGAGGAGGAGGAGGCAGCCCGGTCACCATCAGCATTGCTGTCATCACCCACCATCAACCCTGGGTCAGTGAGAGCCTGCTCGCGGACACCCATCCTCCTGTCTGGTCCTGGGTACCAGCGAGGAGGCAGGTGTAGTCACTCCCCCTGCGATGAAGGCAGGGAGGTGAGATCACCTTCCTTGTACGGTGGCGGTGGGTGTGGGAGTGTGGGGGGTGGGGGGACATTACGGCTTTGCAGATTTGTGTCTGCAGAGCCTAGATGGGCTGAAGAGGCAGGGAGGCTGGAGGGGCCAGCCCTGAAGTCGCTAGGGTGGCCCCAGCTCCAGGTTGGAGGAGGAGCAGCTGGACTCGGCCAGGACTTCAGGGTGGGGTTGGGGCGGGGGTGGGCGTTGGGCTGGGAGAAGAGGGGGTTG
>SJYG01000001.1:6904183-6940906 GCA_006410535.1 Litocranius walleri | reverse complement strand
CCCGCTCCGGACCCCCCCCCCAACCCCACCCCCCAGCCCCACTGGGAACTCAGCTCGCGGCCTGGTGACGTCACGTTGGCCCGAGCACCGCGGCCTGAGTCCAGCTGTGAATCTGCAGCTCTGAGAGGCTGCCCGCTGCACGCGGAGAGAGAGCACTAGGCGCTCCGCTTGCCCGGTGCCTTCCCTTGGCCCCTCCCTGGGCATCTCTGGGCGTGCAGGCCTGGGGGTGGGGGGTGGAGTGAGTCCCCACCTGTACTCAGGGACCGATAACGGAGCATCCAAGGAGGCTGCGGGGCGAGGGCCCCAGGGTGGGGCGGCGCAGGGACTTCGGAGAGGCTGACCGGGTGGCTGCACAGCAGTGCCACCCAGGTGGTACCCCACACCCCCTTCCACCCCGGGATCTGCTCAGGGCCCCCTGCGGGCTTCTGGAGCCAGGAATTCCCTTTCCCCAGCCCTAATAGCAATCAGATGGCGCAAGTGGAAAATTACAGCGCTTGCCTGGGGCCCGAACCCAGCGGGGAAATTGGCGGGGCTGCGGTGCCTGGTGCGTGCGCTGCGGGAGGATGAGTCAGCCTCCCCCAACCCGGGCGAGCCTCCCCGCGGGGTCCTGAGGCACCGAGCCAAAGCCTGGGGGTGTGGGGCGGCGGCGCAGGGGCCAGAGGGGGGTGGCCTTGAGGAGTGGGAGGGTGAGGAGCGGCTTTCCCAGGCAGCCACCGGGGAAGGCTCCGCTGCCCTGGACCGACTTTCTCATGGCCCCGGGGAGCCCGGGGGAATTCTGAGCACTGCCTCTGCGGAACACACGGTGCCCAGGCTGAGGGCTGCCTCGGCGGGCCTCGCCAAGAGAGCCCAGACACGAAGCTCCCCTGCACCTGCCCTGGGTCCGCAGGACCCCCGCGCCCAGAGGAGCACGATGTTCCCGCCCCTGGGAACTTCCGAGGGGGCGAGGATTGTTCCCTACTGGGTCCGGCTGGCCTGGGGGTGGGGGGCTTTGCTTTTGGGGAGGGGTGGGGGAAGGAGTCGAGGATGTAGCAGTTCACGGCCACACCCGAGGAGGAGGGGGAGGAGAGGCTGGGGACCCTCCCCTCCTCTCCCAGGCCGGCCAGCTGGGGCCCAGCTGGGCAGCTTGTTTACACGCAGAGGCCAGGGGGTGGGGGTGGGGGGGCCAACCCGGGCGAGTTCCAAGTGTAATTGCGTTTGGACTCTTAAAAGGAATTGTGTGAAGTGGGCAGCAGCTCTGAAGTCCGCCGCCTTATTTGGTATGGAAATCTGTTTCTCTCAAAACTAAGGAGAGGCGCCTGTAAATGGGAAAGCCATCCTTTGCTTGGGTGTGCAGCGTCCCACTGCCACCCAGCGTCCTCCGGCCTGCAGGCCAGGCTCCCCAGGGACCTGGAGGGAGCCCCGGCTGCACGTGGGGCTCCCCTGGCTGCCTCCAGTCTTGGGTGACCCTGGGCCTCCTGGGAAAAACAATGACTCCTAGAGTTGCAGTGAGGGGGGAATCCGGGTGCCCGTGGCCCCAGAAGCACGTGTCATTCATCCCCCTCCCCCTTCAGCGAGGCCCCTACCCCTTCAGCGAAGCTTAGGACGACTTGGAGGTGACTGGCCCAGGGCCGCGCACGTGGAGACTGAGACACGGTCCCGATGCTTCCAACCCTCCTCTTCTGTCCTCACGCTCCAGTCAAGCCACCGCCCTGCCGCCCAGTGTTCTCCGCCCCTCTCAGGAGAACAGGACTTCATTTTGTGGTCCCGTGCTGTGGGCTGCAGGTTTAACGCCTGCCCTAGCCCCCTGCAAGGGTGCAGGCAGGACCTCCTCTGCTGAGCCCTCCTGGGCTCCCTGGATGAGAGGGTCAGCCCCTCTGGGCCCACAGGGAAGGTGCAGAGACCCCCAGGCAGGCCCACCCATCAGAGTGCCGGCCGGGCACCAAGCACTGTGCTGTGAGCTGATAAGCTGGAGGGAGCTTCCATCAAGCTGGGAGGCAGACCAGAATCAGAGAACCCAGGGCCGGGTAAAACCACAACCAGACAGAAGGCACGGGCTGGGCACGCCAGCGAAATCAGGATGGCTTCTCAGAGGAGGTGACGATGGAGCCCACGGGGAAAGTTGGGAAGGAGTGACTCAGGTGAGAAGGGGAGGAAGGCATCTCCGGCTGAGGAAACTGCAAGAGCAAAGGCCCTGGGGCAGGACACAAGCTGCCCGCGTAAACGGGGGACGAGGGTGGCGGGTGAGGCCAGGGGGAGGAAGGGAGGGCAGAGGCGTGGATGAGACCCCCAGGCCAGGCTGCTCTGAATGGCCCTTCCTGGCCCAGGGTCTCGCCCTCCGTGTCCTGTTCTCACCTTTCTGCCGCCCTTTGTCCCTTCTGCTCAGGGGACAAAGGCAGTGGCGATGACGGCAGTTACAGCTGGTCCTCTGAGCCAGGTGCAACGGCTTCACCCTCACACACCGCCCTCTCGACAGGCTCGGGGAGCACACGTCTACTGAGCAGCTACTATATGCCCGGCCTGTTCTAAAACCTGGGACTCCACCGAGGAAGGAACAGGTAAAGACCCCTGTGTGCAGAGTGCCCAGATTCTGGAAATGAGGCAATTCAGACCCAGGGAGCATCTCTGTGTAGCTCCTGGACCCCCCCACCCCCAGTCCAGTGGCAGGGCCCGAGCCAGGACCCTGGTCCTGCGTTCTGGTCCTGCCCTGCCTCTGATGAACCAAGAGAAACAGCCTTTTTCCCAATTGTACCGTGGAGGAAGGCGGTAGGATTCGAGACACCCTGTCCCCACCTTCCACTCCAGCTCTGATAGGCTGGTGCTTTTCTTCTCAACAGGTCTTTTGAGATACACTTCACACACCAAACAGTGTTGCTGTTCAGTCACTCAGTTGTGTCTGACTCTTTGTGACCCCATGGACTACAGCACGCCAGGCTCCTCTGTCCTCCACCATCTCCCAGGGTTTGCTCAAATTCATGTTCATTGAGTCAGTGAGGCCATCTAACCATCTCATCCTCTGCTGCCCTCTTCTCCTTTTGCCTTCTATCTTTCCCAGCATCAGGGTCTTTTCCTGGCCCAAGTATTGGAGCTTCGGCTTCAGCATCAGTCCTTCCAATGAATATTCAGAGTTGATTTCCTTTAGGATTGACTGGTTTGATCTCCTTGAGGGGCCAAGGGACTCTCACGAGTCTTCTCCAGCACCACGATTTGAAAGCATAATTCTTTGTCAGTCAGCCTTCCTTATGGTCCACTTCTTGCACCCATACATGACTACTGGAAAAACCAAAGCTTTGACTGTATGGACCTTTGTTGACCAAGTGATGTCTCTGCTTTTTAATATGCTGTCTAGGTTTGTCATAACTTTCCTTCCAGGGAGCAAGCGTCTTTTAATTTGATGGCTGTAGGCACCGAACAACTCACCTCTGCTGTCTAGGTTTGTCATAACTTTCTTTCCAAGGAACAAGCGTGTTTTACTTTATGGCTGCAGTCACCGGGCAGTTCACCTCTTTAAAGTCTGATTCAGTGGTTTCACTGGATTCACAGAGTTGTGAACTGTGACCACAGTCTAATTACAGAACGTTGTTGTCAATGTTCAGAAGAACAGAAGAACCTCATACTCATTAGCAGTCTCCCCAGCCACCTACACCCGAGGCCCTGGTCACCACTCGTTTAATCTCTGTACATCCACCCATTCTGGACATTTTGTAGAAATGGAACCACACAGATCTTTTGTGTCTTGATTCTTTCATGCGGTATAAAGTTCTCAAGGTTTTTGCATGCTGCAGATTCACATAGCAGTGCTGCGTCCCTCTTGGTGGTGACAGCCTGGCTCTTTAGGGTCCAGGCCCCGCCTCCTTCTCTTAGCTAAGCTCCTCTAGGGGATGAGGCAAGTGTGTGCATGAGCTGGGTCTCCCAGGTTAGTTCCTGAGGCCCTTTGGTTTCAACCCTCGAGATCGAAAAAGTCTCTCCAAGATCTAGCTGGTTTTCCTGATGGGGAAGAGAGAGGAGGACACTTCCTCCCTCCTCTCTCCCCTTCTCCAGCTGGAGCATCTGTGATGGAGTGTGCATATGGGGAATCTCTGTAGAAACCTGCATTCTCCTGTGTCCTACATGTGGAAGACCAATCATTTCTTCATTCATGCATTTGTCATCCTACCTGTTCATCCATCAACCACTCACCCATCATCCATCTGACATCCATCCATCACTCATTCATCCATCACCCATCCATCCATCCACCCATCATCCATCTCTCCATCATCCATCCCTCCATACATACATGTGTACATCATCCATCCATCCATCCATCCTCCATCCATCATCCATCCCTCCATCATCCATCCCTCCATACATACATGTGTACATCACCCATCCATCATCCATCCATCCATCCTCCATCCATCCATCCCTCCATCATCCATCCATCCATCCTCCATCCATCCATTCTTACCTTCACTCAACATGCATTTACTGAACACCAACAATGTTGGTGTTGGCGAAACAACTGGAGAAATCAGACCTGAAGGGATAGAAGAACAGGTGATAAACAGAAACACGTGAACTCAAGAATTCCAACCGGAATCAGTGCAGGTAGGAAAATGAACAGGTGTGGTGATAGGAAATGATGTGGTAGGAAAGAGAAGGTGTGATGTAGTCTGGCTAACGTCCCCCTAACGATGCCGACATATGTCCTAATCCCCAGATCCTGAGACTAGAGGAACTTACGTGGCAAAAGAGGTATGATGAAGCTAAGCATACTGAGATGGGGCGCTCACCCAGGGTTATCTGGGTGGGCCCTGTATCATCTCAAGGGTCCTCATAGGAGGGAGGCAGGAGGGTCAGCGTGAGGCGATCAGGCAGGAGGTGTGATGAGCAAAGAGCGAGGCTGGAGGGCTGTGAAAGGGGCCACGGGGCCAGGACGCATCATCCTCTAGAGGCTGCAAGAGGCAGGGAAGTGCGTGGTCCCCTAGGGTCTCCAGCTCTGCCCATACTTTGATTTTAGGCTTCTGATCTCTAGAACTACAAGAGAACAAATGTGTGGAGACATCCCTGGTGCTCCCACTGCAGTGGACGTGGTTTCAATCCCGCAGGCCTTGTGGCAGCCAAAAAAAAAAAAGAATAAGTGTGTGTCTTACGGCACCCAGTTTGTGGTTACAGCCACCCACTGGTTACTACAGCTGTAGAAAGCTAGGGCAGAATGGCAGAAAAGGCCTTTTCATCAAGGCTAGGCTGGAAGCGCTTTTTGCTCTAGCCAAGGCCAGAGGGGAAGGAGAGGAGCTAGTTACTCACTAGAGTTCACAGGAACTCAGGTGCAAAGGCCCTGAGGCTGGAAAGAATTTGCTGTGGCGGAAGAATGGAAACGGAGGTGGGAGGGCAGGAGGGGGAGGGGTGTATGATGAGGCTGGGGAGGTGGGTGGGGCCTCCAGGCCCCCGCAAGCCCAGGGCAGAACCCTTTCCTGGGACCTGAGATGGGGTGTCCTGGGAGTGGGGCCTTGGCTGTCTCCTGCCCTCCTAATTTGAGGCTCTCCGCCCAGTCCCTCACTTCTCTGCTGCCCAGACATTTCCTACTTGTGTCCGCTTCTCCCTCTGCGTGGCCACTATCCTGGAGCAGGCCCGTGGTGTGTCCCACTCGGACTCCTTGCTGGTACCACAGCCTCCGCACTGCCCCAATGTGCGTTCTGCTCACTCATCAGACTCCTTAATGTGGGCTAGCCCGTGGGGACCCTCAGCGTCGTCACGCTTGCTTGCCTCAAACTCCTTGGCTGGTCTTGACACCAGCTCTGGTCCCCCTCTGCTCATCTATCCCCCTGCTCCCTTCCCTCCATACCTGTATCCTGGGAGCAAACCCCAGTCAACACGTCATTTGATCTGTGGCCTCAGCACGGGATTGAAAAATAAGGAGACCTTTAAAAGACCCCATTTTCATTTTAAAAGTCCACCATGATCATTTCTAAGAGTCATAAGGATAATTTCTTAAAATCAACAAATATCCAGTGTCTGCATTTATTGATTTATTGACAGAATTGTGTGTGTGAATCAGAATCCGACTAGGCACACGGGTTGATCTGCTTCTTTTTCCTATTTTAAATTATAGGCTCCCTTGCTGTGCGAATTCCCTGTTGGTGCGGTGGTAAAGAATCCACCTGCCAGTGCAGGAAACGTGAGTTCAATACCTGGATCGGGAAGATCCCCCAGAGAAGGAAACAGCAACCCACTCGGTATGCTTGCCTGGGAAATCCCACGGACCGAGGAGCCTGGTGGGCTGCAGTCCATGGGGTCACAAAGAGTCACACATGACTGAGCGACTGAACAGCGACAGTCCCCCGCAGTGTTTCTCTCTCCATTTCTCTGTCTCTGAGTTAGATCAGGAAACAGACATCACATCATCAGGGAAATGAGGGGTTTCATACAGGAAAGTGGGTGGGGCCGGACCATGGACACCTCGAAGGCTGGGACCACAGGATGTGAGGAGCAGTCACTACCAGTCTGGACCCTGGACACCCACCCACCAGTGTGGGTGCAGACGCTGGGGAAGCACTTAGTCCAGCGTCACCTAGGCAGGACGCAGTGGGGTGGGGCAGACAGCCCAGCCCAGCCCTGCCCACCCCTCCCCTTTAACTATGCTTGACTTCTTGAGGGGGGAGCCACAAGTAGTTTGTGTGAGAGGTGGTCCCAGAAAGCACCAACCAGAGATGGGGAAGTGAGACAGGAAGGAAAAGGCTCTCGAGAATTCGCTTCTGCCTGGCTTTGAGCCCTCTGGTCCTCCGCTCACCAGCCCCCAGGCCTCCATCTTGGGTTACCATGACAATAGCAAGATGTTTGCAGATGCCCCAGAGAGGGTGTCTTGAGGGGGAGGGGACAGGCTGGCAGTTGGGGTGGGGGGTGCTGGTGTAAACCCACTCTTGACTTGGGGGGCCAGGATGGAGGCAGGCGAGGAATGATGTTGCACTAAGTACTGGGGTCACTTTCTGCGTTTCCGCTGGGCCTGCTATTGGTGCGTGTGGACACCCAAGACAAAAACATGCCTTGATCCCCACATGGAATTAGTCACAATTTCCATGGGTCTAGTGCAGAATCGAGGAGTTGTTCTCCAGTCTGAGTGCCCTGTTGTCTCCTCTTTGGGGGAGGCCATATTTCTGAAACTTTCTGGCAGAAGTAGCTGTTTTCCAGATAACAGTCAGAATTGTTTAGCTCGTCGTACAGCTGTTTGATCTGGAATTCCCCCCCTCCCCCTGAGGCCTGAGCCAGCTGAACAGATCATGCTGATGGGTATGTGTGTGTATTTTAAGTCATTAAAAATTAAAAAAAAAATGGCATCCCACTCCAGTACTCTTGCCTGGAAAATCCCATGGAGCCTGGCGGGCTGCAGTTCATGGGGTCACTGAGAGTAAGGCACGACTGAGCGACTTGACTTTCCCTTTTCACTTTCATTCATTGGAGAAGGAAATGGCAACCCACTCCAGTGTTCTTGCCTGGAGAATCCCAGGGATGGAGGAGCCTGGTGGGCTGCCGTCTATGGGGTCACAGAGTCGGACACGACTGAAGTGACTTAGCAGCGGCAGCAGCAGCATCTTTTAAAATAAATGATGGTAAAATGCATCTAACAGGAAACTTGCCATTCCTAATTGCTTTTAAGCAGGTCTTTAAAGTTGTGGCTGCTGGGGGTCTTTGCCGCTTTGCGTGGGCTGGCTCCAGTCGCGGTGCAGGCTTCTCACTGCTGCGGTCTCTCTCCTTGCCGCTGAGCGTTAGGCGCCCGCGCTGCAGCGGTCGCAGCACGCGGGCTCGGTAGTAGAGGCGCGTGGAATCGTCCTGGACTGGGGATCAGACCTGCCCATGTCCCCTGCCTTGGCAGGTAGATGCTTATCTCCTGGACCACCAGGGATGTCCCCATTTTTAAGCATACAGTTCTGTGGCCTTAAGTACATTCACGGTGCCGGGCAGCCATCTCCTCCATCATCTCCAAAACTCTTTATCTAGTAAAACTGGAACTCTGTCCCCATTAAACACGAACTACCCGTCCCCTTCCCCAGCCCCTGGCCCCCAGCATCTTATTTTCTGTCTCCATGACTGTGACGACTCCAGGGGCCTCATGCGAGTGGAGTCGAGCAGCATCTGCCCTTCGTGACTGGCTTATTTCGCTCAGCAGTAGATGCTCGAGGCTCATCCACGTGGTAGCATCTGTCAAAACTTCCCTCCTCTTTATGGCAGAGCGACATTACGCTGTATGGACGGACCACATTTTGCTTATCCATTCATCTGTCCATGGACACTTGGATTGCTTCCATGTTTGGGTTGCAAATACCTGTTCGAGAGCTTGCTTTCCATTCTCTTGGGGAAATACCCAGAATCAGAATTGCTGGATCACGTGATCTTTCTAATTTTTTTTGTGGGGGGAACCATTTTGCTCCCTGTTTTACATTCCCACCAACACTGCACAAAGCTTCCAATTATTCCACATTCTCATCAACACCAGTTATTTTCTATACTTTTCTTTCATGATAGCCATTCTAATAGGTGTGAGGGGATCTCTTAATTTAATTTTGCATACAGAAAATAATCTCTTTCTACCTAACAGAACCCCATTGTCCCCTGTACAGTCAAAGACACACTAATTCTCCTTCCAAAAAAGGAGATGCCAAGTTCCACCTCTAGGTGATGTTTTCCAGCTGAGCTGCAAATCCCCTTCTATATCTTGTGACTTAAAATACTAGATATTGGTTGAACCAGTGTACTTTTTTAACTTAAAAATTTTTACTTAATTATTCCATTTTCTGGGTCTTATTTGCTGTACACAGGACCTTCAGTTTTGACATATGGGATTTAGTTCCCTGACCAGGGACTGAACCTGGGTACCCTGCATTGGGAGTGCAGCGTCTTAGCCACTGGACCACAAGGGAAATCCCTTGAGCTGCTATTAACCCAGTGTATAGTCGTTGGACTATCAACTGGATCTGGGGAGAAAACACAGACAGCATTAGCCCTGTAATTCCAGCTAGGTAGCTGGCCCTTCTCTTTCCTCTATTCATTCCATGTCCATTCCCTTTGTTCCATCTTAGCTCATCCTGGTTCTTTGCCTGGTGAGGTGACCAACACTTGATTCCTGAAGGATCTATGCCCTTCATGGGTCGTTTCGGTTTCTCCTAGGTTTGTACTGCAGGACATGAGAGTTCTCAGGGATGCCCCAGAGAATCTTCTGGACTCCAGGCGTAGGCTCTCTGTGGCGTTCCCCTTTGGGACCAGGACCAGTCAATGCCTGCTGGTACAGTAACCCCCTACTTCATCTCTTCTTTAGGCGCATAAACGGTATTCTGGAAACAGCAAAGCAGCATCACTCAGCCAGTAAAGGGCCATCCCTTCATTCAGGGATGCTTAGGACGATGGGCAACGTGGTGAGCCAGAGGAGCCAGAGGGCTTAATCCTGATGATACCCTTCATTTGTGGAGAAGTGAGTTCCTTGATGAGAAGCAGTGTGCGTTGTGGGCATGTAATAATGGCCAAGGAGATGCCAGATGTGCATGGATGGAGGTTTCCTCAGAAAACTTGCAGGCAGGGAAGGCAGATTCCGTTCAGAGCAAGTGATTATTCCAGGAAAATCGAATCACTGCCCCTTCCATATGGAAGTGGTCCAGTCAAATCAACCTGCCACCAGGGGGCTGGCAGTCCCCTGGGGAATGATGTCCTCTGATGGGGTGGCTGGGCCCACAGCAATGGGGTGGGGGTGCTGGTCAGCTTCAGTGCAGAGAGAACCTCTGAGAGGTTCTTCCTCTGGCCTCCTCTCCTGACCTCCTGTGACCAACCGTCCAGTCTTGTTCCTTCAGAGTCCCTGACCATCCATTAAGCCCTGCTGACAAGTCAGTGTGGACCCACATCTCTGACCGTCTCTCCTTACAAATAAGACGAGCAACCAGGTGCGTGTCTGGCATTCTGTCCCTGCTCCCTTCAGGACCACCTCCCTGGAGCTGCAGAGCTCCCGCTGTCTACTCTCAGGCAATACCAGCGCTATCAGTTAAGCCTGAAGTCTTTCTTCCTGGTGCTCTGTTCATTTTTGTAAGGGAATTGGGGGTGATCAAAACATGATTAGCATCACTGTTCCATCTTCCCCAAACTGCCTTCGAGTCCACTTGAAATAGAAATGGTGCTGAAGAACTGGTGCTTTCAAACTGTGATGCTGGAGAAGACTCTTGACCTTGGACAGCAAGGAGACCCAACCAGTCAATGCTAAAGGAAATCAGCCTTGAATATTCACTGTAAGGCCTGACGCTGAAGCTGAAGCTCCAGTCCTTTGTCCACCTGATGCAAAGAGCCGATTCACTGGAAAAGATCCTGATGCTGGGGAAGATTGAAGGCGAAAGAAGGGAGAGGCAGAGGGTGAGATGATTGGATAGCCTCACTGACTCAATGGACGTGAGTCTGAGCAAATTCCGGGAGGTGGTGAAGGACAGAGGAGCCAGGTGTGCTGCAGTCCATGGGGTCGCAAAGCATCGGACACGACTTAGCGAGTGGAAAACAACAGCGGCAGGAACATTTGTTCTGAAAGTCCTGGGTTGATGGCACCTTGAAGTGGGCTCTTCAGTAGAAACGAGCAGTGCCACAGAGCAGAGCATGAGGCCCACAGGGATCTGGGTCTTTCCGGGCCCCCACTGCCAGACTGCCAGGCCCAGTGGAGAGGGCTGTGGGCAGGGCCACCGTCACAGCCCTCGGTGCACTTGACTCAGAAGGGCGAGCGGGGTTGGAGTCAGCTCCTGCCCGAGCCCTGGGCCCCGTGCTGGTACCACAGCCTTCCCCCTTCCCTGCCGTGTTGGTACCACAGGCTTCCCCCTTCCCTGCCGGTGCTCGCCAACCACAGGGAGGGCGAGACGGCCTGTCTTGAAGGTCTCTCTCTGCGGTGGGATTCCCTACCAGGCGGTCTGCAAAGGGGTCTCTCCCTGAGATGGTTGGAGCCGTCCCAGGTGAACGTTTGCCCTCCTGACTCTGAACTGCCCCAAATGTCTCCCAGCAGAAATTCGGGGCTCCTTCACCTCCGTGGTCACCCGTGGGGAAGGGCCTCGGGGAGCAGAGGCAGGTGAGCAAGCCGAGCCAGGAGTCAAAGGGATCTGGCCAGTTACGGACTTGCTGGTTCGTCCAGGTCAGCCCAGCTGGAGGGGCCTCTTGGCAGAGAGACCCCAGGGTGATGACTTTTCAGGAGTCCCCTCAACTTTCCAAGCTCTGCCCCGGACAGTTGGGGTGGTTCCCAGTTGCTCAGTTCTCTGGTTGATACAGGCCTTTTCCAACCTCTGTGCTGGTGAGTTCCCCCTACTTGCTGGTCCCTGGAGGACTTCCATCATCTTCAGGGCCCCATTCAAATGTCACCTCCTCCAGGAAGCCCTCCCTGCAGCCCTGCCAGAGGACAGGCACACGTCCCGAAGCCGCTCGATGCGGGATGAATGGGTCCAGTGCGGCTCCCTTAGCCAGCTCTGAAGGGCAGAGAAGTTTCCTTCCCAGCTCCGGCTGCCTGGAACGTTGCCAGCTCTCCGAGGAGCTCATATGTTCCCAAGTCATGTGGGGACTTCCCCTCCACCCACAGAACAGACCTTGACTATGACCTGTCAGGTCCGCTAGCCTGGCTTAGATCCATGGCAGGACCTGCCCTCCTCGGCCTGGATGCCTCCCGGCCCCTCCCCATCCGGGGACCGGTTCCCTGGTCCTGGTGGCCTCTGTCCCTTTGGCCCACGCCCCAAGAGGAAGTTGGGCAGCTGGCCTGGCAGCAAGTTCAAAGTCCAGGCTGCTTCCAGGCGGTTGCAGTGTCTGCTCCGTCCCTGCCCTGCCGTCTCAGGCTCACCTTACCTTTTAAGTCATGGGGTTGAGACATATTTGTACTGGGTCACCTCCAGTCCCAAGGGATTCCTATAAGCCATGTGGTCTTCAGTGAGGGGGAGGTGTCTGGCCCTTCCCCCTCTAATCCACCCCCTCCAACCACCACAGTTGAAAAGAATAAATCTCATCGTGTTTGTCTTCTGAGCTTCAGACCCTCCAGATGCACCCTGTTGCTCTCAGAAGCTACCCCTTAGCTTGGATGCCAGACCCTGTGGGGTCTGCTGCCGCCCCCTTGCTCTACCTCGGCCCTTCCCCTCCAGCATACTGTCCTCAGCGAGCTGTTGCCCGTCTTAAATGCCATGCCCTCTCCTGCCCTGACCCGTGGCCAACTCCTCCTCATCCTTCAGACCCCAGTTAAAATGTCACCTCCTCCCAGAGGCCCTCCTAGACTGTCTCACATAAAGATGGCCTCTCTGTGTAGGTGTTTTAGAATCGAGATTTTTGTTTGTTTTGCTTTGTTATCTTTAAATTAATTGAGTTGAGCCGGGCCTTAGTGTAGGTGTGTGGGATCTCCAGTCATCGTGGTGGCACGCAGGATCTTTTATCTGAGACATGCAAACGAGCTCCCTGGCCAGGCATGGACCCCGAGAGCACAGAGTCTCAGTCACTGCGCCACCGTGAAGTCCCTAGAATTCAGATTCAGTGAATTTTCTTACCATAAAAATCCCATGTGCAGAGGAGCCTGGCAGAGTACAGTTCATGGGGCTGAAAAGAGTCAGACACGACTGACCACACGCACACACACACACACACCCCATAAAACTCACCCCTTTAAGTATACAATTCAGTGGTTTTTAGTATGCCCACAAGGCTGTGCAACCACCATCGCCCTCTAATTTCAGAACACTCTCATCACTCACAAGAGAAATCTCCTATCCATCAGCAGTCACTCCCTATTCTCCCTTGCCCCAGGCCCTGGCAATCACCAACCTGCCTGTCTCATCTCCGTGGGCTTACCTCTCTTGAACATCTCACATGAATAGAATCCTACAATACAAGATCTTATGCATCTGATTCTTCCACTCAGCATAATTATTGTCAGGAAGTTAGCACTTTGTTCTTTTTTATGGCTAAATAATATGCCCTTGCGGGGGCTTCCCAGGTTGGGCAGTGGAAAAGAATATGCTCGCCAAAGCAGGAGACGAAAGAGACCTGGGTTTGATCCCTGGGTCAGGAAGATCCCCTGGAGGAAGAAATGGCAACCCACTCCAGTACTTTTGGCTGGAAAATCCCGTGGACAGAGAAGCCTGGCGGGCTACAGTCCACGGGGTACAAACGAGTCAGACGCAACTGCATGGCTAAGAACACAACATGCTCACCAACTCCCAGATCAGGTCAGGTCAGTCCAGTCACCCAGTCGTGTTTGACTCTCTGCGACCCCATGAATCGCAGCATGCCAGGCCTCCATGTCCATCACCAACTCCCGGAGTTCACTCAGACTCACGTCCATCAAGTCCATGATGCTATCCAGCCATCTCATCCTCAGTGGTCCCCTTCCCCTCCTGCCCCTAATCCCTCCCAGCATCAGGGTCTTTTCCAGTGAGTCAACTCTTCTCATGAGGTGGCCAAAGTACTGGAGCTTCAGCTTCAGCATCAGTCCTTCCAAAGAAATCCCAGGGCTGATCTCCTTCAGGATGGACTGGTTGGATCTCCTTGCAGTCCAAGGGACTCTCAAGTCTTCTCCAACACCACAGTTCAAAAGCATCAATTCTTCGGTGCTCAGCCTTCTTCACAGTCCAACTTTCACATCCATACATGACTAATGGAAAAACCATAGCCTTGACTAGACAGACCTTAGTCGGCAAAGTAATGTCTCTGCTTTTGAATATGCTATCTAGATTGGTCATAACTTTTCTTCCAAGGACTAAGCGTCTTCTAATTTCATGGCTGCAGTCACCATCTGCAGTGATTTTGGAGCCCACAAAAATAAAGTCTGACACTGTTTCCACTGTTTCCCCATCTATTTCCCATGAAGTGATAGGACTGGATGCCATGATCTTTGTTTTCTGAATGCTGAGCTTTAAGCCAACTTTTTCACTCTCCTCTTTCACCTTCATCAAGAGGCCCTTTAGATCCTCTTCACTTTCTGCCATAAGGGTGGTGTCATCTGCATATCTGAGGTTATTGATATTTCTCCTGGCAATCTTGATTCCAGCTTGTGCTTCTTCCAGCCCAGCATTTCTCATGATGTACTCTGCATAGAAGTTAAATAAGCAGGGTGACACGATACAGCCTTGACGCACTGCTTTTCCTATTTGGAACCAGTCTGTTGTTCCATGTCCAGTTCTAACTGTTGCTTCCTGACCTGCATACAGATTTCTCAAGAGGCAGGTAAGGTGGTCTGGTATTCCCATCTCTTTCAGAATTATCCAAAGTTTATTGTGATCCACACAGTCAAAAGCTTTGGCATAGTCAATAAAGCAAAAATAGATGTTTTTCTGAAACTCTCTTCCTTTTTCCATGATCCAGTGGATGTTGGCAATTTGATCTCTGGTTCCTCTACCTTTTCTAAAACTAGCTTGAACATCAGGAAGTTCATGGTTCACATATTGCTGAAGCCTGGGTGAAGAATTTTGAGCATGACTTTACTAGCATGTGAGATGAGTGCAATTGTGCGGTAGTTTGAGCATTCTTTGGCATTGCCTTTCTTTGGAATTGGAATGAAAACTGACCATTTCAAGTCCTGTGGCCACTGCTGAGTTTTCCAAATTTGCTGGCATATTGAGTGCAGCACTTTCATAGCATCATCTTTCAGGATTTGAAACAGCTCCACTGGAATGCCATCACCTCCACTAGCTTTGTTCGCAGTGATGCTTTCTAAGGCCCACTTGACTTCACATTCTAAGATGTCTGGCTCTAGATTAGTGATCACATCATCATGATTATCTGGGTCTTGAAGATCTTTTTGGTGCAGTTCTTCCATGTATTCTTGCCACCTCTTCTTAATATCTTCTGCTTCTGTTAGGTCCAGACCATTTCTGTCCTTTATTGAGTGCGGACGGCTGTGAGAGAGGGGCCGGCGCACTAAGCGCAGCCGAGAGGAGCTACCCCACGTCTGAGGTCAAGGGCGGCAGCCTTGTGTACCAGGCTGTGACGGTGCAGGAACGGCCGAGAGGAGATACCCCGTGTCTGAAGTCAGTGGCAGCAGGGAGGAGGCACCCCACGTCTGAGGTCAGGGGCCGTGGCCTGGAGGAGCTACCCCACGTCCGAGGTCAGGGGTGGCCAGGAGGAGACACCCCGCGTCCAAGGTCAGGGATGAGGCTGGGTGGAGCTACCCTGTGTCCAAGGCCAGGGGCGGCAGAGGGAGACACCCCGTGTCTGAGGTCAGGGGTGGCTGGGGGAGACACCCCACGTCTGAGGTCAGGGGCGGCCAGAAGAAGCCACCTCGCGCCCAAGGCCAGGGGTGGTGACGCTGAGGAGCCACTCCAAGCTCGAGCCTGAGGCCAGGGGCGGCTACTGAAAGGAGTCACCCATGCCCGAGGCCAGGGCTGGCGGCCGGAAGGATCAACCTGAGGAGCGGTGGCTGCGCAGGAGCAGGAGGGCCTAGAGGAGCTATCCCACACTGAAGATCAGGAAGGCAGCAGTAAGGAGATACCCCTCGTTCAAGGTAAGAAACAGCAGCTGTGCTTTGCTGGAGCAGCTGTGAAAAGATACCCCACGCTCAAGGTAAGAGAAACCCAAGTAAGGTGGTAGGTGTTGCAAGAGGGCATCAGAGGGCAGACACACTGAAACCATACTCACAGAAAACTAGTCAATCTAATCACACTAGGACCACAGCCTTGTCTAACTTGATGAAACCAAGCCATGCCTGAGGGGGAACCCAAGACAGGCGGGTCATGGTGGAGAGGTCTGACAGAACGTGGTCCACTGGAGAAGGGAATGGCAAGCCACTTCAGTATTCTTGCCTTGAGAACCCCATGAACAGCATGAAAAGGCAAAATGATAGAATACTGAAAGAGGAACTCCCCAGGTCAGTAGGTGCCCGATATGCTACTGGAGATCAGTGGAGAAATAACTCCAGAAAGAATGAAGGGATGGAGCCAAAGCAAAAACAATACCCAGTTGTGCATGTGACTGGTGATAGAAGCAAGATCCGATGCTGTAAAGAGCAATATTGCATAGGAACCTGGAATTTCAGGTCCATGAATCAAAGCAAATTGGAAGTGGTCAAACAAGAGATGGCAAGGGTGAACGTTGACATTCTAGGAATCAGCAAACTAAAATGGACTGGAATGGGTGAACTTAACTCAGATGACCATTATATCTACTACTGCAGGCGGGAATCCCTCAGAAGAAATGGAGTAGCCATCATGGTCAACAAAAGAGTCTAAAATGCAGTACTTGGATGCAATCTCAAAAACGATAGAATGATCTCTGTTCGTTTCCAAGGCAAACCATTCAATATCACAGTTATCCAAGTCTATACCCCAACCAGTAACGCTGAAGAAGCCGAAGTTGAACAGTTTTATGAAGACCTACAAGACCTTGTAGAACTAACACCCAAAAAAGATGTCCTTTTCATTATAGGGGACTGGAATGCTAAAGTAGGAAGTCAAGAAACACCTGGAGTAACAGGCAAATTTGGCCTTGGAATGCGGAATGAAGCAGGGCAAAGGCTAATAGAGGTCTGCCAAGAAAATGCACTGGTCATAGCAAACACCCTCTTCCAACAACACAAGAGAAGACTCTACACATGGACATCACCAGATGGTCAACACCGAAATCAGATTGATTATATTCTTTGCAGCCAAAGATGGAGAAGCTCTATACAGTCAACAAAAACAAGACCAGGAGCTGACTGTGGCTCAGATCATGAACTCCTTATTGCCAAATTCAGACTGAAATTGAAAAAAGTAGGGAAAACTGCTAGACCATTCAGGTATGACCTAAGTCAAATCCCTTATGATTATACAGTGGAAGTGAGAAATAGATTTAAGGGCCTAGATCTGATAGATAGAGTGCCTGATGAACTATGGAATGAGGTTCATGACATTGTACGGGAGACAGGGATCAAGACCATCCCCATGGAAAAGAAATGCAAAAAAGCAAAATGGCTGTCTGGGGAGGCCTTACAAATAGCTGTGAAAAGAAGAGAAGCGAAAAGCAAAGGAGGAAAGGAAAGATATAAGCATCTGAATACAGAGTTCCAAAGAATAGCAAGAAGAGATAAGAAAGCCTTCTTCAGCAATCAGTGCAAAGAAATAGAGGGAAAGAACAGAATGAGAAAGGCTAGAGATCTCTTCAAGAAAATTAGAGATATCAAGGGAACATTTCATGCAAAGATGACCAACTCCCAGAGCCTACTCAAACTCATGTCCATCAAGTCGGTGATGCCATCCACCCATCTCATCCTCTGTCATCCCCTTCTCCTCTTGCCCTCAATCTTTCCCAGCATCAGGGTCTTTTCCAATGAGTCAGTTCTTCCCATCAAGCAGCCAAAATATTGGAGTTTCAGCTACAGCATCAGTCCTTCCAATGAATATTCAGGACTGATTTCCTTTAGGATGGACTGGTTGGATCTCCTTGCAGTTCGAGGGACTCTCAAGAGTCTTTTCCAACACCACAGTTCAAAAGCATCATTGTTCCAACCCACCGCCCAAACCCTGTCTTGGGCTCCCAGCCCAGGGGGACCTGGGTATGCTTGCCTGCCCTGGAAAGGCCTTGGATTCCTCCCAACGTGACACAGACCCCTGTCTCCCAGGCTCTCATTCAGTCTCCCCATGGGCCTTCTCTCCAGCAGGCACCCCAACCGCAAAGGCTTCTGGGCTCTGCCCTCCTGCCCCTGTCCTGCTGATCCTCATCACCCACAACTCTTTCCTTGGCCACCACCCCAAGCCTCTTGGTTCCCAGTGCGACCAACGACCCGGGTCTCCCCAGATTCCTGCTGTTTGTGTCATATGTGGGAGAACTCAAAATAGCCAGTGCAGCCTATGCCCAGCCTGGGAAGCAGATGGTTTTCCCAGGGGCTGGTCCCCAGGGCACACATGATGTCTTGCTCACCAGTGCCCCGGCTTTTGGCCCCATGCTCAGCTGACATACTCTCTTCCCAGGCTCAGGCAGGCTTGATGTCCACGGAGTCCCTCACTCACTGTGTGGCTGTAGACAAAGCACATGACCCCTCTGAGCCTCAGTTTCCCGAAGTGCAAACGTAAGATCGTTGCTTTGCTAATCTTGGTGGTCGTTTCAGGAATGAAATATGACAAGGGCCTTGAGAATTCTTTGAGATCTTAAAACACTGAGTTACGTTTCTCCCAGAGATGGTGGAGGAGGGAGGCAGGGGAGGAGCAGGAACAGGGTCTGAGGTCCCTTTGAATGTCCTTTGTCTCTGCAAATAGGAGTGGCCGCTCCATTTTATGGAAATAGAGACTGAGGCTTGGCAGGGGGGTGGGGCTACTTGAGCTCAGGAATGTGGTTGTGGACAAGGATGTGAATTTAGAGCTGGATGATTTTTCCTTTGAGGATGGGTGATTTAAATATTTTTCTACTTTGCTTTTTTGTTTTGGGTGTTGCCTTACTTGCATATGGGATCTTAGTTTCCTGAACTGGGATTGAACCCGTGTCCTTTGCTTTGGAAGTTCTGAGTCTTAACCACTGAACCACCAGGGAAGCCCTTTCTGTGTGCTTTTAGAAATCATTTGAAACTGTTCTGAAGAGCAGTTTTTGTCTTATTCAATCCACAGGAACGATTCCTGGCATGCAGAAGGCACTCAGTAGACACATGGATGAATGAATGACTGAATTAATTAAACCGTGAAGTTACATTGGCTTTATGGGCACATAAACCATGAACAGAGCAGCCTGGTGGGCTACAGTCCATGGCGTCGTAGAGCGGGATGCGATCGAGTGGCTGAGCTCACATATACACGCGTGCACAAACCGTGGGTGTCTGCTTGCCGCTCCTGCAGTTGACAGGGGAGACTCAGCCTCATGGTGAGCATTGGCCTGGTGCATCCAGGAAGGAAATGGGTGTGGCCAAGCAGTGAGGCGCAGGCCCAGGGCGCTGGTCATAGCCCCAGGCCGGGAGGGTGTCTGGGCCCCTCTCGGGTCTCCTCCGCGTCCTGGCGGCCTCCCCAGGGCATCTCCATTGGTCATTGTTCAGTCTCTGAGTCGTGCCCGATTCTTTGTGACCCCATGGACTGCAGCACACCAGGCTTCCCTGTCCTTCACTACCTCCCCAAGTTTGCTCAAACTCATGTCCATTGAGTCAGTGATGCCATCCACCCATCTCATCCTCTGTCATCCCTTCTCCTCCTGCCCTCAGTCTTTCCCAGCATCAGGGTCTTTTCCAATGAGTCAGCTCTTTGCATCTGGTGGCCAAAGTATTGGAGCTTCAGCTTCATTAAGGCAGAGGTTCCATTATTTCTCTGTAAAACAATGTGAGAATGAGACACAGAACTCGTTGCCCAAAATTACATGGCTGCAAGCATGCATACAGAAGCCGAGGGGGCATTTATATCATTCAAACCAAGTTTGGTGTGACCTGTGGGAGAGAAAGTTCTCTGTTGACAGTGTGCGCCTCTAACAGTGGCCCTGAGACAGCATGAGGGATAGCCAGGCTGACCCAAAGTCGCTGTCCCCACCAAGAGGATGTCTTCTTCCACTGCGGGTTCCCAGGGACACAGACGACAGAAGCCACACTGGAAAGGCAGCTTTGGATGGTGGGTGGATTCCTCATTCATTCATGGCATGTGTGGGGAGGGGGTGGCTGGAGACAGGAGGACACTGGCCCCTGCTGACTCTCCCGTCTGTTTTCTTGCCTAGGGGCAGGGCAGGAAATGGAGTTTATGACAAGGATGTGCTTTCTTGTCTGCTTTGCAAACCAGGGATTCTGTGACTGCCTGTGGCTTCCTCTGAGTTGGTTGGCCTTGTTTGCAGGGGAGAAGCTGCTGCTCTGTGGCTTTGGAGGGTCACCTGGGCCCATGCCAAGCCCCCCTTGGCCCTGCCCCAGGCTTGGTCTGATGTGGCCTGTCCTCTTGGGTGGCCTGACTCTCCGCTCTGCATTCCATCCTGAGTGGGTCCTGCACTCCTGGACTCGGGTGGGCTGGATCTGGTGACTTGTTCTAACCAACAGAACACAGGAGGAGTGATGGGTGTTGTTCTGAGATTAGGTTCAGAAGATGGCGATTTCTATCATGTGAGTCCTCTCGGACTTTTCTCACTTTCTTATCCTGATGAAGCTGGCTGCCTTGTTATTGGCAGCCCTATGGAGAGGCCATCAGCCAGGGAACTGAGACCCTGGTCCATCAGCCCTTGAGGAACGGAACTCAGCCTATAGCCACTGAGCCAGGCCCCTGCAGATGTCTGCAGCCTTTGCTGCACCTTGATCACAGCCTGCAAGAGATGCAGGGGGGCATCCAGCCAAGCTGCCTTCAGATTCCAGTCTTGGAAAAGCTGGGAGACAACAGACGTGGTTTTAAAATGTGACATTTTGGGGTTATTTGTTACGCAGCTGTAGATAGCCATTATACATATTTCATTGAATGTGTCTTAGGAAACACATAAACAGCGTGTGAAATTGGGACATTTATTGCTTGTCATTGTTCAGTCATTAAATTGTGCCCAACTTTTTGTGACCCCATGGACTGAGGAGCCTTTTGGGATTTCCCAGGCAAGAATACTGGAGTGGGTTGCCATCTCCTTCTCTAGGGGAATCTTCTTGACCCAAGGATCAAACTTGTGTCTTCTACATTGCAGGCAGATTCTTTACATCTGAGCCATCAGGAAAGCCCATAAGCAGCACATGAAATTGGGATTTTGGGCACAGGAGACCCACGGGGCCCTGCTCAGCATCGGGCTGAGGATGAGGGCCAGCAGGTCCGTGGCAGGAAGAGGAAGGAGGGAGGAAAATGGGGAAAGGGGTGTCAGCTGACACTCCGGGTCTCCTGCAGGCTTGCTTCCCAGTCTGGGACACCAGAAGGACCCACGGACAGAGCTGGTAAGAAGCCTGGTGACCTCCTACAGCCTCATCCACAGACAGCAGGAGACCCTGGCGAGCTTTGTCACCTCTGGCCTCAGTTTCCCCATCCCATGGCCTTTTGCGGGGGGTGTGAGAGAGCCCGTTGAGTCTGCCTCCCTCCCTGCAAGCTCGAGGGATGCCATCGCAGCACGCTTTCCCCTTTTCTGTCGGCCTCCTCCACTGGACAGACAGACAGGGAGCTCAGAGGGCCGGCTGGCCCTCGTCACTGAGCGCCCCACTTTGTCCGGCGCCTGACGTGCGTCACCTTGCGTGAACCTTCTCAGCAGTCACGTGTGTATGATAATCACTCAGTCGTGTCCAACTCTTTGTGATCCCAAGGACTGTGTCCCGCCAGGCGCCTCTGTCCATGGGATTCTCCAGGCACTGATACCCGAGTGGGTTGCCATTTTCTTCTCCAGAGGATCTTCCCGACACAGGGATTGAACTCCGGTCTCCTGCACCGGAGGCGAATTCTGTACCGACTGAGCCACCAGGGAAGTCTAACAGCCACGTGAGGCTGCTGTAAGTCTCTCCCCACTTTATAGACGGGGAACCAGGCAGAGGGGGTGTGTGGCATGCCCTCAGATAGTCCAGCAGCAGAAGGAGCAGTCACAATGTCAGCGTCCCAGGCAGCTGTTTCGTTCACTGCTGTATCCTAGCACCCAGCCTGATGTCTGCGGCACAGTAGGTGCTCAGTACACGTGCTGGGCAGGACTGGCTGAGTGACGGCTCCTGGTCAACCTCACAGAGTGGCTGGACTTGGAGGAGGCAGCTCACCCAAGGGCTGAACTTCAGCCAAGGTTACATTGCCTTTGACGGGTGGGGAGGCGGGGAGCTGTGAGTGCCCAGGGACTCCTGAGGGCCAATGCAAAGCTTCACAGCTGTCTTGGTTTTGTTTTGATCCTATTTCACAGAAGAGGAAATTGAGGCACCCAGAAGGGCCATGACTTGCCTGAAGTGGTCACAGCGAGACCAGGCTGGTCTCTCTGGTTTCACTCCCAGGCCAGCACTGCTCCCTTGGCCCTGCCCCTCCCAGGAGGCCCACACATGGCACTGCCAGCAGCCTACCCAGAGGACCCTCCCAGGCTTGACTCTCCCCACAGTCACCTCGAAGCATAAGGCTGACCGACTAACTGAAAGCTAGCAATGGATGTGGCCCAGAGGCCATCTGTCTGCACCCCAGGGTTGTACCAAGGACATACATTGGCATCTCAGAAGCCTTGTTCCTATTTTCCCTTTTGCTAGAGCTCCTTCTGTTAACCCTGTGTTCAGCATCCAGACCAGCCTTTCTTGAACCAAAAAGTCCACGTAAATGCTTACTCAGCACTGCATTCCATTTTGGCCTCGTGAGTTTGTATAAACATCAAAGGAATTCTCTAACTGCAATAAAGACGAATCCTTGGGGGATGGGCCACTTTTGCAAAGTGTTAGTTGCTTAGTTGTGTTCGACTCTTTGTAACTCCATGGTCTGTAGCCCACCAGACTTCTCTGTCCATGGGATTCTCCAGGCAAGAATACTGGAGTAGGTTACCATTTCCTTCTCAGGGGGATCTTCCTGACCCAGGAAACAAACCCGGGTCTCCTGCACCATAGGCAGATTCTTTACTGTTTGAGCCAAGAGGGAAGCTCAGAGCTGTGTGCATCTATTATTTGCTTTTTCAGAATAAAAATATCTTACTTTTCCCCAGGTTTGAAGATACGAACTGATTAAAAAAAAAAACCAAACCAAACCCACAAACACATCCTGCGATTTCTCTCTACCATCCTGGGATAACCACAGTCTTGCCCTCCAGGGCTGTATCATCTTTTAAATATTTGCCAAGTGGTGGGCTCACTGATTTCATTGTTATTGCAATTTGTGTCATCTTTATTTTAATGAGGTGGAGCTTTGCTTCAAGCACTCTTTATTCACGTTTCTTCTTTGGTGAGCTTCTCTTCTTATCCTTTGCCCCTTTCCCATGACCATGATGCTGGGAAAGACTGAGGGCAGGAGAAGTGGGGGACAGAAGATGAGATGGTTGGATGGCATCACCAACTTCAATGGACAGGAATCTGAGCAAACTCTAGAAAATGAAGGACAGGGAAGCCTGGTGTGCTGCAGTCCATGGGGTCACAAAGCATCAGACATGACTTAGCGATTGAACACCACCACCTATGGGGAATTTAATCTTTTTCTTACCGATCTTTCAGAACTGTGTGGGAAGCAGAATTTTGGGTCCCATGACCTCTCCCTCTCCCTCTCCATTATGCTTGTGGTTGTGGTGGGTTAGATGGCAAAAGAGATTTTGATGATGTAATTAAGGATTCTAATCAGATACTATTCAGTCGTGTCTGGTTCTTTGCAACCCCATGGACTGCAGCACGCCAGGCTTCCCTGCCCATCACCATCCCAGAGCCTACTCAAACTTACATCTGTTGAGTCGGTGATGACATCCAACTATCTCATCCTCTGTCCTCCCCTTCTCCTCCCACCTTCGATCTTTCCCAGCATGAGGGTTTTTTCCAGTGAGTCAGTTCTTGGCACCAGGTGGTCAAAGTATTGGAGTTTCAGCTTCAGCATCAGTCCTTCCAATGAAGGCGGGTCGAGCTGGCCCAGGAATGAGCATTCCTAACCTGTGCCCACGTGGGGCAGACTGAGCCGGCAGGACCACCCGTTAAGAACGCGCTTTTCCCTGCCTCTAGGCCTTTATAGCCCCTCCCACCAGGAAGTTGAGCCCCGCCCACCAGGGGGCGTGTGGCCGGGTAAGTCCCGCCTCCACGAGCAAGCTCTCCATCCTTACTGGCTGGTGGGAAGGGGCGCCCCTGTATTACAGTGCTGTTCCCGCCTCCGCCCGAACCCCGGGGCCGGGCACTGCGCCTGCGCAGTGGAGCTCGCGTTTAGCTGCTCTGCGCGGTCCGGGCGGTAGGCGGAGACCCTATGGCGGACACTCGGGAAGAATCGGAACCCCTTCTGAGCCGGGCCCGCGGCGGCAGCGGCCGCGACCGCCCAAGGGGCGTACCCACTTGCAGCAGCGCCCAGGAGAGCCCTGGTGAGCCGCGGCCTGGGGAGGGGCCGGGCCGCGCGGGGGCGGCGCGTCGGGGTCCCGGCGGCCGGAGTCGCGTCCCTGCTGTCGCTGCGGGCGCGCCCCGCCTCCCCCGGCCGGGGTCCGATCGGACCTTGCGGAGGGCTGGGCTGGGCGGCTGCGCCCTGCGGACCCCGATCCCGGCCTGGGCATGGAGCTGGGGGCGCGGCGTCGCAGGGGGGAGTGGTGGTCTCGCCCTGCTCCACCGACCGGCTGGACAGAGAGGCCTCGCTCAGCCCGGGAGCAGCCAGCCCTGTCCCCCCGCCCCACCCCCAGTCCCCTCCGTGGGCTCGGGGCCTCGTACTTTCCGTGGATCGCCTTGGTGACTCCTAGGAGGACGTACTTCCATTTTCCCCAGTTCTTATCGGAGAAAGTGAGGCACAGAGACGGGCGTTCCCCTACTCAAGGTCACACAGCCAGGAACTGGCCGACGTGAAATCCAGCTGGGAGTGAATTGTGAGGCTTCCCAAACCGGGGCGGCTTCCTGCCTTTGCCCTCTGCAGCTCTGGCCTGCCCTTCCTGTTTATCCGCAGAAAGACTGCTCATTCCTGGGGAGGCCTCGGAGGGTGGAGGCCTTCTGTCCCTGTCAGATCCCAGGGGCATTGGGTGCTGGATTTGGGAGGGAAGGGCCTCAGCCTCCTTTTATGGAGGGGGAAGCTGAGACCCCGAGAATGTCCACAGCTGGTGCAAGCTTACAGCCCTGGGGCCTGTCGCAGCTGCTGCCGCCCCTCACAGGGGTGCTCCTTGAGAGGCCACCTGGGCTCCTGCTTGCAGGGGTCTGTGCTGTGTGCTCGACTGTTGGGGTGGGTGCCCGACCGGAGATAGGAAACATGCCCACCTGCCTATCTCAGAGCCTGTCCCAGGACAGTTCTCCATCCGGCCTGTGCCAGGCCTCCCAAGGGCCCCGGAAAAGGGACATAGGACCTGGTGGTGTTCAGGGGGTGCAGACTTTGCATCTGGAGGTCCGGGTGCCTTTTTGGCGCTGCCACTGCCCGGCTGTGTGACCTTGGCGGTCTAACCTTTCTGTTGTCGTTCAGTTGCTCAGTCGTGTCTGGCTCTTTGCGACCCCACAGACTGCAGTGCGCCAGGCTTCCTTGTCCTTCACCATCTCTTGGAGTTGGCTCAAACTCACGTCCATTGAATCGATGATGCCATCCTTTCTGAGTCTTGGTAAAACGGAGGTGGTCACTAGGGCTGCCCTGGAGGGGCCCCTGGTGAGGATTCAGAGAGAGTCTAGGTGCCCGGCTAGGTGGCAGAGCTGGTGTTCGCTGGTGCCGATAGCCGTTCTGAGCACAGAACTGTGATCATTGCAGGTCCAGCCCCGGGAGAATGCACGGCCAGGCAGATGAGACCCTCACTGCAGAGACAAGAACTGGGGCAGGCAGTGTGGCTGGTGCTGGGGGGACTCTGTGGAGGGCTCTTTGTCCCGACCCTGTGGCCTTGGTGAGGGCTTCTGAGAACACAGACAGGACACCCTGTGTTCTGGATTTCCCTGGCCAGGCTCTTCAGCCAGGCTCTGGGGACCCTCACTGAGTTTACCCCCAGCTCCCATGCAGGGCTGCTGGATAGGACCCTGAACTCAGGGTCTGTCTGGCCTACAGCCAGACTGTCCTAGGAACAAAGGTGGGGGAAGGCTGCTGCTGGGTGCCCCTCGGACCCCAGTGGGCCCCTGTGGTCAGGACCTGATGCAGCCCTTCCTCATGGACCACGGCTTCAGGGTGGGGATAGTCGTTTTCTCTTCCCCCTCCTGGTCAGGGAATGACCCTCTTGCTGGTTATGGAAAAGTCAGGACAAGGGATGGCTATGCTGTAGAAGGGGCTTTGAGAAGAATACTGATAGCAAGTGTTGATGGAGGGCTTACTGTGCGTGGCACATTAGCTGCAGTGACCCCTTCAGCCTGCATGCCAGTCCTGCTGTGTAGGGCCTGCAGGAGTGGAGGCACAGTGAGGTGAGGGGACTCGCCCAGGGTCACACAGGCCCAGCCAGGGGGGAGGGGAGCTGGAGCCACCGGGGGAGGGGATTTATTCTGGGATGTTGGGAAGGGGAGGCCTGGGACATGGCGACCAGCGCAGGGCTGACGTGGGGCACAGTGTTTGAACCCTCTTGTCCTCGGTGCTCTGACATCCTGCCCTGCTGTGCCCAGTGGGGAGAGGGGGGTGTGGACAGGTGACTGCCAAGCCCCCGCACTCCACCCTGGGGCAGTGAGTTCCTAGACCGCCAAGCTGCAGGATGGTGCTCCTGGCAGGGCTGACGGGGCCTGGGCAAGGGCGTGGAGGCTTTGGAGAGCTTGGCCTTGGTGGAGCCAAGTTCGGAGTGAGTGGCAAGGAGGGCACAGGCTGGAGGAAGCGGCAGGGGAGGAGGTGGGCAGAGTGTGGACTCTCTCCTGGGGTGGAGAGGACCCAGGGGAAGCTATGAGGTGCATGTGGAAGGCTGCTGCAGGTGGGGACAGGGCGGGAGGGCCCTGGGGGGTCTGGCACTTCGAGGGCCGGGTGGCCAGATTGAGCGAGCCCCTTCAGCGGCCCCCAGTCCGGGTCCTGGAGCGAGCTCTGGGGCCTCTGGCTGCCCGTCTTATGCAGGCAGCTTGTCTCCTTGGGTCCCCTCAGGCCGAGCTCCGTCTCTCACCTGGGTTTTCATGGTATGGGGGCCCTCAGACCATTCTGCCTCCCTGGGCACTCCTTGGCTGTGGGTCGACAGGCGTCCCCAGCCACTGTGTGCCAGGCCCTGCAGCGGCCTGGGCTCAGTGGATGCAGCAGGGAGCAAAACCGAGCGCCCTCAGATCGCAGCGTGCCCGGGAGGCTTTCCGGGGAAGCAGCGGTTGCCGCCCTCAGAGCCTGCCCGAGGGAACTCCTGGGCCCCTGGAGGGAGCGTGGAGGTTGTCCGTGGGGGGACCCCAAGGTGCCGACGGACATGGTGCTTGTTCTCGGTGACACAGCAAGGTGATGGCACAGTCCTGTCCCCTGTCTCTGTCCATGGCCCCCACGTCCCTCACTGGTCCCTGGACCCCGCTGCACGGGCCCGGAGGACAGTGGCACAGCCTTCCTGGGGATGGCAGACAAGAGTCGGCAGTGGTCTGGAGCTCTGTCCAGGTGTCCAGCGTCCCCTTTCCCTGGCACTTCTCTGCCTCTGTCTCCTCTCGGTACCCGTGAAGGGTGGTTTTGGCAGCTGCTGACCTCCAGGGACCAGACGTGAGAGTAGAGTCTTCAACAGGAATGGTGACTGGTCAGTTCAGCTCGTCTCAAAGCCCCGCGAACCGCCGGGGGCTGCGTGCCGGCTCTGCTGTCCTGGGTAACTGGGTTGCACCCCGCCTGCCCTCACGGCCTCTCCAGGGGCAGGGGGTTCCCCGTCTCCCTGGGCTGCAGCTCCTCACACCTTTCTCACACCCCTGTGTCAGGGAGTGGTCCCTTGCAGAGTCGGAGCGGCGCCCGTGCTCACCAGGCGGCAAGCAGCACGCCCGGCCTAGGGGACCGACCAGGTGTGCAGCCCGAAGCTCCCTGATGGAGGGACTGGGGTGCCGGGCTGAGGTTGGAGCTGCCCGACTCGTCCTGCCCGAAGGCCCCTCGTAGTCAGTCCTCCCTGGCCTCCGAGGGCCCCTGTCTGGTTGGCGAAGGCTCCCTCGGCTCCTGCCCTTGGGGTGACTCGGCTGCGGCTGCCTGGCCCTGTGGGCCCATGACACGAGCTGGGGTCGGGGGGAATTAGGGGGACACGATAACCCCAGACGGCCCTTCGTAGGTCTCCATATCTGGTGGAGGGTCACGCAGCACCTCGGGCTTCTAGGCGTGATGTGTCAGTGTGAGACCCGTGCCCTTGTTTGGCAGAGCGCTGGCTGGGAGCACCATCCCACCTCACAGTCAGGCAGCTGGGCCGCGGTGTCCTGAAAAGGCCGCCCGGGCGCCCGTGGTGGGACGGGGTGGGGAGGGGGACCATGCCGTGTGCCACGCCGGCCCTGGGGGTCCTGCACTCGCCTTGGGGGCCCAGCTGGGCGGCTGTTAACACCCCCCCATTGGACAGGGTCCATGGGCACCATGGGGGCCGCTCCTGTCCTGGGCCTAGAGCCTGTCGTTCACACTCTGGCCCCGTTAGGGTGCAGGCATCTCATTCCAGAGCCTCCGAAAGGTCGCAGCTGGGTCCTCGCCTTGCTTACCCCAGGAGTCCTGGGCTGGGTGAGCGTCTCCCGATCCCACTCCTCACCCGCCACGTCCCCTCTGCCCGCAGGCGCTGCAGCCAGGCGGGATCTGTGCTTGGACCAGGCTGTGGTCCTCATCGAAGACGCCATCCAGGTGGGTGGGCCTGTGCTTGCCCTGGGGCTCGTGGGGGCTGGGTGGGCGCTGCCCCACTGGCCCCTTCACCCTTACCATCCTGGGGCCAGGCTGCGGTTGCTGGGCCGTACGGTCATCGCCCCCGTGCTGACTGGGATTTAGGGCTTGGTCCCTTCCAACCCTCCTTAGGAGACGTGTGCCAGGTGCCCTTCTGGGTCCCTGGTCACTCGTTTCGCTGATTCACCATCTGCCCAGGCCTTCGTGTGCCATACTGCTCTGGTTCTTTGAAAGATACCCAGAGGTGGCATGACCTTCCTTCACCTGCAGACGACACCCCGGGTTAATCAGGGAGCTAGACTGGGGAAGCCGGCAGTACCCTCTGTGCAGGATGAGGCTGGGGGCGTCCTGGAGGGTGGCCCAGCTGAGGCGGGGCGGGGTCGGCCTTGCAGGGAAGTGAGGAGAGCCTCACGGCAGACCTAGCCGTGGGCACAGCTGTGCATCCAGCAGGCTGGTCCGTCCACCGGCTGGCCCCGGGCTCCGGCCCCCAGGCCTTCTCCCTCTGCCGGAAACCTTGTCGCTTGGGAGGGTGCGACCCTGCTGGGTGGCCACGAGCCCCCAGTTCCTGTGGAGTGGACTCTGCGATCCCCGGGCCGTGTCCCAGCCGTGGACGTGTCGTGGGGTGAGGGGCTGCCCTGCACGGGCTGGCTGTGCGGTGCGGCACCGAGGGGACCCTCACCGCCCCGTGTGACCTCCACTTCCAGTATCGCTCCATCAACCACCGCATGGATGCCCGGTCTCTGTGGCTCTACAGGTGGTACTACTCCAGCAGCAGCCAGTGGTGAGCGGGCACGCGCCCCACGGGGCTCCCGTGGCTGGGCCTGGGGGGGTTTTGGGGGGCAGGCAGGCTCCCCTCCCTGGGGTGGACCAGGAGCTGCTGTCTCCCCTCCTTGCCAGAGCAGAGGCAGAAAGGGCCCCTCTGTGGTGAGGGCTCCTTTCCAGAATCTTCTGGCCAGCCGTGGCACCTGAGTGTGGACTCGGTGTGTGTGGTCCGAGCACACACTGGTGGCCCCAGAGCAGGGAGTGTGGGCCCGGAGCAGGGAGTGTGGGCCCGGAGCAGGGAGTGTGGCCCAGAGCAGGGAGTGTGGCCCCGGAGCAGGGAGTGTGGGCCCGGAGCAGGGAGTGTGGGCCCGGAGCAGGGAGTGTGGCCCAGAGCAGGGAGTGTGGCCCCGGAGCAGGGAGTGTGGGCCCGGAGCAGGGAGTGTGGGCCCGGAGCAGGGAGTGTGGCCCAGAGCAGGGAGTGTGGCCCCGGAGCAGGGAGTGTGGCCCCGGCCTTTGGACCCATGGAGTCTGCTCTGCTGCTTTCCGGGCATCCCGCCTGCTGGTCCGCTCTTTGGGCCCCCGAGCGTGGCTGGTTTGTGCCTTCTGACCAGTTTCGGTTCCTTTTCCAGGATTCTGAGCTTCACCATTTTCTTGATCCTGGCTTTGGCCTTCGTTGAGACCCCTTCCTCGCTCACGCGCACCTCGGACGTGCGCTACCGCCCGGCCCCCTGGGAGCCGCCTTGCGGCCTGACCGAGGGCGTCGAGGCGCTCTGCCTGCTGGTTTTCGCGGCCGACGTCTCCGTGAAGGTGAGGGGCCACCTCGCCCACCTTGCCCTCCCGCCCTGCCGCGGCTTCCCGGGTTCATCCTTCCCCTCCTGGAGCCAGCTGTCTATTCCCACCGTGCACTTTAACCCGCGGGGCACAGACCTGCATCTTGGACGGCCCTCCCCCTCCCAGACCATTAATGGGGGTTGGCCGAGCCACGGGGGTTGTGCAGCCTCGTTGGACCCGGGAAGGGCGCGGCTGAGGGTCCACAGTGCCACCCTGGGGAGAGACCCCTGCTGAACAGTGGGCCCTGGAGGGGGACTTTTCAGAGCCCTCACTGCCCTGGCCGTCCGAGAAGCCCAGAGGGGCGGGGCCGGCGTGGGGGGGCGGGGCAGATGCCCTGCCAGTGTGCCAGCCTGGCTTCTGTGACCCGGATCTTTCCAGAAGCCGGGGCGGGGCGCGAGCTGGGGTGTGTCAGGGCGTCAGAGCCACAGGGACTCGCCAGTGAGACCCCGCTGCTGGCCACGCCTCCCGCCACTTCTGATAAACAGCGGTGACGCCACTGTGCCAGTGCTCATGGGCATGTCCAGGGCTGAGCCAGCTGCACCCTGCCTGCGGTCCGCTCAGGGGGCAGTTCAGCCTCTGTGGTCTGACCCCAAGGGGCATGGGTGAGCCTCAGTGCGTGTGTGACCAAGAGCCCCGGGCAGTGTCTTATTTCTCCTTTTTTTAGCCTATAATGTGGTTAGGAGGTCTGGGGGTTTTAACCTGGAACTGAAACTGGTGAGTTTTCATTGGCCTTTTTTGAGTGGCCGGTCCGTTGGGGAAGTCTCGGAAGGTGAGAGAGAGTGTGGGTTTTATCTGCAAGTGGTGACCTCTGAGGGGGTCAGTGATAGAAAGTTAGGCGCCGGCCACCCAGATGACAAACCCACGCTCCCAAGGCCGGCCCCTGGGCCACTACGCTGGTTCCGGGTGTTTCCGGAACTGTCCCCAGGCACAAGCCTCAGTGCTGACTGGACAGGCAGGATGGCTGTGAGGACGGGCTGGAGCAGGTCAGTGCCACATCCGCGGTTACTAGGAGGCTGGGCGAGGCGCATGGCCTCCTGCCCACCCGTTGCCCAGCTTCCTGCTCCGAGTCACGCGGGGACCACGTGGCTCCCCAAGGCCGCCCAGCGCCCCCTGCGTCCACGTGGCGCAGGCCTTGCGCTGGCTGCCCCCGCTCAGCCGCCGTCTGTCTTGCAGAGCTACCTGATCGGGTGGGCCCAGTTCCGGAGGAACCCCTGGCTGCTGGCCTACCTCGTGGTGCTGGCTGTGTCTCTCCTGGACTGGATCGTGTCGCTGAGTCTCGTCTGCCAGGAGGTGCGTGGCTAGGCGGCCCCGAGGGGAGCGGGGAGCTCTAGAGCCGGTGGGGGTGCGGATGAGCGGTGTGGGGTGCAGGGGAGAGCCCTGGGGCCCTGCAGAGGGGGTGGCCAGGCAGCTTCGAAGGTGGCAGGGAGATTTTGGGGGTGGGGGCGCGGATGAGCGGTGTGGGGTGCAGGAGAGAGCCATAGGGCCCAGTGTCCCTCTGGCCCAGCTCTGCGCCATCCAGCCCACGTCAGTCACCCACAGGCCAGAGCCTTGTCCCCACCTTCAGGCCCAGGGAAGGCGTGAGGCCCTGGGGGCGAGTTCCAGGGTCTGGTCCGCCTGCCATCTGCAATCCTGCCCCCAGGTGGCTGCCTGCCCAGAACACCCAGAGGTACCGCCCTGTGATTCGATAGATCTAAGCTTGCAGGCCGGTCAGGGACACAGAAGCCCTGTCACGTGCTTTCGAAAGAATTTATTGTAGGAGCTCAGACAGGGCTTGAGTGAGAAAGTGAGAGAGGAAAGCCCCTGCCCTGGGGCTGTGGAGCTCAGGGGAGAAGCTCCGGCCCTCTGGGGGGTACTGGTGCTTCCAAGAGGCGTGGCGGTGACTGAGTTCTGGGGGTGCTGGAGGCCGGGGAGGGGGTACACCCTGGGTGCTGCCAGTGGGAATGGCACGTGGACAGAGGCCAGGGGGCATCCTGCCCCTCCCGGTGCCCTCCTGCCCAGCGGGGCAGCTGATGCAGGTGTCAGGGGTGTTAGGGGTGGGTTCCCAGCTCACAGCCACCCTCACCCCTGTGCCTCTTCCACGTCCCTGCACTAGCACCCTCCTCCCTGAGGAGCTGCCGCCCCTTCCCCACCAAGGAGAAGGCTCGCCCTCTCCCCAGATGGGGCAGAGGCCAGCCCAGCCATCGCTCCATTTCTGAGCGATGGTTATGATGTCCATCAAGTGTCCCTGAACATTCTGGGTGAGGGTCTCCGTGAAATTAGGGAGGAGAGAGGCACGAGGGCCCTTACTGTGCACAGACATTGTCCGTGTAACCAGCAGGGAGGACTGCGTGGCTTGTGTGCTGAGGGGCCGGGGACCGGAACTCACACTTGCAGTCTCCCTGCCCCGGCCCCACATCCCTGGGTCTCTGTACACAGGGACCTTCACTCCTGAGAGGCTCAAGTCCGTGGCAGTCCTGCCTCTTTATTCCTGGAATTTTGTGACAGTTGTTTGCCCTGGATGTCCCTTGGGGGCGCCCACACGGACCTCCCCATCCCTCTGGGCGGCAGCTTCCCAAGCCCACCATGGTAACTGGAGCTCTGCACCCTGCCTGCCAGCCCCCAGCCCTCTTCACGGGCAGCTGTGGTTCAGAAACACCCTCCTCGGGGGTGCCCTGGGAGAGGTAGAGGGGTGGGGGCAGAGTCCATGCCCGCCCACCTGCCTGTCTGCTGAGGACAGCTGACCGCCTTGCTTGGGGTGGGGCTGGCGAGTCCCCCCCGGGGGCCACAATGGGGCCAGTGCTGGGCCGTGCCAGTGGCCAGGGTGGGGAGGTCTGCCGTTGGCCCCGGGCATGACCCCCATCCCCATCCCCCCAAGCTGCAGGGGGCAGGTGGCCAGCTGAGCAGAGGTGAGGGTGAGGGTGCCCAGTGCGGCTGCCAGCCGGAGGTGAGGGGAGGGTGCCCTGGGCTTCCAGGCAGCCATGCAGGGCTTGGGCAGGGAGGGGAGGCCATCAGCCTTGTGTGTGAGACAAGATGATGTCCACTAGGACGTGTCTGGAGTTGACAGCTTGGGTTGTAGATTGAACGTGGAGGGGCCCTTAATACTGTAAGGACAGGCCAGTTCCCTGGGCCGTGCAGCCAGCGAGAGGGGAGGAGGGGCTCGGGGTCCAGCATGTGGTCGGGCACAGAGTGGGTGACCCTGGTGTCAGGTAGGGGGAGGTGCCTGCCGGCCAGGCTGGAACACAGGAGGTGATCTTGGGCTCAGAGACTTGGCGGTCACCATGGGCCGGTCCAGTGCCCTCGGGCAGGAGGGCGGATTGGCTGCAACAGGGACAAGGAACAAATGAGCGAAGGGGAGTGTGGCGTTTTTGTTGCGAGTGGAAGGTATTGAAGCACGTGGTGTGTGCATGTGGGGACGGGGTAAGAGCTCTGGGGGCCCTCTGAGGGGCCAGGGTCCTGAGCACAGGAAGGAGGGCCCTCGAGTGTGACAGGAGGGGGAGAGGAAGGGGTGTGTGTTGATGTGTGTGTGTGCTTGTGTGAGCATGGAGGTGCGGGTATGGGTGAGCACGTGGAGGGGTGGGGGTGGTGTGTGTGCGTGTGAGTGTGGAGGTGCGGGGGTGTGTGTGTGTGAGCGTGGAGGTATAGGGTGTGTGCACGCACGTGTGTGAGCGTGGAGGTGTGTGTGTGTGTGAGCGTGGAGGTGTGTGTGTGTGAGCATGGAGGTGCGGGTGTGTGTGAGGATGGAGGTGTGTGTGAGCGTGGAGGTGTGTGTGTGTGCACGTGTGTGAGCATGGAGGTGTGTGTGTGAGGATGGTGTGTTTGTGCACGTGTGTGAGCGTGGAGGTGTGTGTGTGTGAGCACGGAGGTGTGTGTGTGTGAGGATGGAGGTGTGTGTGTGCACGTGGAGGTGTGTGTGTGTGCACGTGTGTGAGCATGGAGGTGTGTGTGTGAGGATGGTGTGTTTGTGCACGTGTGTGAGCGTGGAGGTGTGTGTGTGTGAGCACGGAGGTGTGTGTGTGTGAGGATGGAGGTGTGTGTGTGCACGTGGAGGTGTGTGTGTGTGCACGTGTGTGAGCATGGAGGTGTGTGTGTGAGGATGGTGTGTTTGTGCACGTGTGTGAGCGTGGAGGTGTGTGTGTGTGAGCACGGAGGTGTGTGTGTGTGAGGATGGAGGTGTGTGTGTGCACGTGGAGGTGTGTGTGTGTGCACGTGTGTGAGCATGGAGGTGTGTGTGTGAGGATGGTGTGTTTGTGCACGTGTGTGAGCGTGGAGGTGTGTGTGTGTGAGCACGGAGGTGTGTGTGTGTGAGGATGGAGGTGTGTGTGTGCACGTGGAGGTGTGTGTGTGTGCACGTGTGTGAGCATGGAGGTGTGTGTGTGAGGATGGTGTGTTTGTGCACGTGTGTGAGCGTGGAGGTGTGTGTGTGTGAGCACGGAGGTGTGTGTGTGTGAGGATGGAGGTGTGTGTGTGCACGTGGAGGTGTGTGTGTGTGCACGTGTGTGAGCATGGAGGTGTGTGTGTGAGGATGGTGTGTTTGTGCACGTGTGTGAGCGTGGAGGTGTGTGTGTGTGAGCACGGAGGTGTGTGTGTGTGAGGATGGAGGTGTGTGTGTGCACGTGGAGGTGTGTGTGTGTGCACGTGTGTGAGCATGGAGGTGTGTGTGTGAGGATGGTGTGTTTGTGCACGTGTGTGAGCGTGGAGGTGTGTGTGTGTGAGCACGGAGGTGTGTGTGTGTGAGGATGGAGGTGTGTGTGTGCACGTGGAGGTGTGTGTGTGTGTGAGGATGGAGGTGCGGGTGTGTGTGTGTGTGAGCATGGAGGTGTGTGTGTGTGAGGATGGAGGTGCGGGTGTGTGTGTGTGTGTGAGCGTGGAGGTGTGGGGTTCCTGCTCACTTTCTGCCCGTCTGGTCTATGTGGGAGGCTGTGACCCAGAGCGTATGAGGGGCTGGGAGCTGCAGATTGAGGAAGCCTGGGACAGCCCCCAGAGGGCAGGACAGCGGCTTCCCAGACAGGTCCAGGGGCGCCCGCCCTCTGTGAGAGCGGGGTAGGGGGGCTGGGAAGACAGGCTGGTCACCCCCTGGCCTGGTCCTGGCTCGTCTGGGGGCCTGAGGGCCCTGGGTTCCGACCTGGGCTTAGAGGGACGTGGAAGTCAAGGTCGGCCAAGTGGGCAGCCTGGGGACAGCCAGGGCCGGGGCCGTCCTCACGGAGCGTCGGGTCTCTGGGCCCATCCTGGTGGGGGACAGCTGGGGCTGGGGCCATCCTTACGGAGCGTCGGGTCTCTGGGTCCATCCTGATGGCCACGCTCAGGGTCCCGGGTGTGGGCCTCTTGCAGCCCCTGCGAGTGCGCCGGCTGCTGCGCCCCTTCTTCCTGATGCAGAATTCCTCCATGATGAAGAAGACGCTCAAGTGCATCAGGCGCTCGCTGCCGGAGATGGCCAGGTGGGCACTGGGCCAGGTGGGCGCTGGGCTGGGTGGGCGCTGGGCCGGGTGGGTGCTGGATCAGGTGGGCGCTGGGGACAGATGGGAGCTGGGTCAGGTGGGCATGTGGTCAGGTGGGTGCTGGCTCAGGTGGGCATGGGGTCAGGTGGGCCCTGGGGTCAGGTGGGCATGGGGCCAGGTAGGTGCTGGGGTCAGGTGGGCAAGGGGTCAGGTGGGCGCTGGGGACAGATAGGAGCTGGGTCAGGTGGGCATGGGGGCCAGGTGGGCCCTGGGACAGGTGGGCACAGGGTGAGGTGGGTCAGGTGGGTGCTGGGTCAGGTGGGCGCCGGGGTAAGATGGGCACTGGGGTCAGGTGGGCGCTGACTCACGTGGGCTGGCAGGGCGGGGCGGGGATTTCTGCTCCCTGCTAGGGGCCTGGGGCTCCCTTCCTCTGGCCAGGGGGGCTTGTGGGCCGGCAGGCATTTGGGGGTCTCTGTCTCACACCTAAGGCAGCCCTCTTAACAGCCTTGCTTGACCCTGCCCCCTGCCCCATCCTGCATACGCGTCCCACCTTGGCTCTGGCTGCTCACTTCCCTCTGTCCCTGGCCCCCACCCTCTCTCCGCACCCCTACCCCCATGACTCACGTGGCTGACCCCTCACTGCTGGCCCAGGTTGATGGCAGTGGCCTTTCTCCTCTGCGAATCCCGGGGGTCCTTGGAACTGTCTCTCCGGGGACAGGTTCGCTAGGGCTGCCCTTCTGCCAGCCTGCACTGAGCAGCAGAGCAGGTGGTCGGGCTGGGGCAGGGAGCTCCCCGCTGGGCCGGGTCAGTGGAGCCGGGACCGCGCCTGCCCGGCGCTGAGTGCCGCTCCCCTGCCCGCAGCGTTGGGCTGCTGCTGGCCGTGCACCTGTGTCTCTTCACCGTGTTTGGGATGCTGCTCTTCACCGGCGAGAAGGTACGGCACCCTCTGCTCTGCTCTGCCAGGCAGCACCCTGCCAGGTGACCCGTGGTGCCGCCCCATCAGTCCACCGGCTGTTCACTGACCCTCCTTCTCTGCACCCCTCTTAGATGGAGGCCTCTCAGACTGGCTGTCAGGGAGCCCCTCTCAGCTCCTGCCTGTTTCTCCAGAGGGGGCCCCTTCCTGCCTGGACCCCTGCCCCCTCAGCCCCTCACTGCTCCCCAGCCCCCTGCAGCTTCTTGCTGCGTGGAGGTGTCGTCTGTGTGACTCTGTGTACATGCTGCGTGTATGTTTCTATCTCTGTGTGTACACGCATGGGGGTGTCTGTGTGTGTGTCTGTGTGACTGTGTGTGTGTGTGTTTCTGTCTCTGAGTGTGCATGCATGGGGGTGTCTCTGTGTGTGTGTGTGTTTCTATCTCTGTGTGTACACGCATGGGGGTATCTGTGTGTGTATCTGTGTAACTGTGTGCCCTGTGTGGATGTTTTATCTCTGAGTGTGCATGCATGGGGGTGTCTCTGTGTGTGTGTGTGTTTCTATCTCTGTGTGTACACGCATGGGGGTGTCTGTGTGTGTGTCTGTGTGACTGTGTGTGTGTGTGTGTTTCTATCTCTGTGTGTA
>SJYG01000001.1:6863001-6884282 GCA_006410535.1 Litocranius walleri | reverse complement strand
TGGGGCGAGAGGCGGGGCGAGAGGGAAGGTGGGGTGGGAGGCGGGGCGAGAGGGAGGGAGGCAGTGGGCAGGCGCTCCTCTTGGGACCTCCGGGTCTGCCTCTGCTCCTGCCCTGGAGCTGAGCTCCTCTCACTATGAGCGTACGTAGGGAAGCTTCCTCAGGTGCCCTTCGTCTCCAGGTGACCCTGTTGGTGGGTGAAGTGAAACCTTGGCCCCTCTCTCCCATGGTAACCTGGAGCTTGTTCCTTTGGTGGCTCAGAGAGGCGACGGCCGCACCGCCCTCCCTGAACGTCTGTGTGTCGCAACCGACACACAACCAGGCTTCTCCTGGCCTTTGAGGGACACCCCGTAAATATCCCAGAAGTGGACCCAAGCCCCCTGCGGGTGGCTCCACACAGCTCCTGGTCCCGAGAAGCCCTGACGAGGCCTCTCCGTCGTCCCTGCACACCTGCGCCGCTGCAGGCGCCCGGGGCGCCCCGTCCATCGTCTCCCCCGTTCTGCAGGGACGTCCTGGAGGAGCCCACGGAGGAGGAGCTTCTGGAAAAGCTGAGCCGCCACCCGCACCTGCAGCTGTGCAGGTGACGTCCGGACGCCTTCCGGGCTGCGGCAGCCGGCGGCCTGGCGGCCTCAGGAGGCTCTCAGGCCCGGGAGGAGGCGGCCGCGGCCCAGAGGAGGGGCCTTCTTGGGCAGACCTGCTGTGCGGACCGAGGCTGGACAAGCGCAGGCCCTGATTCGCAGCCGAGCACGACCACTCCGCAGCCCCTCGGGCGCTGTTCGCGCCACTCTCCTTTATAAGCTGCTTCCGAGGGACTTTCTTTTCTAAATACAGCGGTGACTCCACAGGGACCACTGACGTGTGAAAGGAGACGCAGCGGCCTCTGCCTCGCGCCCTGCCGTTTCCGTGGTGCCTTTGCTGCTGGTGGCCTTCAGGGACCAGGGGCCGCACAAGGCCCACACTGGCCGACTGGCAGCTTTCCGGGGCATGAAGCTTGGGATCCTGGTTTTACACAGGAAGCTGGACTGTTGTTTTATTGTTTTACGGCTCGTGTGAGTGTGATCAAGTGTGTTTCTTTCTGGGTGAGAACGCCAGTCATCCTTATCAGTAGGCCTCAGGAAACGTGAGGTTGTTGCCTACTGGAATGGGACTGCTTCTGTGGAGCGGGGCTGCCAAGGCTCAGCCAGTCAGAAACCAGTGCTGTGGCCAGACCAGCCCTCGCGGTTCTTGCTGTGTTTGCAAGAAGCCTTTCAGCAACAGCTGTCAGGAAACTGAAATAAAGATTTATTATCTACAAGACCTGGAAATTGCCTACTGCACCGGGGCCCATACAGCAAGGTCACAGGTAGAGACCGTGGGCCTGGGGTTCTGCTTTTATTGGGCCTGAGGGTTTCAGGAGACTCACTCCTGGTGGATTTAAAACATAAGAGCAGGAGTTTAAAGTGAAGGAAGAAAAAAAGTGGCCCAAATGGTTAGTTATCAAAATCAAAGATTTCTAAAATAGATCTCAGAGCAGAAAGGTGGGGGTGTGTTTGAGATGCTCTGTTTGGAGGGGGCGCCTCTGCAGTCGAAGCCTAAGAAAGCTTGCCAGGGCCTTTGCTACCCCAGGTATGGTTGTATAGGTTGTGCACTGCACAAGAGTACCCAGCTACAAAGGTGTGTCCTGGCATTGGCTGAGAGGGACCCTCTAATTTGCATAAAGACACGTGTAAGTCAAGGATGGCCCTGCTTTGCGTGTGACGGGGGGCTGGGGTGGGGAGGAGGGGAAGTGAGCAGTGTGTGGCAGCCATGTGGCCACTGGGTCCATCGCAGATCTAGATTGATAAATGGGCTTCTCACTTCAAGGGCCACCTCGAGTGGTGTGTTGGTGGTAGCCCCCAGAATGTCTGTTGAGAAGGACTGGAATCTTCTTGGGAAGGAGTGCCAGGATCTATTAGTGATGTCTGCTATGAGCCCCAGAGGGGAAACCAGGGCATGGACGCTGATTCCACTGCAGGAAGTGATCCGTCTTCCCCAGCGTGTTTGGGAAATGGGATGAGAGGAAAGTTCAGCTAAAAAAAAAAGGCACTAAAATGTCTGCAAACCCCAGTGCTTGACGTGTTCTGACTCCTGGTAGTGTTTTGTGTATTCAGCTGCCTTGTAGTTCCTGACCCCAGAGTCCATCTGAAATTTGGGGTATTCATCTGATGCTCCTCAGGTTTAGGGGACCGTTGAGGGTAGTGAGGTCTCTCCCACGCTTGCTTCTCGTGCAGTCTGCCTTCCTGGAAGGCTGGTTTTGGGTTGGGGAGACCTCTGCAGAACACTGGTTTAGAAGTCATACCCAGCTTGGTTGGCTGCCCTGTTTGCCGGCTGTATTTCCACCCCAGCTCAAGGTCTGAGCGCCATCTAGTGGTGGATTCAGGTTCAATTGACAGCTTGACGCTGTGATCCCTGGCTTAACCAGGTGGCACAGTGGTAAAGATTCCACCTGCCAATGCTGGGTTTGATTCCTGGGCTGGGAAGATCCTCTGCCTTGTAGTTCCTGACCCCAGAGTCCATCTGAAATTTGGGGTATTCATCTGATGCTCCTCAGGTTTAGGGGACCGTTGAGGGTAGTGAGGTCTCTCCCACGCTTGCTTCTCGTGCAGTCTGCCTTCCTGGAAGGCTGGTTTTGGGTTGGGGAGACCTCTGCAGAACACTGGTTTAGAAGTCATACCCAGCTTGGTTGGCTGCCCTGTTTGCCGGCTGTATTTCCACCCCAGCTCAAGGTCTGAGCGCCATCTAGTGGTGGATTCAGGTTCAATTGACAGCTTGACGCTGTGATCCCTGGCTTAACCAGGTGGCACAGTGGTAAAGATTCCACCTGCCAATGCTGGGTTTGATTCCTGGGCTGGGAAGATCCCCTGGAGGAGGGAACGGCAACCTACTCCAGTATTCTTGCCTGGAAAACCCCACGGACAGAGGGTGCCTGTCAGGCTAGAGTCAGACATGACTAAACTCACGTAGCGTGCACACACACGTGATTCCCCAGGGGATAGCTCATTGTTTTCCCCAGACTCCTGGAGACCTGCTTCCTCTTTGACCCTCTCATGGCACAAGGCTGGGGTCCGGCCTCACTGGGTTGCAAGCCTGTCCACCCAGGCCTGGCTCTAGGGGGCAGTGTGCCCTGTGCTCAGGCTGGTCCCAGCCCTGAGGGTCTACCACCTCCCCATTCCATGGGCTGTGTGCAAAGAAGCCCCCTGTCGTTAGGCTGTCACTCAGCAGATAACTCCAGACAACCCACGCTGGGCGCGGGGACAGCGCTGTCCAGAGAGTCTGGCTCTGCCCAGGGAGGGGGTGACTAAAGCTGGCGCTGGTCCCACTGTGCTGGTGCCCTGTGACCGCTGGTTGGGGCACCTGTGCAATAGTGTTTCCCTATGTCAAGTGACGTCAGCCTCAGAACCTTCGTCCAAAAGAGCTAGGGCTGAAGTGAAGGCTGATCTGAGGCCGGAGTCTTGTCCAGCTAGTACGTGCAGCCCCCATGTGGCGGAGGGGGTGTGTGTGTGTCCCACTTCTCGCCCCACCCAGCTTGGGACCACCAGCTGCCTGGAGCCTCGGCTGTGAGCTGGTTTCCTGATCTGCAGGGGAGGGCTGGGGTTGGCAGGAGCAGGTTCACACCTGGGCATCTCGCTCAAGAACTTCCCCCAGCTTCCCGCTGGAGGGGCTGAGGTCATGTCTACGATCTCCCAGGACAGACGACGTCAACACTTCTAAAATATTTATTTGGCTGTGCCGGTCTTAGTTGCGGCATGTGGCATCTCGGTTCCCTGACAGAGGATCAAACCCGGGCCCCCTGCGCTGGGAGAGCAGAGTTTTATTCACTGGGTCACCAGGGAAGTCCCAACCTCAAAGGTTTTGAAGAGCAGCCAGTGATAATAGCATGGCTCCCAAACTGGGTATTGGTGAGGTTTCCTTGCGCTCCGCAGGTTCTGCGGGCCGGGCAGGAATATCGCAGGAGTGCATTCTGGCGGGTGGTGTGCAGTTTTTGTTTTCCACGGCTGATGGCCAGCCTTCCTACTTGGCTGGGGTGGTGGATGCCTGGCTGCCTCGTATAAAGTGACTCGTTCTCCGTTTGTGATGAATGAGTGGGGAGGAGCTTTGACCCTGTGTGAATATCCTGTTTCTCACTCAGCTTGCTTCTCCCGCCCTGCTTCCATCTGTGTGGATCATGGTTTCTTTTATTCAGTGGGTTATAGTCTGTTACTGGATTTTATTTCAAATCATCATTTTGACGGGGGGAAAGGCCTTCACCCTAGCTTCTGTGTCTGTTAGCTCTATACCTACTGTCCTTTGAACATTTCTTTCTTCATACAGGAAAGGGTATTTCAGGCCTATCTTGTACCCTCTGTCTCCCAGCCCTGGTACGAGCCATTTCTCCAAGGACTCCTGTTCCTTTAAGTGAGAAAAGCTTTAGGAACCGAGGCGTGGTTCTGAGGTGTCCTCACTGCTGTTGAGGTGTTGCTGCACCCAGACTCCCTCAGGGGACAGAGCTGGGGGACTGAGGCACTCATCTGTCTGTCTGCCTGTCTCTTATCTGTCTGTCTGTCTCTCTATCTAATCTGTCTATATCTATCCATCTCTGTTGTACTGACTGCTAAACTACACCAATCTCTCCGATTTCAACCAGTATCTCTGATTTATCCCCTTCCACAGCTATTAAGCATTTTTCTCAGAATGATTCCGTTTCCCTTAATCTATGCAGTCACTCGATCAGTTTCCCCGTAAATAACCAGTCTCCATCACCACTGCCACCCTGCCCCCACAGAGACGTCCTCCTTACCCCACCTAGTGCTCTGTGGACATCCGGATCAGAAACCTCCAGGAAAGAGCTTTCCAGATGGTTAAAGAAGTAAATAAATAGAACTATAAGAAATGTAACTTTATTCACAAATAAGGTGACTGTCTACCTAGAAAATCTAAAATTATCAAAGGTGGTAAGAATTCAGCAAGATGGTTTGTCGTAAGATTAATATACTGAAGTCCACGGCTTTTCTAAACACTAGCAACAAGCTGTCCTAAGTTTATTTTAAAAGACACCATAAAAACTACTACTTGAATCAGAGTAAAATCTTCACGGTCCTTAAACTGAACAAGAGATGTTCAAGGCCTGTATAGGAAAACTATACCATTTCTTCAAAATCCGTGATTGTAGGCTGTAGAGAATGTACTGGTTTTCTTTTGCTGTGAATCTAATTGATGGAAGAACTGATTGAAAAATGACATGAAACTTACATGTAAGACACCGGAGTTACTTCTGTATGTTACTCCCGGGGCTTCCCAGGTGGTGCCAGTGGTAAAGAACTAGCCGGCCAGTGCAGGAAATGTAAGAGACCTGGGTTTGATCCCTGGGTTGAGAAGATCCCCGGAGGAGGAAATGGCATCCCACTCCAGTGTTCTTGCCTGCAGAATCTTGTGGACAGAGGAGCCTGGTGGGCTACAGTCCACGGGGTCGCAAAGGGCTGGACACGCCTGAAGCAACTTAGCATGCACGCACTTTGGTATACATAGATATGGTAGCCAGGACGGCATGAAGCTGGTGCAGGACAGATGGACAGATGGAATGGCATGCAGAGCCCACAGACAGCCTTGCACATTCATAGAAATTCAATGCACAGCAGAAAATCATGGGGACAGGATAGGTTACCCAGGAAATGCTGGAAATTCCAGTCCATGTGGAAAAAGTGAAATTATGTCCTGGTCTCACACTTGACACAAAAGTACATCCCGCCTGGTTTAAGGCATCAGGTATAAAGGGTAAACTTAACATTTAGAAGACAGTACAGAAAAGGAAATATTGATTAAATACATTCATATCAAGAACATCTTTCTTTAAAAGACACCACAAAGTAGGCAGGGCACAACCGGAAGAAGGTATGTGAAACAGATAACAACTGATCAAGGACTTGTCTCTAGACCACACAGAGAGCCCCTGCAAGATAGCACGGGAAACACAGACAAGTTCATTTTTAAAAAAGGGCTTGCGTTGGCTTTCCGCAGGAAAACAAACTCCCAAGTGTGGCAGGAATGTGATGTCACGAACGATCAGTGAGGCGCAGAGCGAGACCACTGCCGTCGTCTCACCATCACTACAAGGTCAGAGCCGAACAAGCCTAGCGGTTGAATGATCAGAACGTCACGTGCACTCAGAGGAAATTTAAACGGGCGCCATCTCTCTGGAAAGCCGTCTCGCTTTATCTGTTTTGGAGGGATATGACAGACGTTTTTCTCCTGCTTCCCTGGTGCCTCAGACAGTAACGAATCTGCCTGCGATGCTGGAGACCTGGGTTTGATCCCTGAGTCAGGAAGATCCCCTGGAGAGGGCCACGGCCACCCACTCCAGTGTTCTTGCCTGGAGAATCCCATGGACGGAGGAGCCTGGCGGGCTACAGTCCGTGGGGTCACAAAGAGTCGGACATGATTGAACGACTACCCAGTAACAGCAACAGCAACGTTCCCTTGCTAGGAACACACTCAAGAGAAGTAGCCTGTCCACATGAGACACGTGATAGAATGTCCAAAAGCACAAAGGGAGTCCGCAGAGAGCTGTACACAACACAGACGCCCCCGGTAGAATTGCACACACCATGGAATATTATACAGCAGCAAACCCAGTGAACTCCAGCCACAAGCAACCTCATCACCGAGTCTTAGAAGCACAATGTTGAGAAGACTCCACGTGGCATCATATTATTTACAAAATTCAAAACCACAGTTAAACACTATCGTGTGGACACACGTGGGCGCTAGGATGACTTAGAAGTGAAATGTGAGGTCCCGGAAGGTTGGCTCCGGGGAGACAGGGGCAAGGTGAGAAGGCCCAGCTGGATGCAATGGGCGTGTAACTGAACTTCTGTGCAGCCCACCAGGCTCCTCTGTCCATGGAATTCGCCAGCAAGAACACGAGTGGATGGCCATTCCCTTCCCCAGGGGATCTTCCCAGACTACAGATCAAATCCACATCTCTCGCATCTTCTGCCTTGGCAGGCAGATTCTTACCACTGAGACACCTGAAAAGCCCTTTGTAATGGACACACATTTACAAATGTTCTTTAAAATTTTTTAATCTCTTTGGCCGTGCTGAGTCTTAGTTGCTGCATGCAGGATCTTGTTATTGTAGCTTGTGGTCTTAATTGTTCTGTGGCATGTGGGATCTGATTAATAGTTCCTTGACCAGGGATCCAACCACATCTCCTGCATGGCAAGGCGAATTCTTAACCCCTGGCCCACCAGGGAAGCCCCAAGTATTCTTTCATACATGAGCCACATGTCATATTAGAATATAATGAAGAAAGATGGAAAGAGGAGGGGCGTGAAAGGTGCAGGGTGTGGGTGGCTCCCCCAGGAACTGGCTGCCCAGGGGAGCAGAGAAGGGGGGACACCGGAGGGCAGTGTGCTCAGCTTTCTTTTTTTCTGTAAAGACGGCTGAGTGCCGAAGAATTGATGCTTTTGAACTGTGGTGTTGGAGAAGACTCTTGAGAGTCCCTTGGACTGCAAGGAGATCCAACCAGTCCATTCTAAAGGAGATCAGTCCTGGGTCTTCATTGGAAGGACTGATACTAAAGCTAAAACTCCAGTACTTTGGCTACCTCATAGGAAGAGCTGACTCACTGGAAAAGACCCTGATGGGAGGGACTGGGTGCAGGAGGAGAAGGGGATGATAGACGATGAGATGGCTGGATGGTATCACCGACTCGATGGACATGAGTTTGAGCAAGCTCCAGGTGTTGGTGATGGATAGGGAGGCCTGGTGTGTTGCAGTCCAGGGGTTTGCAGAGTCAGTTATGACTGAGCGACTGACCTGCACTGAAGTGGGGTCAGGAGGTGGTCAGTTATTTTATGTGGGGAAATTGTGTGGCCAGCTGGGGAGCACCAGCGCCACAGGAGTGAGGACGGGAGCGGCAGTCACTTGGCTGTGGGTGCGGGACAGGCACGACCTCCGGACGAGGGCAGAGGGAGGCGGCGAAGGTGTGGGGGCCAGCCGGGCGATCTGTGTGCCTCTGGGGTCCTGGGCAGCATCAGTGAGTGTCCTCCAGCCCCGCAGGCCCAGGGTCCTCATGGGAGCAACAGCGGCCCCCAAGGTCCTCTCCCGGCTCCACCCTCAGGCCGCCCCCAGGCCGCCCTCCAGCCCCGGCAGCTGGACGGGGTATGAGCGCAGGCCCAACCTGTCGCTGGAACCTCAGAGCCAAGCCCCGGCAGGCGAGTTTGGACCTTTCATGTGGTCTGCTCCGAATCTTGTCTTTCACCCAAACGGCCAGGGTTTGGTTTCCTGCCTATCTGATAATTGGTGGTTCTTATCAAAACGTTAGACCGATTCCTTGCTTAAAACAAAACAAAAAAAAAATGGGAAGGCAGGCACCTTCGCTGCTCTTAAAAACCAAAGAAGGGGGCGAGGGGGCGTGCGACACCCCCCACATCAAAGTGGCTGGTAGAGGCCACACCACCCAACTCCTCCCCCCGCCCCCCAGCATGTGGCTGAGTTATTCTCTTGGGAAACAGAATCGGAGCCACCCTGGGCAGCCAGCCCACACCTGCGGGTCCCGGCCGCTGCCCCGGATCCCACAGCAGTTGCCTAATGTGCGCCTGGGCCCCGCAACACCTGTCGCCAGGTGAGTCAGACTTGCCAGACCCCCCTTCCAACTTTGCTTTTCCATCGAGGTTAGTGGGCACGAAGACGTGTGGGGAGACAGGAGCCTTGGATACCCGCAGCCATGCCGAGTGGCACCCGCTTCTGAAGCCTGGTGCCTGCCGAGGGCTGGGTGTCGGGCAGGGGTCTCGGCCACTGGCCCTGACCTCCTGGGGCCTCAGAATCCCCTGGAGGAGGCCTGGTTAGCACCAGTCCTGGGCCCCGCCCACATGCCATCTGGGGGCCTGGGAACCTGCACTTCTAACAGTTACCGGCTGATGCTGCTGCTGGTTCGGGGACCACACAAAGCGAAATTTCTTCCCCATCTCCAGTTTGCTTTCTTTTAGCAACAAGCACCCAGAGCTGTTGCTGAGCAACTTTTACTTTTTAAATTAGAAAGCTATCTGTTTACTTGGCTGTTTCTGGCCTTGGTTGAGGCACGCAGGACCTTTTGTTGGAGAGCATGGATTCACTAGTTGAAGCGTTTGGTCTTAGCTGCTCTGAGACATGTGGGACCTTAGTTCCCTGACCAGGGATCGGACCCACGTCCCCTGCATTGCAAGGGAGATTCTTAACTACTGGTTGCTGTTCAGTTGCTAAGTCATGTCTGACTCTTGGCCACGCCATGGACTGCAGCATGCCAGGCTTCCCGGTCCTTTGCTAGTTCCTGGAGTCTGCTCAGATTCATGTCCGTCGAGTCGGTGATGCCATCCAACCATCTCATCCTCTGTCGCCCTCTTCCGCTCCTGCGCTCAATTCTTCCCTGCGTCAGGGAGGTCTCCGTGAATGTTTTAAAAGCAGCCTTTCGGGAGGGGGCCGTTACGGAGAGAACCTCTTCCTGGGTGGTCTGAATTGCCCAATCCGTCCTCTCTGGGCAGAGGGTTCAGGGAGATTCCAGCTCAACCGGACACGTGTCCTGGTCAGGACGGTCCAGGCTGCCCATCCTTCCTCAGGCTCTTGTGCAGACCTCACGACTGGCTGTGGGCAGCTGGCTGGACTCTTAGGGTCCTGCCCAGTCTCGGGGATGGTGTAGGGGTGGGTGGGCAGCACCCCCACCAAGGGCCCCTGGGCGTGAAGTGGGGAGAGCTGGGCTCCAGCCTCACACCCCAGCTCCGCAGTTCTGGGATCCCCTTGCTGCCCCCCAGGGCTCCCCCTGCCCAGAGTCGGATGCTTCCACTCTCTCCTCCCCCATCAGGGCCTGTGGTGTTGGTGTGCAGCTGACGCTCAGGCTGGCTCTGAGCCTCCTGGCAGCCCATGGGAAAAGGGAAAAGGTTTCTGCTGGAGGGGGCAGCAGGCTTCTTGCTGCTGAGCCAGGTCCCTCACCAGCCCGGGGGCAGGGGAGTGGCGTGCTGGGCGGGGCTGGGCTGGGTGGGGGCGCTGCCGGGTACCCACCGACTCCCAGCCTCAGACCAGACCCGTCTCCTGGGAAGTGAGCCCCTACCCGCAGCAGCACCCCCAGCCTTGGTCTGGTCATCCGTGAGTTTCAGGGCTTGGGGTGAGGGCCCGAGGGGTGACGATGTGTAGTCGCCTCCCATCAGGTCTGGGAAGCAGCGCACACAGCGGGTGCCAGTCTTGCCTGTCCCTCAGGGGACCCTCCCGAGAATCAGTAGCAGCGATCTAGGAACAAGGAGAGCCGCTGTTCAGGGGCTTGCTCGCTGCCGGCGCTTTTCTGAGCACTTGACGCAGCAGTGCGCTGGCTTGTTTAGTCCTCAGGCAGCCTTGGCTGTGGCACGCCTGGTGGGGGGGCGGGGGGCCCGAGGCCCAGAGAGGCTGAGTCACTTGCTCCTGGTCACACAGCGGGTGAAGATGTTGTCTCTTTTCCTGGGCTTGTCTCCGTCTCCATCCCCCCATCCGTCAGCGTGCCTGCTAAGTAGCTTCAGTCCTTCAGTCATGTCCGACTCTGTTCGACCCTGTGGACTGCAGCCCCCCCAGCTCCTCTGTCTGTGGGGTTTTCCCAGCAATAATGCTGGAATGGGTTGCCAGGCCCTCCTCCAGGGGATCTTCCCGACTCAGGGATGGAACGCGTGTCTCTTGTGTCTACCAGCACAAGCCACCTGGAAAGCCTACACATCACGGGGAGCGGGAGGGTCGGCACGGCCGCGGCAGGCTCCGCATGTCACCACAGGAGGCAGGAGGTGGCACGCAGGTGACAAGGCGAGCTCTGGGGCACAGGCTGGGTTGCTTGTGACTTTCTCCCGTCTTGGCCGTCATTCAGAGGAGCCCATGGCAGCCGGAATCTCAGCCTGGGTGTGCGCCCCCGCCGGCCGCCTGCCGTGACCTTGACGCTGGGCTGGGCTTCCTGGCGCCCTGGTTCCTTTGCTGGGAAAGGAGGTGGGCGGGTGGCTGGAGGAAGCCCTGTGCCGACTCTGGTGCAGGACTTACTCTGCAGGCACGTGGCTCCATCTCTGAGCTCCTTGGAGGGGGGCTCACTGTCCCTTGCAGGTGGGGAAACTGAGGCGCAACGCATACCCACCCACTGGTGGCAAGGCAGAGGGTGGGCCCAGGGCTGGCCTGGAGCCCAGGTCCCCTCAGCCCTCTGTCCTCACGGCTGCGGCCACGGGTTCCCGGGTTGTTGGCTCTGGGTTTCCAGCCCTTGGCTCAAGCGTAGAGACCGTGGGTCTCGGTGGATCCCTGACTTCTCTCGCGTCCTCAGCTATCGATGGGCTGCTTGTGAGCACCCTGTCACCCTGAGCTTGGGGGCGGCTGAGGCAGGGAGGGGTTCGGGTGTGCCCAGCCTGGAAGGGCTGAACCTTTCCTCTGGAGTCCCCCTGCCCCAGTGCTGGGCACCTAGTCTTACCTGGGGCGTCACCTGTACTTGGATGCTTCGGAGCCTCCCCTCCACCCCTGGGGATAGAGTCCAGGCTCCTGGGCTGGGTCACTGAGGCCGGGAGCTCCCCTCTCTGGAGGTTTCATCTGCCACCTCCCTACCCCTGGAGCTTTCACGAGCTCCTTTTCTAGCTTAGGAGAAAGACAGGGTCCAGTCCTGGACACGGGCGAGGTTGAGGGGGCCACCCAGGCCCACGGACAATTGAGCCTCTCCAAGATGTCACGGGCCCCTCATTTAGAAGGGATGGAAAGTAAGACTCTGGCTCTGAGGGTCAGGCTCCGAAGTCCTCCTGGGTGTCCCACCATTCAAGGCGGGGGCGGGCAGGGAGCGCCTTGTGAGCGTGGGCAGGATGGCACTGACTGGTGTGCCCTCTCTCTTGCCCCATGGCATCACAGAGAGGGTGCTGCCTCCTGTGACAGGCGCCCTGCCTGTCCTCTTACACGATGCTTGCTGCCGGAGACCCTCGTCCTCCCCTGGTCCCTTTGGACAGATCTTCAAGCAGTTTCACCCCAGGGTCCCTGTGCATTCCTCCATCACCCACACCTGGCCCCGGAAAGCCTCAGGTGTTCCTGCCCCCACCCCCCCACTGGAGGCTGGGGGTGCCTCCAGGCTGCCTTGGCCTCAGTGCATGGTCCTTGGTCATGGGGTACAGCCCTCCAGTGACCCCGAGCCCCAGGACAGGAAATGGTGTTGGCAGATGGGGGAGGGGTGTGAATTCTACTCTTCCCCCTCTGGGCACTTTCTAGTTTCAGGTGGACAAGGGAGCGTAAGAACCGGGGAGCTGGTTTATCCGACTCCTTTGTCAGTCCTTTCTGAGTTTAAAGGGCTGTGGCCGTGGGATGCCCCAGCCCTTGGGTGCAGGTGGAATTGTTTGTGGCGCCCCCTGTGGGTGTGTCTGCAGAGATGCATACCCGGAAATTCTTGGGCCCGAGAGGCTGTCCCTGGGCTGTTCACAGAAAGGGCTGAGCGCCTACCCTTCCCCGCTAATTCTGCCCTGGTTTTGGAAATGTAGGTGCACACTGCTTCAGAATGAACCAGAAAGCTCTAGGTTTGACAGAGGGTTCCGGTCTGCAGCTCTTGTGGTGCCAGGGCCCTTGGGCACCTGCTGAACCCATACCCTAAAGAACACAGGGACTTTCCTGGTGGCCCAGTGGGTGAGACTCCACTCTCCAACACAAGGAGCGCTAACCAGACCCCTGGTCGGTGAATTTCTATCCCACGTGCTGCACGCACAGTCTTCAACATGTCTCAGGGTGTGGTCCTGGGTGACACCCAGTGCAACACCCAGCGAGACTTTTTTTTAAAAAAGATTCATTTATTTGACTGAGCCGGGTCTTGGTTGCGTCGTGTGGGACATTCCAGCTTTGTTTCGGCACGCAGGCTCTTTAATTGTGGCTTGTGAACTCTTAGTCGCGGCGTGTGGCACCTAGTTCCCTGACCTGGGATCAGACCTGGCCCCCTGCGTTGGGAGCTCGGAGCCTTAGCCACTGAACCCCCTGCAAGACTCTTGTGTGTGTGGGTCCCCAAGCTTGAGAGCTTCTTAGGATGCCTGGAGGGCTTATGGAGCATGGCTCGCTGGGCCCCACCTGAGCTTCTGATTCATCAGTCCCAGGGAGACTAGCCTGGGAACTTGCATTTCTCACCAGTTTCTGGGAGCTTCTCTTGCTGCTGGCTCTGAGAACTGCTGGGGGTGTTCCCTTCCCTGGCACCACTGTAGGGGAGTCAGTGATGACCCCCTAAAATCTGAGTCCTACTCCTGACCCCTGGGGCCTGTGAAGGTGAGCTTATGTGGAGATGGTGTCTTGGCAGGAGGGAGTATGCTAAGGGTCTTTAGGTAAGGTCATCCTGGATTCAAGGTGCACCCTGAACAGAGTGGGGTTGTCTGTCAACAAGAGGAGAGAACGAGAGACACACAGAGGAGGCTGAGGGGTGCTGCCGTGGAGCCCAGGGATGCCCTGGAAGCTGGAGTGGGAGGGAAGGGCCCTCCCCTAGAGCCTTCGCGGGGAGATCGGCCCTGCCTGCACCTTGATTCTGGACTCTGCTCTCCAGACGGGAAGGGAATCAGTCTGTTGTTTCGAGGCAATGGTCGGTCCCAGCACCTTGTCACGGCCGCCGGTGGACACTCATGCAGCCCCTGGCAGCGCGCACAGTGGCTGCAGATTCTGGTTTTCGAGAAGCTCGTGGAGACCTCCGATCACAAGCTCCGGGCAGCCCAGACCCATCCACAGGGACCTGGGCTCAAGGGACAAAAGCACCAGATGGTTCCCCACTGCCCGCAGTGAGGCGACCCAAAGCCGCTGCTGGGACACCTCTAGGCCCAAGCAGCCTGGGTCTGAGCTCTTCTAAGTTAGCCATTCCAACCTTTTTGGCACCAAGGACCAGTTCTGTGGAAGAGTTTTTCCGCAGATAGGGCCTGGGGATGGTTGGGGATGATTCAGGCGCATTGCATTTTGCTCCATTTTATTTCTATTATGAGTGCCTCAGCTCCAAATGGCACCCCACTCCATTATTCTTGCCTGGGGAATTCCATGCACACAAGAGCCTGGTGGGCTACAGTCCATGGGGTCACAAAGACTCGGACACAACTGAGCAACGAACACACACACGCACAGCCCTCAGATCATCCGGCGTTAGACCCCAGGGGGTGGGACCCCTGCTCTAAGTGGTGGCCTGGGGGGAGCCTGGGTGCAGATGCCAGCAGGGAGAGGACGCACAGGGTGCGTGACTTGCGGGGCTTCCGGGTACTGGGAGCAACCTAAACAGCCTGCCCTGGGCCCAAAGGCACGGGTCCATGGGTCAGGCAGGCTGTTGCACGGTGCGGGTGAGCGTTCCAGCCCCCCGTGGGTGACCAGCCATCCCGGTGTGGTCCCTGAAGCCACGAGGGGCTGGGGGGCCTCCCAGGGGGCCCACTGGTTGAGGGGGAGGTTTGCCGATCCACAATAAAGCCCAGGAGACAGTCTGGACTGGAGGTCACACAGGCTGGGGCTTCACTCCAGCCCTGCAGGAGGCCGCTCTGTGCCCAGGCCCCTTCCCTCCTCTGGTCTCAGCTGCCTGGTGTGTGAGGTGGGCCTGGAGTGGGCACCTTGTCTGTCCACCGGAAGGCTGAGCTAGCTCAGGTGCCAGGAGATGCGGGTTCCTCCTGCTGCCCCTGCTGGCAGGGAGCTGGGGGCCCCATGGGTGATTTGCATACAGGTGAGGCCCTGAGTGTTTGGGGCAGGGCCAGGTAGAGGGCCAGGTAGGACACTCCTGGAGAGGTGGCCAGGCACACACGCAGTACCAGAGCTGGCCAGCAGAGGGAAGCAGAGCCCCAGCAACAGGGGTCCCTGGAGGCCAGGCCTGGACCACCCCTGCCCACCCCTGCCCAACTCCAGCCCCAGGCCCAGCTCAGCCCAGAGCAGGTTCCCCGCTCTTGACCTTCCCTCTCCCTCTCTATAAAGGGTCTCCTCTCTCAGCCTTCCTGACCCCAAGGCCTGTGCTGGGAACTTGCCAGGGCAGACACTGCCTCCATTAGGGCTCACTTGTCACTATTTTAACTCGTCTGAGGACCCGCGAGGTGGCAGGGATGTGTCGGGGCCAGCGCTGGGTGCCCAGGTGGCACGTGCTGAATTGCAGGCCAGGGGAACTTGGCCTGAAAGTGGGGAGACGTGTGACCCTCTTCGGAGGGCTGGGACATGGCCCAGGCCGCTCTGGGGGCAGGGAACCCTCTGGGTAGGTCTGGAGTGACCCTGGTGCCGGCCCCACTTGCCAGCCCTGTGGAGGCACCTGGAACGCCGTTTCTCTGGGGGGCACCTCCGTCACCTGCAGCGAGAGTCTGGGTGCTGGGGGCGGGGACGGTGCGGGTCCCTCCGTCATGTCTGGGAGACCTCGCGCTTCTAAGGATGCTCGATTCACACGGCCCTATTTCCCCAGGAACCTGGGCCTCAGGTGGGCTCCGCCGTGACCCCTGGCCTTGGGTGTGTCTCGGGGCCTTTGCACATGCCGTCGCTCCCCACCCCTCCCTGGCTCTGACTCTCTCTGTGGCATTTCTCGCTCTCTGGCGTATCTTTGGGGGGCGTCTGTTTGTTGCTTGCCTTCCTTACTGGAGTGTAAACTTCGTGAGGGCAAGGATGTTATCGTATCCACGGCCGAGTCCCCAGAACACTGCTCGACGCAGAGCGGGTACTCCGTAAGTAAGCCTCTGCCGACAGATCGGACAGAGAATGGATGGATGGACGCCTGACCCTGTGCCCCGCGCCTGGGGCCGCCCCGTCCAGCTCCTGAGCTGCGGTGGGGGTGGGCGGTGAGGTGAGATGGGAGGATGAAGCTCCTTCTTTGCACTGGCTGTTCTTCCTGGTGCCCCTCTGTTGCGTGGGTGGGGCGGCCACCCAGCCCAGGCAGGGTCAGGCAGGGTCGGGGGGCGCCGGGTGGGGAAGGGTCCCTGGCTGTGTACCAGAGCTGCGTGCCTGGTGCTTGGGCCTGGGGTCTGCTCATCTTACTGGAGAGGCTAGCTGTTCCCTGGGTCCGGTCACACCTGGTTGGCAGAGGGATTCCAGTCTGACTACTCTGGGCTCGGAGGTGCCAGGCCACAGGAGGGTCAGAGACCTCGGTCGGGGAGGGCTGAGCGTCTCTGGCTCAACTCTTGTTCCTGCCACAGAGCGGGGGAGGGGGCTCTGTGGGGCGGGCGCCTGGCTCAGTGGTGCCCAGAGGGCACCTAGGATGCAGCCAGGACAACTGGCCACGAGGAAGCAAGGGGACCATCCCGCCTCTTCTCCGTGCAGGGCCAGCCCCCCAAGTCCAGGCAAGGTTAGGGGGCCAGTGACAGGGTCCAAGCTCATGTCTGTGGAGAAACTGTGAAATAAACCCCTGGGGGTTGGGCCCGCAGCGGGGCAGACTGGTGCTTGCTGGGGCGTCTTTTTGCCCCCATGTGCTTACATGTTTTCATTTCTGTCTTATAGAGGAAGAAACAGGGGCTGAGAACATTCTAGAACTACCCCTCCCCACCTCCAGCCTTAACACCCCACCTCCTGTGCGTACCTGGCTGGCTGCTTCCAGAAAGCAAAGTATTGGCCACTTACTTTGGGGATTGTCCAGGGTTAAAGGTCACTCCAGTGAGACTGATTTTGGCTCAGGACGAAGTGGACACTGTCGCTGTCAGAAGAGTGTGAGGGTGTCGTTGGGCAATGGGCTTGGGGAAAACGGGCCTATTCCCTTCCAGGCCCGAGGGGCTGGCAGCAGGTAGGGGACCGACTGATGCTGGGGCCTCAGAGGGCAGGGTGTTCTGGCTCCGGGAGCAGGCTCACTCATCAGAGGCCTTTGGCAACGTTTTGAGGTGCGAGGAATGTGTTTGGGGGTGCTTGGGCCTGGATGGATTTGCTTTCCACTGGGCACATAGCTTTGCCACATAACCGAAGCGCAGAGGCCTCGGGACCACAGGCCACTGGAGCTCTGCCCTGGCCCGTGGGTGACCTCAGCCGGGGACGGCGGGGCTCCAGGCTGGACCCCGAGGAGGACGGGAGGCTGGCACAGGCTGGTGAAGGGCCCCTTCAGGCCTCTGGTGGGAGGAGCAGGGGCTTCTGGCTGCATCCTGGGTGACTTCTAGGCACCACTGAGCCAGGCCTCCGCCTCGCAGAGCCCCTATCTCACTCCAGGGGCAGGACCAAGAGTTGAGCCAGAGACGGTCAGCCCCCTCCTCAAGGGTCTCTGGACCGCCTGTGTAGCCTGGCACCTCCGGGCTCAGAATAGCCAGACTCGAGTCCCTCCACCAACCAGGTGAGACTGGGCCCAGCAGGCAGCAAGCCTCTCAGTTAAGAGGAGACCCCAGATCTGAGCACCAGACACGCAGCCCTGGCCGATGACCAGGGCCCTTCCCCTGCTGACCCTGCTGGACCCCGATCCTGCCTGGGCTGGGTGGTCACACCCCCCACCCGATGGGGGGACCTGGGACCCATGCTCCTCAGTGCCGAGTTCTGACACCTGCTTCTCTTTTTCCAGAACAGACCTTGCCCACGTCCCCCGTCAAGGGTCATGTGCAGGGTGGGAGCTGCCCTGCCTGGCCCCTCTGCCTGGAACTCGGGACGCTGGGGTGCTGCACTAACCTCCTGCGGTGGGGGGAGCTGTAATAGAGAGCCACAAGAAGGTGGCTTTAAACGACAGAGGTTTATCCCCCCACAGCCTGGAGCCCGAAGTCCGAGCTCAAGGCCACATTCCCTCTGGATGTTCAGGGGGAGGATCCTTCCTGCCTCATCCAGCTTCTGCCCTCAACGCCCCCTGCAATCCTTGGCTCTTAGCTGTATCCTGCTAAACTCTGCCTCCTCTTCACGTGGCCGCCTGTCTGTGCTCTCTTTTCTTGTGAGGATGCTAGTTGTCGGCTTCAGGACTCACTCAACCCAGGGTGACCCCATCTTATCCCTGTTTTCAGATACGGTCGTATTCTGAGAGTCGGGGGATGCGAATGAACCCTGCAGAGCTTCTGGGGGCCGCACACTGGTCACGAGACGCCACAGCCTAGGGGGCTGCCGGAATCAGGGCAGGAGCTCGGTGCCTGGTGTGGGTCCAGCGCCGGCCCTGCCATTGGGTCGGTGCATCTCTGAGCTCCTTGACCTCAGTGTCTTGGTCTGTATAGTGGGTCTGCTGTTTCCCTCCTGCATCAGTGTCGGGCTTGACCCTCTGAAGGAAACAGAGAAGGCGGAGAAGAAATCCTGTCAGACCAGGAGCGGCAACCTCGGGAGTGGCTGAGGGGCCCTGGCCTGCCGTGGGTGGCCACGCAAACCCCGTCTTACCTGCCAGGTGGGGTAACAGCCGTACCCTCTTGGCCACCCTGCAGGGACCAGCAGGAGGAGCTCCGTCACCAGGGCCTGGCGCTTGTCCCCCCGGATCCCTGAATGTCTTGGTCCAACATGGGTTTTGTCGGCATTACGAGTGGTGAGTGCCAACAGCTCAAACCTGGGCGACTGTGGTAACGCTCAGCACCTCTGGAGATGGGCTGCCCTGGACAGGTGGCTCGGGGGATGAGGGGAGGGGGCAAGGCAGGGTTTCTGGCGTCAACGACATCGCAGTCTTTCCTTGGACGTTGGGCTGTGGGAATGCTGGGCCGTGTGGTGCCCACACCCTTGGAGTAACCAACAGAAGTAACCCCACTGCACGACGAGACGCAGGCATCTGTCTGCACCCAGCCCCCTTGTTCAGAAACGGGGCTCCGTGGAGTGGAGCTCACGTTGTGTCGGGTTCCCGGGACCCCTCTGAGTTCACACGATTGTCTTTCCTTCTGGTGTCAACGCCACGTCGGCTGGCAGAGCCTCCCTTCTTGCTGCGTCCCAGCCCCTCACTCTGGGGCTCTGTCAAACAGCGGCTGCTGTTGGAACATCAGGCACTGGACTGATTCCTGCAGCCCCCCAGGCTGAGTCCTCTTGAGACCAGCACGCGGCCACCAGAACCTCTGAGGGGTTCATTCACATCCCCCTGACTCTTAGGATATGACCGTATCTGAAAACAGGGATAAGATGATCCCAACGGAGCAGTTCTAGGGGAGCTCTTGTTTGCAGGGACCCCCTCTGTGGAGCTTGTGTGACAGGGGGTTTCGTGGGACCCCCATGTGGTCATCTGGGTCAGACATCTCTGGCCTCACCCGGCCCCTGGTGCCCTGCAGTGCGCTCACCTGGCCTAGAGAAACGGGGACGAGCAAGAGAGGGGCTTTTGATCTCAAGAAGGCTGGCGCTCTTGCCAAGAGCCCCCGACGGCTCCGCCTGGCTCAGGCCCAAGCTAGCCTCTAGGAGGGCAGCCCCTTCCAGAGACATTTGGGAAACACCTTTGACAAATGGCTTTGTGTGGGGGGCCGGGAGGGCGGACCTCACCCCAGGGCTCCTCCTTGGCTCCCCGCCTTGGGTCCCTGGACGCAGGACCATCTGGCAAGTTTGGACGTGTGCCAGGCTCCACATTCCTGCGTGGCGACCCCAAGACCCCCCCCCCCCNGTAACCAACAGAAGTAACCCCACTGCACGACGAGACGCAGGCATCTGTCTGCACCCAGCCCCCTTGTTCAGAAACGGGGCTCCGTGGAGTGGAGCTCACGTTGTGTCGGGTTCCCGGGACCCCTCTGAGTTCACACGATTGTCTTTCCTTCTGGTGTCAACGCCACGTCGGCTGGCAGAGCCTCCCTTCTTGCTGCGTCCCAGCCCCTCACTCTGGGGCTCTGTCAAACAGCGGCTGCTGTTGGAACATCAGGCACTGGACTGATTCCTGCAGCCCCCCAGGCTGAGTCCTCTTGAGACCAGCACGCGGCCACCAGAACCTCTGAGGGGTTCATTCACATCCCCCTGACTCTTAGGATATGACCGTATCTGAAAACAGGGATAAGATGATCCCAACGGAGCAGTTCTAGGGGAGCTCTTGTTTGCAGGGACCCCCTCTGTGGAGCTTGTGTGACAGGGGGTTTCGTGGGACCCCCATGTGGTCATCTGGGTCAGACATCTCTGGCCTCACCCGGCCCCTGGTGCCCTGCAGTGCGCTCACCTGGCCTAGAGAAACGGGGACGAGCAAGAGAGGGGCTTTTGATCTCAAGAAGGCTGGCGCTCTTGCCAAGAGCCCCCGACGGCTCCGCCTGGCTCAGGCCCAAGCTAGCCTCTAGGAGGGCAGCCCCTTCCAGAGACATTTGGGAAACACCTTTGACAAATGGCTTTGTGTGGGGGGCCGGGAGGGCGGACCTCACCCCAGGGCTCCTCCTTGGCTCCCCGCCTTGGGTCCCTGGACGCAGGACCATCTGGCAAGTTTGGACGTGTGCCAGGCTCCACATTCCTGCGTGGCGACCCCAAGCCCCCCCCCCCCCCGCCTGCAGCCCCTGCCCAGCTCTGCCAGCTGGGGAGCCCTCAGGGGGCTTCAGGGCCCTTGGAGTGGAAGGGGGCTGGGCTTCCCCTATAGGTGGCAATTTGGAAATATGCTCGAGTGAAAAAGACCAAAAGAAAGGCCCGGCCACCTGCTCTGGGGGCCGCGAGGCTCCACTTGGAGACTCATGAGCTCTGGGCATCCGAGCTGTGGACGGGGCCTTAATTTACTTGCATCCCATTTGGCCCAGCGGACAGTCATCACCCAGGCCATCGCGAACGTTTCCTTGTGGCTGGCTTTAAGGAAGCGTTTGTGCAAGGAGCGCTTTCCCACAGCCCAGGACAATGTGGCGGCCTTGCCAAAGATCACTTTTGCCATCCTCGGCTTTCCTGTGGCTGGAGGTGGGCCTGGAGCCCGGCCAGGCTTGCACTGCCAAGCCGCCTCCATTGATCATGATCAGGATGCATTTGATTAATATCTGACATGGAGAGAGAGGGGCCAGTGCCTGGCTGGCACTCGGAGGCTCCCACTCTGAGGGCAGGGTCCGGGAGCTGCCGGCTGGCGGGCAGCGGGGGTGACCGCTCCCTTGTGACCCAGCTGCCCTACCCTGCTCCCAGGCCTTTGAAGCGTTTCCAGGCCCGGCTTGGAATGCCCAGTGCGGAGCTGCACATTTCCAGTCCATCCGGATCCACGAAGCCAAACCGAACTGGCCAATCCCCCAGGGCCCACTGGCCCGGCTGCCTGGGGAGGCTTCTGTGGGAAGCCGCCTCCGGGCGATTATCGGAGCCTGCTCCGGCCTCCCGCCCCAACCCCGCCCAGAGACTCAGGCCTCCTTCTCACCGCTGTCCAACCTGGGGCTGCTTGGAGGCCAGCTCCCAGCCAGCCCTTGCCCACGGCGACAGAGACAGTGTCTGGCCACGGGGAGCCCGGCCTCAGAAAGGCAGAGGGGACAGGGGCCCGTGGTGACAGGGCTTTCAAGGATCACAGCCTGCAGGCAGCAGCAGGACCAGGACCCTATGGAC
>SJYG01000001.1:6822973-6857175 GCA_006410535.1 Litocranius walleri | reverse complement strand
TGACGCCTCCAGTGGGGGCCAGGGCTGTGGATGCAGCTGAGCAGAGGACAGACAGGCGTGCCCGCCTCTTCCAGTGTTCTGGCGGGGGTTGGCGGGTGGAGAGGAGCAGGGGAAGCATTCAGTGTGTCTAGTGGTGGTGGGGATTCAGGCCAGGGGTGCTGCTGTTTTCAGTGTCAGCAAAGTCCTCTCTGATGAAGGGCCATCTCAGCAAAGGCTTGAAGGAAGCATGGGCGGGAACCAGGTGGAGACCTGTGGGATGATCCAGAGCAAGCAGCCTGTGCAAAGGCCCTGAGGTGGGCTTACTGGGTGCGTCCAGGCTTGCCCAGGGGGCTGAGTGGGGGACAGAAGACACTCAGGGGAGGGAGGGATTGCAGGCTGGCACAGGGGCTTTGTGGGCAAAGGAGGCAGGGAGCCCACGCAAGGTTTGAGTGAAGGGGGGATATGGACCGATGCGTGTTTTTAATGCTCCCACTCACAGTTGGCGATCCATGAGCTGGGCAGTCGGAGGTGAGCGTCCATGGGGCTGCTCATGACCCTGGGCTCCAGGATTTTTCTGAGGTGTCAGAACAACCCCTTTAATCAGGCACCGCAAACAACTGAAAGCAAGCCGGGAGCCCCGTCTGTTTCCTTGTTCTCTTCAAGGCGGGATCTGGCTCAGCGTCACCCAGGGGCTGAGAGGTAGCCATGAGATCACAGCAGCTGAGGGCTCTGCCCTGTTTAAGTGTGTCCCTGACTCGGCCTCCCTGAAGAGCAGCTCCCCCTTCAGTGTCTCAATCAGCGAACTGACACGTGTGCTCCCTGTGTGCTCAGCGTCTCCTGTGTGCCAGGCACTGCACCAGCACATGTTACTAGACTTAGTCCTCACCACCTCCCCATGGGGTGCCCTTCTTATAGATGAGGAAACAGAGGCTCAGAGAGGACCACCCACCTCTTCGTCCATCATCCATCCACCCATCCGACTGTTCATTCAGTCGTTCACCCGTCTATCTGTCCATCCTCCCCTTGGTATTCTACAGCAAACAATCTTCTAGATGCTGAGGATACGGGACAGACCTGGTCCCTGCTCTCACCACTGAAGGGTAGCTAAAGACACAGAGCACTTTATCACACAAATCGTAACTGCACTAGAATTCAGAGGCTCACCAGGTCAGAAGATGGAGCTCCCGCTGAGTGCATAACTGTGGCCTCACCCGCTCCAGTGGTCAGGGTGGGCTTCTCTGAGGAAGGGGCCTGTAAGTGGAATGAGTCAGGGGAACCTGGTCAAGACAGTGGAGCGTGCAACAGAGTGTGCAAGGCCTCTGGAGACGGAAGGCCTCGGGACGGTGGGAGGGGGTGGGGAGCGGGGGTGCTGGCCCGGCCGTGGGTGGGGGAGACTTCTCCTGCACCTTCTGACCATGCTCACTTCCTCCGGGGCCCGTCAGCCACGCTGGGGGTGCCAGCACCTCTAGGTCTGTTTCCCAATTTTTGCTCTCTTAGTAGGTTACTCTGAAAGGGGACCTTAAGGTCAAGATGGACACTTGGAGGCTTCAGATGCTGAAGCAGTTTCGTTCGGGCCAAGTCAGCTGAAGGAGCACGTGGGCCTAAGTTTAGGCTGAGCCAGGTTCACACGCTCACAGCTCCCCTGTCTGTTAATGGTACAAACTGTTCGGACCTTTGGAACATTCCTCAGCTTTTATTGAAGGTAGGAAGAGTCGTTTCTGGAATTAGCATTTAAATTGGCCCAAGTCAGCAGCTCTGCAGGAAGCCCTTTCCCCAGGTGTCCACTGCTGCAGAACTGGAGGCTGGAGGATGCCCTGCCGTCCTGTCCAGGGACCTCGTCCTGCCTCTTCCCTTTGAAGGGCGTTCTGTTTAAATGACTCCAGGCCGTCTCCCCGGACGACAGCCTGGGAAAGGATGCGTGTTCCCAAGCGGTGGCTGTAGGCGCGGGCGTCTCGGCTGGAGAGGGGAGGTGTGAGCCTGAGAATCTTCTGCAGATAAGTGGTCTGCCCCCAGGCCCTGGACTCACACCTCCACCGGTGGCTTCCAGTGCAAGGTTGTCGAAAGGGGAGACCACGCAACGTGCCCTCCCAAGCTGTCATGTCTAGCCTGGTCCAGGCCAGACATTTTACACATTTCATGGCCCTATTAGTCCTCAGTCTTTTGGAGAGGGGTGACCGGTTGATCATTAACTCTTTGCTACGTGTGGCATCCACATTCTGGCCCAAGATAGCTCAGGCCAGCATGCTGATTCTGCCTACCCATTGGGCCATGGCCGGGCGGGCCTGCCTTCTTGCAGCGGGTGGAGCAAATTCTCCTGATGCCAGGGGCTGGGGCCCTGGCTATGCCCTCCCCGGCTCCCTCGGGCACTGGCATAAAAGTGAAATTTTACTTTCTGGCAGTTCTTCCACCCCTCATCTGCCCAAGGGTGCGAGTGCCAGCCCTGGGGAGGCACACAGGCTCTGGTCTGGCAGTCTCCACTTCTGCTCATCATGTCCTACACCAGGATGGGGCTGGAGTCTTCTTTGCAAGAGCTCAGCCTCGGGGCCTGGTCTGGGACACTGCTCTGTCTTCCTTGAATTTTGTCTTAGATGTTCTTTTCCTACAAGAAATTTCTGCCAAAGGGCAAGCTTTGCTTTTAAGTTTAGGCTGAGCCAGGTTCACACGCTCACAGCTCCCCTGTCTGTTAATGGTACAAACTGTTCGGACCTTTGGAACATTCCTCAGCTTTTATTGAAGGTAGGAAGAGTCGTTTCTGGAATTAGCATTTAAATTGGCCCAAGTCAGCAGCTCTGCAGGAAGCCCTTTCCCCAGGTGTCCACTGCTGCAGAACTGGAGGCTGGAGGATGCCCTGCCGTCCTGTCCAGGGACCTCGTCCTGCCTCTTCCCTTTGAAGGGCGTTCTGTTTAAATGACTCCAGGCCGTCTCCCCGGACGACAGCCTGGGAAAGGATGCGTGTTCCCAAGCGGTGGCTGTAGGCGCGGGCGTCTCGGCTGGAGAGGGGAGGTGTGAGCCTGAGAATCTTCTGCAGATAAGTGGTCTGCCCCCAGGCCCTGGACTCACACCTCCACCGGTGGCTTCCAGTGCAAGGTTGTCGAAAGGGGAGACCACGCAACGTGCCCTCCCAAGCTGTCATGTCTAGCCTGGTCCAGGCCAGACATTTTACACATTTCATGGCCCTATTAGTCCTCAGTCTTTTGGAGAGGGGTGACCGGTTGATCATTAACTCTTTGCTACGTGTGGCATCCACATTCTGGCCCAAGATAGCTCAGGCCAGCATGCTGATTCTGCCTACCCATTGGGCCATGGCCGGGCGGGCCTGCCTTCTTGCAGCGGGTGGAGCAAATTCTCCTGATGCCAGGGGCTGGGGCCCTGGCTATGCCCTCCCCGGCTCCCTCGGGCACTGGCATAAAAGTGAAATTTTACTTTCTGGCAGTTCTTCCACCCCTCATCTGCCCAAGGGTGCGAGTGCCAGCCCTGGGGAGGCACACAGGCTCTGGTCTGGCAGTCTCCACTTCTGCTCATCATGTCCTACACCAGGATGGGGCTGGAGTCTTCTTTGCAAGAGCTCAGCCTCGGGGCCTGGTCTGGGACACTGCTCTGTCTTCCTTGAATTTTGTCTTAGATGTTCTTTTCCTACAAGAAATTTCTGCCAAAGGGCAAGCTTTGCTTGTGTTGAAAGTCTCCCAAATCAGCTTCTTGAATATCAAGAGTTGGGCAGCTTGCTGGGGGGTGGGTGGGAGTTAGGGGGTCACGCTCGTAATCAGATGCTCATTTCTTATAGCCACTGAACTTTCTAACAACCATCTGGAAACATCCTTTTCTTGCAGAGTCCAAAGGCACGGCAAGATGTTAAAACACGCACCACAGTGAGCGAGGTCCCAGACCACGCCAGCTTGTCTGCCAGCCCTACCTCCCACAACGAGCGCCCCCGCTCAGCCCCACTCTGCTTCCCCTCCTGGCCTTGGGACTCACCCCTGCTTCCTCTTTTGGGCACTGTGGGCTCCAGGGACACTTCTAAATGGTAGATGGCCTCCTTTACCCTGTGCTTAGAACTTTCTACGTTTCCACTGAATGAAAGTCTAAGAGAGGTCTCAGCTCCTGGCTTGATCCTAAATGGCAGCTCCTTTTTCTGGCCTGCCCCCTGGGCAGCTGTGAAGAAATCCTTGGACATGGCACCTCCTTCCTTGCTCTATTCCCCGTGGCCGAGCCAGATGCCCCGTCCTGGGGCAGTTGCTCTGATGTTGTGGCCCTTCACTGACCTCTTGGCCCTTCACTGGCGGACCTCCCTACAAGACTGTGCTCACCAAGCTTTAGGCTCCTTCTGAGGATCTTCCTGTCGTTTGGGGGTCCCTGATGCCCTCCCGTTTCTGTGAGTTTTGGGCCCAGAGTTGGCTCTGAGCACTGCTGTGGAGAAGGGGCAAGTGCATGCGTGAGAGGGAGCATGCACGGCTCCGTCCTCAGCCTCTCGATCTCCTTGCAGTCTGAGGGACTCAGGCTCACAGCATAGACAGTGCGGATGGCACACAACACCAACTCCCATGGGAAGACTGGTTCAAAGGCAGTGGTGCCAGAGGTGAGGGCACACAGGCAGAGGTAGACTGGGGTGGTCGAGGGCAAAGGCAAGGGGGCAGCGGATGTAGGCAGTGTGACTGTGAGCAAGTTAGCTAACCTGTCTGTGCCCAGCTTTCTCCTTGTGGAAGCGGGAGATAATAACATCGCTGGAGGGACTGGCAAGTCCCTGCCCCACTCAGTTGATGGGGAGTCAATGAGGAGGCCTGGGTGGTGGAGGTGAAGGCCCAGATCCAGAGTAAAAGACAAATCTGACCCCCGGCAGAGGTGTAATACTGTTGTTCAGTCACTAAGTGATGTCTGACTGCGATCCTACTGACGGCAGCGCGGCAGGCTCCTCTGTCCTCCATTATCTCTTGGAGCTGGCTCAAACTCACGTCCATCAAGTCAGTGATGCCACCCAGCCATCTCATCATCTGTCATCCCCTTCGTCTTCTGCCTTCAGTCTTTCCCAGCATCAGGGTCTTTTCCAATGAGTCGACTCTTCACATCAGGTGGCAAAAGTATTGGAGCTTCAGCTTCAGCATCAGTCCTTCCAAAGGCTATTTGGGGTTGATTTCCTTAACTGGCTGGTTTGATCTCCTTGCTCTCCAAGGGACTCTCGAGTCTTCTTCACAGTTTGCAAGCATCGATTCTTTGTAGCTCAGCCTTCTTTATGGTCCAGCTCTGATATCCATACATGACTACTGGAGAACCATGGCTCTGACGGTACGGACCTCCGTCACAGGAGTGTTATGGGACAATGCTGTTTCGTTCCAGCTTGGCCCTCACATAGCACTGGGAGGGTGATTGTGCCAGCCGTGGGGTTCCCGTTGGGCTCTCCTCACTGCTTGCTGGGTGACCTGGGGTCATATGCTGGCCCCTCCGGGCCTCTATCCTCATTTTTCCTGTACAGGGGCGGCTGCCTCTGAACTACTGGGTGGCTGCCTGGGAGCTGCCCTTGGTGATAAGCGGGGTTTCTAGGGCGTCTTCTAGGACCTGGGGCTGGGCGGTCCCTGGGGCCACGCCCCTCAGTCACTTTGCGACCACAGCGTGTGGCTGTCACTCACAGCCTCTGGTTTCTCTGGAACCAGTGGCCCCAATTTACAGAACACTCCCCACCTGGAAACGTGGTCTCCGCCGAGAACCACCGGTGCCGAGACAGACCCAAAGCATTTCCTTTTGTCGGCACCAAACTTTGGTTAAGTAAGAGACAGAAGACCCTAAACAGAAAGGCTTTCATCAGAAGGGCCCTCAAACAGGATTGCCCCACAACAGATCCATGGGGCTGCCTTCCTGGTTTCCAGCCTCAAAACATTGCTTTGAGTTAGAAACACATGTTAATTACACACATCGAAATTTATACCTTGACAATTTCTTTTTTTCACATCTGTGCTCAAAAGTGGAGTACTTTAGTGATTGAGAACATGTGCTAAAGAGCAGTTTTGCCAATATTCACATACTCTGCTATCTCTGGGGGGGATTCACTTGGCGGATCCTCAGCCATGAGACCCTGCAAGAATGTGGCCAAAAAAAGGCAACACCAAACAAAACCAAGTACTCTGTGCACGGCTTGGCCTTAGGAAGTTCACCTCCAACTGTCGCTGGAGAAAACCAGGACCAGCCTGGTTCCAGACAGACAGGACCGAGGGGCAGCTGGACAGGCGGCCACAATGAGGAGAAAACATGAATGCCCGTCACCTGTCTTTATTGAGCGCTTTTACCAGGAGGCCGAGCCAAGGGCATTATCTGATTTAATTTAGAGGCTGCCAAACACCTCAGTCTGCCCTGCAGTCCCGGTTGATACCGGTCGCCTGACGTCATCAATGAATGGTCCCCCTGAAAGGTGAAAAGTCCAAAGGGTCCCAGTTTGGATGATAAAGACCACGTGACTTCGTGTGTCTAGGGTGTGTTCCACTTTGTGAAGGAGCACTCCGAGGGTCGGCTGGTGGAGGAATCTGCCCAAGGTCATCAGTTGACTTCCAGGATTTCAAGTCTCAGAAATGTTCATTCAAGGCTTTTCCTTATGTCGGCATCTCCATTGCTGCCCTGCAAATATCAGCTCATCAGTATCATCTTTCTAGATGCCATATATATGTGTTAACATGCTGTATTTGTTTTTCTCTTTCTGACTTCACTCTGTATAACAAGTTCTAGGTTCATCCACCTCATTAGAAGCATATTCACTACCATATGTGAAATAAATAGGCAACAGAAGTTTGCTGTATGACTCAGGGAACTCAACCTGGGGTTCTGTGACAACCTAGAGGGGTGGGATGGGGTGGGAGAGGGGAGGGAGTTTCAAGAGGGAGAGGGCGTATGTACACCTATGGCTGATTCACATTCATGTATGGCAGAAGTCAAACCAATCTTGTAAAGCAATTCTCCTTCAATTAAAAACAAATGAATAAATAAAGTCTCAGAGGTGGGCTCTGAAGCTGGGTGGGGCCGACCCTCCAGCCTTCCCTGTAACCTTGGCCAGCAAGACCTCCCACAATGAGGGGGCCTCCGAGGGCCCTGCTGTGGGAAGACCCCAGGGTGGAGTCTCCCCCCCAAAAGCCACACCTGTCCGGGAGCCCATCCAGCAGCCAGCAGCCGGGGTCCCAGGAAGAATTCTGCAGAGAGTGAGCTTTTTCCCCTTGAAGGAATAAAAAGCACACACACACACATTCCTGCAAATCAGAGGTGTGCCAAGCAGAGAGGGCGGGCAGGGCCCCTTGACCGGCTGGCCGCCAGCAGCCCAGGCACGTGACAGTGCCGAGAGCCGCTGGCACCAACTCAGGCCGGGCGTTTGCAGTGGGCAGCGGTGCCAGGGGCGCGAGGTGGCCTTTCACCAGCTTGGCACCTTGACCACGTGACGGCCCGGCTTCAGGGCAGGCTGGCGCGGCCAAGGCCTGGTGCCCGCACACTTGCCGTCTCTGGCTGAGAAGGCTGGAGAGGCGGCGTCAGAGAGGAGTTTAAGTGCCGTGTCAAGTTCAGGAGATAGGCTCCCGGGCCCTGTCCTGGCTCCCGGCGCTCCACGGGGAAAGACCCTTCGCAGTCTCCCACGCCGGGCCGTTTGCAGCGGCCCCATAGCTGCCCCATGGGGGTGGCGCACTCGCTGCTTCCGTCTGGGATGGAGATACCTCTTGGGGCGGCGCAGGGCTCCACCCTGGGGCTCCCTTCTAGAGTCCCGGCCTTGATGACCCGGCTTCCAGGCCTGGGGCTGCGGTGTGCTTTGGTCTTTCAGAAACAGTGAAAGAAGAGCAGTGAGCCTTCATATATGAGTAGATACCAAAGATGGGAGATGTGTGACTGTCCTGGGGCAGCCATACATAGCAAGTGACCACAAACTGGATGGCTTAAAATAACAGAAACTGCTTCTCCGCCCAAAGTCAAAAATCAAGGTGTGCCAGGGTTGCACTCGTTTCGGAGGCCCTGGAGGAAGCTCCTTCCTGCCTCTTCAGCTCCTAATGGCTGCAGATGTTCCAGTGCTTTCAGCTGCGTCCCTCAGATCCCTCCCACCATTGTCACATGGTCTTCTGGTCTCATCTCAAGACGCTTATTTCTGCTGGGCCCATAGAGGTCTCGCCCATTTCACACCCCAGCAGCCCTCTGCAGTAGCTGTTACTCCAATTTTACAACTGGAGAGGCTGAGGTCTTAGGAAACTCATAGAAGGTCAGGCCACCCAGCCTTGGAACTAAGATTCAAAAGCACAGAGCAAGACCTCATAGGGCCTGGCTTTGAGCCTTTGGGACTTGGTTCCAGGTCGTGGGAGGGTGAGGAGGCCAGTCTGGAGCCACTGAACCAGCTCGCTCACTCATTCCATCGCTCAACCACAGACACGTTCATTCCTTCATTCACTCAAACACCTCCCACTGGCCAGGCACCGCTTCTTGTGCTGGGGATGGCGTGGACAGGACAGACCAAGTTCTGTCCTTGTGGCTACATTCTCGCCGGACTGGGCAGCCATCCATTAGCGAAGCCCTCCTGAGGACACTCAGTGCAGAAGCAGGACGGGAGGACGGCAGCTTATCTGGAGGGTCTGGGTGTCCCCCAGGGGCAGCGTGTCCCCCTGTGGACTGGCTTTGCATCCCAGCAGCCACTTGTTAGCCCTGTGACCTTGAGCAGAGGGGCAGGGCTCTGCAGGCCTCAGTTTCCTCATCTGTATAGTGGGGACACTGGCTCCTGGCTCAGGGCCAGCGTGAGGATGGATTGGCCCTCATGGGGTCCCCGGCCTTGGCCTGACTTTCTCCTTGCTGTTGTTGTTCAGTTGCTAAGACATGTCTGACTCTTTGCGACCTCATGGATTATAGCTCACCAGGCTCCCCTGCCCATGGGATTCTCCAGGCAAGATTACTGGAGTGGGCTGCCATGCTCTTCTCCAGGGGATCTTCCCGACTCAGGGATCGAACCCACGTCTCCTGCCCTGCAGGCAGATCCTTTACCGCTGAGCCACTTTCTCCTTAGGGTGACACTAACTGGCTTCCAGCTGAGGGAGACCAGGAAGTGGCCTGGCCGTGTCCCTGTCACTCTCCCAGGCCCTACCAACGCCTGGCCAGTGGGCAGGGGTGAGAAAGGCCACAGCTGGGTGGAACAGGCTGGCTCCATCAGCCAGGACCCCAAGGCCAGCCAGGAGGGGGCCTCGGGGGCCAGCAGGAACCCTCAAGTCCCCTCTGCTGCAGGGCCCTCGGTCAAGTGGCCTCACCCTCCTGCCCACTAGGGGAGGGCAAGTCCCCTGAGCTGATGGGGCTACCAGGCCATCCTGGGGTCTTCTGAAGGCCAAAGTCTGGGTACCTGGCTGGCGCGGGGAGGTGGGCAGCTGGCACGAGTCCCCTTCTGGCCGTGCTGGCACCATGGCCGGGGGTTTGCCTCACGTGCCCTGTGTTAGATCCTCAGCTGCTCTAACTGACTTCCCACAGGCAGTAGTTTCTCCCAGTCCCGGAGGCTAGAAGCTGAGATCCAGGTGGGGACAGGGTGCCTGGTCCTTCTGAGGCCTCCCTCCTGGGTGAGCAAATGGCAGTCTCCTCCCCGTGTCCTCACAGGGTCGTCCCTCGTGTGTCTGTGTCCTGACCTGCTTATCAGGACCCTGGTCCTGTGGGATTAGGGCCCACCCTAGTGACCCTGTTTGACCTTAATTACCTCTTAAAAGCCCCATCTCCAAATGCAGTCACTTTCTGAGATCCTGGGGGTTGGGATCCTAACACACGCATGTGGGAAGGGACGCAACTCAGCTCAGAAACTGCCTTTTGGAGGGAAGTCTTCAGGATGCAGAAAGGGAGACACTTGCTCTGGAGATGTGGTCTGGGAGGCCTCCCCTGGCCGCTTGCAGGGTGCGGGGGTTGGGGGGAGTGAGGTGCGTGTGGCCCCTGTGGGCCCGCCCAGGATGACGTGTGCTGGCATAAACCTGAGCTGCTCTGGGGTTGCGGGTTCCGTCTGGGGATCTAGAGGGAAGAAAGTTAACAGCAGGGGGTTTCTTGAGTGATACCCTCCTGTGGACTCACCGGAGTCCCTGCCACCTGCTGGGGATGGCCTGTGCCGCCCCGTAGGGGTCAGATACCAGAGGGGGCAGCACCAGCTACAGGCAGCGGGAGGCTCGGTGGCGGGCAGGGCCTGGGAGCCAGGACTCCAGGCTCAGTCCCGTGCAGCTGCTCCCTGGCTCTGCAAGAATGTCCCTTTGCCTCGGTTTCCTCATCTGTCCAGTGAGTCACAGTGGGGGGTCAGATCGGGTGATGCCTCGAGTCTCAGGATGTGCCCTGCCCTCAGGGGCTGGGCAGGGGAAGAGGGACAGTCCTTGGCTGTCCTGGAGTAGTGTTCAGACACATGGCCCGGTGTGGACTTGGGCACCTTCAGCTCATCGCTTGGGCACCTTCAGCTCATCGGCCTGCCCGTGGCCTTAACCTCCCCCCTACCCCCTGTCCTCCTGGGGGCCTCCAGGTGGCCTCCCTGCGAGCACAGGTGAAAAGTGAAACTCAAGGTTCAGACCACAGGTGCTCAGGTGGCGTGTCAGTGTGCAAGTGTGTGCGTGAGTGTGAATGACAAGGAGTGTAGCACATACGTGTGCATGCAGGTCATTCGTGTGCTTGTGGGTAAGCACATGCATGTGTGCAGGTTTATATAGACTTGTGGTGCATGTGTAGGCACCTGTGTGTCTCTTTTTAAACAAACATGCGTTTGGCCGCGCCGGGCCTTAGCTGCGTCCTGTAGGATCTTCCGTCGCTGCGCGCAGCCTCTCCCGTTGTGGAGATTGGCCTCAGCGGTTGCAGCGTGCAGGCTTAGCTGTCTCAGGGCACCTGGGATCCTGGTTCCCTGACCAGGGATTGAACTCCCGTCCCCTGCGTTGCAAGGTGGATTCGTGACCCCTGGACCGCCGGGGGGGATCCACGTGTGTGTCTCTTCCCGTGCGTGCATGTGGGCGTGTGTGTTGCTGGCTGCATGTTCTGTAAATCGCAGCAGCCTTTGGTGCGTGTCACACCTTCTGTTGCCACAGTGGTCGCTTCCAGAGACTCGTGTGTGGCAGGTGCGGGTCGGCTCTGCTTCACAACCCTGCAGGGCAGACGCCATCCCCACTTTACAGATGGGAACACCGAGGCTTGTGGAGGTGAAGGGCCCTACCTGGGATTCACGCCCTGACTCCAGAGTTCGCAGACACTCTAGCTCGGTGCCTCCTCCCTTCTGGAAGGTGGGTCTCTGGGTCAGCTCCTCCTGCCCCCTCCATGGAGGAGACTCACCCTTCTTTGCAGATTCACGCTCCCATCCTCCACTGGTCCTGTGGGGCTTGGGGGGCTCCTTGGTGGCTTGGTGGTTGGGTCGGTCCACGTGCCTGCCGGGCCCCACCTGCAAGCTCTGACTCTTTCGCCTCTTCCTGCCGTGGGTCTTGGGCAAGCTGGCCAGTTTCCACATCCATCACCTAGATCTGAAATCTGGCGACTCCAGCAAAACCCCTACCCAGTGCCAGGTGCCCAGAGGTCTTGTCTCACTTGATCATGGGCTCAGGGAGGTAGGGATTATTGTCCCATTTTTCAGATGGGGATGTTGAGGCTCAGACAGGTGAGTGGCTGCCCTTGGTCACAGAGCCAGGTCGTGAAGTGGGTTTCTCTGACCCCACGTCTGGTGGGGCTTGTCTCATGGCCTCTCAGTAGCCCAGGCTGCCTGGGAAGCTGCAGTGCTGAGCAATGAGCAGAGTTCAGTTTGCGCACGAGAGCGGCCAAGCTGGCAGAGCACTTGGCTGGGAGAGAGAGTGCTGTGCTGGGAGCCCTGCGTGACCTTGTGGAGTGCCTTCCCCTCCTGGTGAGCGCCTGTCCTCCTCTGTGGCAGCTCAGCCCGTGTCTAGCTGGGCCTGGGCGATGACGCCCAAGGGCTGGTTCCGGGCTGCTGTTTACCCAGGTTCTGCATGGAGGGTTTGACCTCAGGCCTGCTCCCCACCCTCCGGCCTGCTGAGCCCGCCTCCCCTCGGCTCCGGCTGACTCACGGCTCTGCTATGTGTCCTGCAAACATTCTGGAGCCCTCGCCCTGCAGCGGGGCTCTCTGAGCTAGCTGGCAGATGACCGGGCAGTGCTCTCTACCCCAAGTGGGAGGCGTTTGGTTCCCCTGAGAAGCATCCATCCCTCTTCCCGCTTCTTTTCATGACAACAGCATGCTCCTGTGTCTGTGACCCCAAAAATGCTACTGATGGAGACTTCCCTGGTGGTCCAGCGCCTGCAACTCCATGCTCCCAGTACAAGGGGCCCGGGTTCGATCCCTGCTCAGGGAACTAGATCCCACATGCTGCAGCTAAGAGTTCGCATGTGGCAACTGAAGATCCTTTGCGACCCCCAGGCTCTTCTGTCCATGGATTCTCCAGGCAACAATACTGGAGAGGGTTGCCCTGCCCTTCTCCAGGGGATCTTTCCGATGCAGGGATCATACCCGTGTCTCTTAGATCTCCTTCATTTGCAGGCAGGTTATTTATCACTGTTGCCACCTGGGAAGCCCCCAAGACAGGGTTCAATCCTTGGGTCAAGAAGATTCCCTGGAGAATGAATTGCCAACCCGCTCCAATATTCTTGCCTGGAGAATCCCCGTGGACAGAGGACCCCACGGGCCCCAGGGGGTGTGCAGTTGGACTTGACTGAAATGACTTAACATTCACACATCCAAAATGCTATTTCAGCGCATCATCGATGGCAAAAGCATTAGCAAAATGTCTTGCATGTTTTTGCACACCCTTAATTCTCCAAAACCCTGTGTTATTTTTACAGACAGCACTTCTCGGTTCGGATGTTCCATGTTCAACATCCTGCCAAAGTAGTTGAGTCTAAAAAAAAATCCGTGTTACACTGTTTGGCTTTTAAAATTTAAATTTATTGAAGTGAAATAAAATTTAAACAACATTTTGAAGTCTCCCTAGCCACACGCCGAGTCCAGGGCCACGTATAGCCAGAGGCTGCCGTATGGGTGGCCCCGGTCTGGACATCACCTGGTCCTCCCCTCACTTAGCCAAGTCCCCTTCCCTGTGACCTGGGTGGCCCCTGGCTCGCCCGGGACGCTCATCTGTTGGAGGACTGGGTCCTGGGGACATTTGAGGGGTGATAAACTGGGATCTTGGGAGGCAGGCTGGGAGGGAACTTCATCCGTTGGAGCCTGATCTCCCTGCCCCCACCCCATCCCCGCTGTGGCTGGGGGTCTGTGTCCTTGAGCATGTTGCCTCCCCTCTCTGGGGCTCCCCTCAAGCCCTGCTTCTCCATCACTGACACCTACAAGTCAGGGACTGTACCTGCCCTCGGAGGCCCACATACAGGCGGCGCTTAATAGTGGCTTAGTGCCTGAACAAGGCAGGTGCTGGTCTCGCCGCCTGAGCTGCTCGCCACTGCCTTTTCCTTCTTCCGCCACAGGTGCCCAGTGGCCTTCCTCGGGGACCCCTGAATCCCACTCATGGGTGACTCTGACCAGAGCCCAGGGCCGGCCTCTCCCCATGCTGAGATCCACTCCGGTCATCCCGACGGCTCCCCCTGGGAGGCAGGGGCCACGTAACGCCACTTTGGGGGTGAGCAGAGCAGGGCACAGGGAGCCGCCTGCCCAGAGTCGCAGAGCTCGCGAGGAGCAGAGATGGGACTTGGCCGCAGTGGGGCCAGCTCCCACCCTCCGGGAAGCGCTCGCTGAGCCGGCGTCCTCTCCGATAGCTGGGGTCCTGGTTCCAGTCCTGGCTCTGCAGTCTCCTGGTTCTGGCCTCGGATTCCCCCACCGCACCGCGGGTGGGTCAGACCTTCTGACGGTCAGGTTTCTTCCAGCCTTCAGGGTCTCTGCCTCGCTTCTTACTTTCCTTTTTGTGATTTGATTCGGCTTTGGTGGTGGACCCGAGGGCAGGCCAGACCAGGTGGCTGGGAAACCATATCCCGCAGCCCGGCCCCTGTTGGGGGCCAGGCCCTGCTCACGGCCTGCTGAGGGCCGGGCCAAGAGGCTCGCCCGCCTGGACCCCGTGGCCAGGAGGAGCCTGCTCTGCCCCTTGGCACCGCGGCCGCGCAGCTGTCGGGCTGGCCGCGTGCGGTCACCGGGCTGGCGCGGGTGGCCGGGCAGGGTGGAGGGGTGTGTGTGTGCCGAGGGGCCCCATCGCTGCCAGCAGCTCTCGTGGGTCCTGCCAAGTGGCGGTGGAGCCGGGCCCAGGTGCCAACGTGCCTGGTAACTGGATTGCTATTTGAAAAATTGAAGCAGTGTCAAGACAATCTCACCTCCACGCTCCTATCGGGAGGCTGGAGCCGGCCGGGTGGCGGCCTGTTTGTGCAGGGCGGCCAGTGGGAAGGCGCCCGGGGATGGAGCAGATTATCTGGAGAATATTATCCGGCCAGCGCCTGGGCGCAGGCAGAGGCAAACAGAACAGAGTGCTTGGGCTGGGCCTGACGCTGCACAGCTGCTGACACCAGGTGCTGGCCAAGGGCTTGCCCGGGACCTACTGTGTGCCGGGCGCTGGGGGAGGCAGCAGGTACGAGGTTCTCCATCACTGACACCTACAAGTCAGGGACTGTACCTGCCCTCGGAGGCCCACATACAGGCGGCGCTTAATAGTGGCTTAGTGCCTGAACAAGGCAGGTGCTGGTCTCGCCGCCTGAGCTGCTCGCCACTGCCTTTTCCTTCTTCCGCCACAGGTGCCCAGTGGCCTTCCTCGGGGACCCCTGAATCCCACTCATGGGTGACTCTGACCAGAGCCCAGGGCCGGCCTCTCCCCATGCTGAGATCCACTCCGGTCATCCCGACGGCTCCCCCTGGGAGGCAGGGGCCACGTAACGCCACTTTGGGGGTGAGCAGAGCAGGGCACAGGGAGCCGCCTGCCCAGAGTCGCAGAGCTCGCGAGGAGCAGAGATGGGACTTGGCCGCAGTGGGGCCAGCTCCCACCCTCCGGGAAGCGCTCGCTGAGCCGGCGTCCTCTCCGATAGCTGGGGTCCTGGTTCCAGTCCTGGCTCTGCAGTCTCCTGGTTCTGGCCTCGGATTCCCCCACCGCACCGCGGGTGGGTCAGACCTTCTGACGGTCAGGTTTCTTCCAGCCTTCAGGGTCTCTGCCTCGCTTCTTACTTTCCTTTTTGTGATTTGATTCGGCTTTGGTGGTGGACCCGAGGGCAGGCCAGACCAGGTGGCTGGGAAACCATATCCCGCAGCCCGGCCCCTGTTGGGGGCCAGGCCCTGCTCACGGCCTGCTGAGGGCCGGGCCAAGAGGCTCGCCCGCCTGGACCCCGTGGCCAGGAGGAGCCTGCTCTGCCCCTTGGCACCGCGGCCGCGCAGCTGTCGGGCTGGCCGCGTGCGGTCACCGGGCTGGCGCGGGTGGCCGGGCAGGGTGGAGGGGTGTGTGTGTGCCGAGGGGCCCCATCGCTGCCAGCAGCTCTCGTGGGTCCTGCCAAGTGGCGGTGGAGCCGGGCCCAGGTGCCAACGTGCCTGGTAACTGGATTGCTATTTGAAAAATTGAAGCAGTGTCAAGACAATCTCACCTCCACGCTCCTATCGGGAGGCTGGAGCCGGCCGGGTGGCGGCCTGTTTGTGCAGGGCGGCCAGTGGGAAGGCGCCCGGGGATGGAGCAGATTATCTGGAGAATATTATCCGGCCAGCGCCTGGGCGCAGGCAGAGGCAAACAGAACAGAGTGCTTGGGCTGGGCCTGACGCTGCACAGCTGCTGACACCAGGTGCTGGCCAAGGGCTTGCCCGGGACCTACTGTGTGCCGGGCGCTGGGGGAGGCAGCAGGTACGAGGCTGATGTCTCCAGGGGGCCCAGGGCCCGGACGCAGGAAACCATTCCAACTTCTTTTAAAATCAGAGTTAAAAAAAAAAAATGAGCCGTTAGGTTGAAGAAAATGTTTAAATATATGTACTGGGTTGTACAGCGTTTTTGCATAATTCGTGTCTGCCTGGAACCTCAGAATGAGATGTTATGTGGAAACGGGGATCTCTGTAGAGGTGATGAGTGAAGCCCAGCTGCTGCTGGAGTAGGGTGGGCCCGGATCCAATGACTGGTGTCCTTACAAGAGGAGAAAACACACAGACACACAGTGAGGCAGACTGGAGGCGTGCAGCCACAGTGGGGGCTGCCTGGACCCCCCAGAAACTGAAGAGACAGGAAGGGTCCTCCCATTCCCCTGCCCCAGAGACTTCAGAGGCAGTGAGGCCCTGTGGACACCTTGATTTCGGACTTCTGGCTTCCACACTGTGGGGGAGTAAATCTCCGGTTTGCAGTGATTCATTGCGGCAGCCTTGGAAAAGCAACCCGGGTGGTGCCAGCGGTAAAGAATCCGTCTGCCGGCGCACAAGACGCAAGACACGAGGGTTTGATCCTCGGGTCTGGAAGATCCCCTGGAGGAGAAACAGCAACCCGCTCCAGCATTCTTGCCTGGGAAGTCCCATGGACAGAGGAACCTGGGGGCTACAGTCCATGGGATCGCAAAGAGTCAGATGCCACCGAGCCCTGGATGCTGGGAAAGCAACAGTGTATAACGTTAATTTGCTCTTAGTCCAACAAAGTTGTAAACAGAAATTGTTCTTATTATTTTTTAAGGAAAGAAGGACCCCTTGAAAGCAAAATTGTCCCTGAGGCCCTTGAAAGTCTTAATTCAAGGTTGCAAGACTTGCCCTTCTTCTGGGAACTGAGGGCTGTGAACTGTGAATTGGGAACTCGGTGGCAATGGGGCTCCTGGATCAAAGGGGTGGGCACGGGGCGGGAGTGAGTTTGCAGGGTGCGGGTGGGACCCCAGAGGGAGAACCTTGGTTTCTGCCCCAGCTTGGCTGTCTCCCGACTGTGTGACCTTGAGGAGGGGCGTGGCCTCCCTGTCCAAGTTAGCACCTTATCTGTTAGGACCTTATCTGTTCGCACCTGCTTCAGAGTCTGAGTAAGGTGCCGTCTGAGCCCGTCACCATGGCCCGGGGTCTTCCTTCTGCAGAAGCACGGGTTTCAGAGTCTGGGGCGGCGGGGCCTGTGGCCTTGTCCACCGCCCGGTCCTGGGAGACGAGCCGGGAGGGCGTTCCATCCGGGCTGAGAAAGAAACGTTCTCCCTCCAAGCGTGTCCTGCCGCTGAGTGCGGGGCCCCTTTCTTTGCAGATTCTCCTTCTTGTGGTCAGCTCAGTATCACACGGGTCCTTGCCAGAGGCCTGGGAGGCCAGGCTTTGCTTCTCCCATCCAGACGGCCCTTCCTCCAGGGTGCCGTGTGTCCACCTGCCAGCCGTGGGGACCTGAGCAAGCAGACGCCAGGACCCCAGGATGAGCTGGACGAGGCCCCAGGACCGTCCAGCCGCCAGGGTGGTTCGGAAAGGTCCCCACACCAGGACTGCTCGGCGTCTTGGGATGCTGGCTGCCTGGCCGTCAGGGAGAGACACCGGCCAGTCCCAGAGCCACTGGCATCTGGGCAGCGAGCCCCAGGGACAGGGGCGCTGGCCGCCCCCGTCCCACATCCCTGTGCTTTGTACGCATCATTGCCATGAAGCCGCTTGGAGAGACCTGGGTGTGGACAGGATTTCAATTCTCACCTCACAGGGAGGGAGGCCCAGATGGGTGGCTGCAGCGGGTGGTGCGGTCAGGGGGGGAAGGCCAGGCAGAGGCCACTCAGAGGGAGCGGGGACGGATGTCTGGACCTGCTGGACGGCAGAGCCTGCAGGGGCCCTGGGGCTCAGGGCCGCATTCCTGCCTCTAGATGGGGCGTTCTGCACATGCTATCCCCAAGGCTAGGAATCCGGAGCTGAGTGTTCATGGGCCGGCTGCTCAGGGCCAGGGGTTCCTGACGCCCGGAGAAGCGCGGATCAGGTTGGGTTGGGTGCAAGGTTTTAACTCCTTCCTACAGACACCTCCTGCCTGCTGCGAACTGTGGTGTGGACTCTCTGATGCCCCAGGTTGGAAACACAATGCCTTCTCCCCCCCACGTCAACCCTCCCGAATCCCTCCTGGGTGGACCTGGGATGCTGTCCTGAGTCCCCTCCCTCCCTCCTCTAAACCTTAGCCCCCTTGGGACAGGGGCAACGCTGACCTCTGTCACTTCTGGGGCCTGATACGTGGTTTCAGGAGGAAAGGGGCAGCCCTGATCTAGGACAGGGTCTTGGGGTCAGGTGAAGCCATGAGCTTCCTGAAGGCAGGGCCCTGCTCTGTGTGGTGTCTCATATGCCCCAGTCCTCCTTCGTGCTCACGTCTTGGGGCCTTTTCTGTTCGTTCTCACGGTTCGTTCTCGGAGGAGGAGTGAGTGTTCGTGGATCAATGAGACTGGGTTCCCTCCTGACTCGTCTCCTCTCCTTGTGAGCCTGAGCAGGTCAGCTCCTGGCAGCCTCCTTCTGGAAAGCAGCTGAAGCTGGCAGCAGGCTCAGCTGCTCTTGGGGTCGGCCTGATAATGGCCTTGGAGGTCTAGGGTGTGGGGCTGAATCTCAGCTCCATGGCATCCGTACTGGGGGATGCCAGGTGACTTCACTTCTCCAGGCCTCAGTTTGCTCATCTGTAAAATGGAGAGCACACAGGACCCACTGGAAACCTGGGCAGAGGGGACACTGCGGTCAGTTGTACATCTGTTACACAGGACATACTCGTCCCCTTCTTCCCACTTTATTAATTTCAGTGAGAGGGTGATGACTCCTGGAGGGGATGTCATTGGGTTAGAATTGCCGTGCAGGAAGTTTTGACAGTCCGATGCCTTTTGATAAAAGTATTCAGGGTCAACCACCACTGCAATCAAGGCATAGAGCTGTCCCATCACCCCCCGAGGTCCTTCTTGCTGGTCCTTTGCAGGCAACACCTCCCCCACCCCAGCCCCCAGAAAGCACAGATCTGGTTTTCGTCCCTATGGTTTTGCCTTTTCCAAGGTACTTACGTGGAATCGTGCAGCACGCAGCCTATTGTGTCTGGCTTTATCACTTAGCCTAACACATCTGAGATTCACCCAGGATGACACGTGTGTTTGCAGCCAGTTCCTTCTTACTGCTGAGTATTACGTGATTAGAGCACGAACACTGAGTTGTATGAACGGACTACAGTTTGCTTTACCATCCGCCAGCTAATGGAGTTTTGAGTTGCTTCCGTTTGTGGCTAATATGTGTAAAGCTACTACAAAGATTTGGATCCAGGTTTTGTGTGGACACGCTTTCATTTCTCTTGGATGCATACTAGAGTGGGATTGCTGGATTGCACGTTAAGTGCTGTTGTTCAGGTGGGTCTGACTCTTGCAACCCCATGGACTGTAGTACACTAAGCTCCTCTGTCCTCCGCCGTCTCCCAGAGTTGGCTCAGCCTCCTATTTATTGAGGTGGAGATGCTATCTAACCATCCCGTCTTGTACCACCCCTTTCTTTTGCCTTGAATCTTTCCCAGCATCAGGATCTTTTGCAGTGAATCGGCTCTTCGAATCAGGTGGCCAAAGTATTGGAGCTTAATCTTCAGCAACAATTCTTCCAATGAATATTCAGGGTTGACTTCTTTTAGGATTGACTGGTTTCATTCCTTGCTGTCCTGCTTTTCTGGTGAAGAGTCTGTTCAAATTTTGCTCAGTAAAAAATTTAAGCTGTTTTGTCTCATCACTGAGCTGTAATATTCTTCCTGCATTCTGGACATAGACCTTTATCAGACATGTGTTTTTCAAATATTTCCTCCCAGACTGTGGCTTTTTACATTTTATTAACAGTGTCTTTGGAAGATCAGACATTTTTATTTCTATGAAGTCCAGTGTATAATTTTTGAATGAGCTTTTTTTTTTTTTTTGCATCTTAAGAATTTTTTGCCTAACCTAAAGTCACAAAGAGTTTCTGTTTTCTTCTAGATGTTTTATAGCTGTAGGTTCTGCGTTTAGGACTATGACCTGTTTTGACTTTGCCTAAGCTGACCTTTGTCTTTGGTGCCTCCCGAGCCTGTTCATCTTCTGGACTGGGGGATGGCCTCTTCTGGGGGACCCAAGGCCAGAATCCTGCCCACTGCTCAAAAGACGTAATGCCTGGGACTCGTCCTTCCTTTGCAGCCTGGGGCAGTTGCTGCCTCTTCGGACCGTAGAGTAGCTCTACCCTCTTCCCCACGATACCTGGGGCACCTTTCTCATAGGTGTGCCGAGCTCAGCCACCTCTTTGTCATAGTCCATCATCTCCATTCACTGCCAAGGGGTTACTGGCCCCATTTCTCAGATGGAGAAAGTGAGTTTAAGAGGACTGCATTACGCGTTTGGGCTGGAAAGCAGCAGAGCTGGGAGCTGAACCTGGACCACTTTGCTTCTCCAGGTCCATCCTCTCCGTGGGGGCGGCTGTGAGCTCCTCCACGTAGGCACCTGGGAATGATTTATCCAAGGAGGGTTGGCACACTTTTCCCTGGGTGAGTGTGCTGTCTCTCCAATGGGGTAAACTCCTCCTGCCCAAGGATTTCTTATATTTTGTGTCTCTTCCCACAAAATGTGGGCTTGTATATCCAGGAGAAGTTCACACAGAGATGCCTATGTGTGAGTCAGACTTTTAAGTATTGGCATCGTCTCCCCACAAAGATCCTCACGGGGGTGGTAGCCTGGCCAGGCAGCTGACAGATTTGGCGATCACATCATCCTTGTGTACAGTGTCTGGTATACAGCAGGCGCTCAGTAATATAGCATGAAAGAATGAACTGAGAGCCATCTACCCAGTGCGTATCGTCAGTTATAACAAAACCCAGTGGATGATGACCTTCAGAGTCAAGGCTCAGTGTCTAACACCAGCCGAGACTTGAGTGGTATGTTTTCTGGGCTATCCGGGTGGAGGGACATGGCAAGACCTGTTGAGGCTGGGCCTAGAACCTAGGAATGAGTTGCCCACAGAAACATCTTGGAACCCAGGTTGGCTCGGCCAACCCGTCCCCTCCTTGGAAATGGCCCCAGGATGACTGAGGGCTGACTGGCTCAGCGCCCTGGCCAAGGCTGTCTGCAGCTGGGAGGCTTTGTTGCTGGTAAAGATGGGATCGCTCTGGGATGGGGCCTGGCGGAGCTCAAGACTTCTGTCCATTGCAGGCTCTTAGTGGTGACAAGCGGCCTCCAGCAGGACCTGGCCTGGGGGCAGGCCTCCATCTTGAGGATGGGGCTCAGACAGGCTGGGACCTGGGACCATGGGCTGTGGTGCTTGTTCCTGGACAAACATCTCTTTGCGCAACAAAGCTCAGGCTAACTATAAGAGAGCATAAATAGCGGTGTGCATGCCTGTGCATGGACAACAAGACACAGAAAGACCAGAAATGGGGCTTCCCTGGAGGCTCACTGGTAAAGAATCCACCTGCCAGTGCAGGGGACAAGCATTGGATCCCTGATCCAGGAGGTTCCCGCATGCTGCAGAGAGATGAGGCCTGTGCGTCACAGCTGCTGTACCTGTGCTGCTCTGGAGCCCAGGAGCTGCAGCTGCTGAAGCCCGTGGGCCCCAGAGCCCCTGCTCCACAGCAAGGGAGGCCCACACACTGCGAGGAAGAGCAGCCCCCACTTGCTGCAACCGAGAGAAGCCCCTGGGCAGCGACGAAGACCCAGCCCAGCCAAAAATAAATAGAGACGAAAACCCAGCTGCCACTTTCGAAGAGCCAAGAGCAAAAGCAGGTGTTTGGGAGAAAAAACAGAGTACTGAGCATGCCCCCTGCACACAGAACCACCCAAGGGTGGGCAGAGCACCCAAGCCACTGTGCCCCACCGGGCTGGACCCCTGGACCCACCCCCACCCTTGCCCCATGTAAGGAACCCGTTAGTCCCTCCCAGCCCCAGCGGGGGGAAGCCAGGGAACCTGTTACTCATTCTCGCTGCCCCCTGCAGCGGCAGGATCCCCGAGAAAACCTTGCCTGAGTTTCTTGTCTGGCCTCTGATCAGTTTGGTGAAGGAGGCCAAGAACCCCGGTTGGAAAAAGGAGACAAGAGCTGGGGGCAGACTCTCAGCCTCCGGTCCATGGGCGGGAGTCCTGAGGGGACTCCCATGTCTGACGGTCACGGTGGTCTCTCTGCAGGAAGAGCACACGCATCTCCTGTTTCGCGTTCTCCTTGGTTGAGATTTCATGAAGGGCTAGGGTTGGTGCTCCTGAATTTACACTGGGGTGCTCCTCACCTGTGTCTCCCTGTTGTTCCCTTCCCCACCCCCAACACGGTCAGTGACCTGTGTCAAGGCTGGAGTTGTTCTAACTGCTGGAGTAAGGGGAGCTCGGTCCTGGAAGGGGGGACATTGGTCTCGGGGCACCCAGCTCCCCATTGCAGACCCTGCTGTCAGCTGGCAGGGCCAGGGAGGGGTGGGCGGCGGTGACAGGGGAGGACAGCCCAGTAAATGTCGGCTGGGCGCAGCCTCGGTATGACTTGGCCAAGGAGACGCCCGTGAACCCAGGGCCAGCAGAGCTAAGGCAATGCTCGAGGTGCTTGCTTGGACAGCAAGGAGATCAAACCAGTCCATCCTAAAGGAAATCAACCATGAATATTCATTGGAAGGACTGATACTGATGCTGAAGCTGGAGCTCCAGTACTTTGGCCAACTGATGGGAAGAGCCAACTCATTGGAAAAGACCCTGATGCTGGGAAAGATTGAGGGCAGGAGAAGACAGGGGCGACAGAGGATGAGATGGTTGGATGGCATCACCAACTCAATGGACATGAGTTTGAGCAAGCTCCGGGAGATAGTGGAGGACAGGGAAGCCTGATGTGCCACAGTCCATGAGGTTGCAAAGAGTCGGACACAACTTAGGAACTGAACAGCAACAGCAGCTCGGTGTGACACCCCAAAAGTGTCTCGATAGCACCAAATGCCCCTTGGTGGGCAGGTCACTTCTGGTGAGACCCACTGCTTCAAATTGGCCCCACTTTACAGAGGAGGAAACTGAGGCTCGAGAGCATCCAATGGCTGCCTCAAGGGCGACCTAGGGTCACTGCTCCGCCCACCTGCTGTCGGCCCCCAGCTTTGAGGGTGCGAGGTGGTCCAGACTCTTCTGGCCCCTGTGGCCTCCTCTCCATGCTTCCTCAAGCCTAGTGCCCAGGTGGGCCGTGAGCGCTGGGAGATTTGGGGCTGATGCTGCCGTGGGAAGAGATGCCCAGGGCCAGGTCGGAACCCAGGTGTGTGCTCGGCAGGAAGTATCACAGGAGAGAGATGGGCTGCCCTGCAGAGGGTTATCTTAATCCCTGGTTTCCTTTGCTTCTCCTCCTGGCTCTCCTCCTGCTTCTCCAACAAGTCTTAGAGATCACCGCCCCCGCCCAAACACACATACACACACACACACACACACACACACACACACACACATCATACAAAGGGGTTTTCACACCTGAAAGTACCCTGGGCTTCATAGACTTTGTGTTGTGACAAAGGGGCTCATTTCCTGATAGAGGGATGCCATCCTCTGGCCCTTATGCAAGAGTGGCTTGGCTGGGGAGTCTGCATTGTCCCGCGCCCCCAGCCGCGGACCAGCATCTTAATGCACCGATTTACCTGGAAACACGAGATGCCTCATCCAGGCTTAGCCCCACTGACGACATCTGAGTTCAGATTATGTGGTGAGAAATGTCGGAAATAACTGGGGGTTTGTGGGTGGTGGTGGCGGGGGGTAGTGAAACCCCACTTGGCTGGCATCTCAACAGCAGTGGCTAGATTCCCAAACTATGGGGTTAGCCAAAAAGTTCATTTGGATTTTTTCTGTCACATCTTGCAGAAAACCCCGAACAAACTTTTGGCCAACCCAGTAGTATGATCGTGCCTTGCCTTGTGAAGCGTCCGTTTATATCTGCCACTGGACCTGTGTGACGGCCCTCCTGTGGCATTGCTCGTAGCCCCACTACTTTCTGGGGAAAGGGGCAACACATGGCAGTGTGTGACTGGCCCATGGGGTCCCACGGGATGGTGCTCCTGGTGTTCAAGCTCCTGGGCGGCACCAGGAGGGGGCTTCTTCTGGGCAGTGATTGAACTCCGCGGAAGCAGCTGCTCTGAGCTCTGCCAAGGTCAGATGGGACAGGATGGCCATTTTGCAGGATGATTTAAGAGGAAACTTAAAAACAACATCAGCTTCTCCTTTGAAGAAGTGGGCAGAGAGGGGTTTGGAGAAAGAATGCAGAGACTCCGTGGGGGGGCGGGGCCAGCCAGGCTCCTAAGCCCTGTGCACACACGCTCAGTCTTGTCTCTCTGCCACCCCCTGGAGTGTAGCCCGCCAGGCTTCTCTGTCCATGGTATTTCCCAGGCAGGAGTGATGGAGTGAGTTGCTATTTCTTCCTCCAGGGGAAATTCCCTATTCAAGGATCGAACTTCTGCCTCCTGCATCTCCTTCATTGCAGGAGAATTCTTTACCCACTGAGCCATCAGGGAAGCCTAAGTTCTGTACTTTGTTAAAAATATCTGCCCCACAGGATTCACAGTGTCATTTGCAAAACGCCAATCATGGCTGGCTGTTGATCCCCTCTCTGGTTTCCCTTCTCCCTTTCTGAGGAAACTGCAGAGGTAGATCTGATGGAAATGTGCCCAGCCTGAACTCCTGACCTCCTGGCTGCTTTGGAATCCAGGGCATGTGACACCATTCTTGCCAAAGGGATGTAAGCAGAAGTCAGCTAGAGATTCCCCGGTTAGCTTTTACGTTTCTAGTATAGGCATCATTGCCCCCCTCCCCACCACCCTCACCTCGAACGCTTTTCTTCTTCTTGGATTATGGGTTAAAGGCTGGAGGTGCAGCAGCCATTTTTGTTCATGAAGATGAGACTTCAACCTCAGGAGGCTGGAGTCAGAGGCATTTGGATATTGATGGCATACTGTCCCCACCCTTGTTGGGGGAGAAAACTAAACTCCATGGGTTAAGCCTCTGTTGGGAGTCTCAGACTCCTTCCGACTGCTGCATACATCTGCCTCTGGTGTATAGAGTTCAGTTCAGCTCAGTCGCTCAGTCGCGTCCGACTCTTTGTGACCCCATGGACTGCAGCATGCCAAGTCTCCTTGTCCACTGCCAACTCCCAGAGTTTATTCAAAGTCATGTCCATTGAGTCAGTGATGCCATCCAACCATCTCATCCTCTGTCGTCTCCTTCTCCTCCTGCCGTCAATCTTTCCCAGCATTAGGGTCTTTTCAAATGAGTCATTTCTTCACATCAAATGGTCAAGCATTGGAGTTTCAGCTTCAACATCAGTCCTTCCAATGAATATTCAGGATTGATTTCCTTTAAGATGGACTGGTTGGATCTCCTTGCAGTCCAGGGGACTCTCAAGAGTCTTCTCCAACACCACAGTTCAAAAGCATCAGTTCTTCGGTGCTCAACTTTCTTTATAGTCCAACTCTCACATCCATACATGACTACAGGAAAAACCATTGTTTTGACTAGATGGACCTTTGTTGTCAAAGTAATGTCTCTGCTTTTGAATATGCTGTCTAGGTTGGTCATAACTTTCCTTCCAAGGAGTAAGCGTCTTTTAATTTCATGGCTGCAGTCACCATCTGCAGTGGTTTTGGAGCCCCCCAAAATAAAGTCTGACACTGTTTCCACTGTTTCCCCATCTATTTGTCATGAAGTGATGGGACCAGATGCCATGATCTTAGTTTTCTGAATGTTGAATTTTAAGCCAACTTTTTCTATCTCCTCTTTCACCCTCATCAAGAGGCTCTTTAGTTCCTCTTTGCTTTCTGCCATGACGGTGGTATCATCTGCATTTTTGTGATGTTATTGATATTTCTCCTGGCAGTGTTGATTCCAGCTTGTGCTTCATCCAGTCCAGCATTTCGCATAATGCACTCTGCATGTAAGTTAAATAAGCAGCGTGACAACATTCAGCCCTGATGCACTCCTTTTCCAATTTGGAGCCGGTACCTAACATGTATTTCCTCCTGAGGCACCTTGCAGAATCCCCGTGCTTAGCATCTCAGCACCAAGTCCGGGGAGGGGAGGGCGTGGCATTTTGAACAGCAATGTAATCAGCAAAAAAACACAAAAATGGGCCACTAAGTAGACCATGAAAAGTGAAAGTGAATGTTGCGTCCGACTCTTTGCGACCCCCTGGACTATACAGTCCATGGAATTCTCTAGGCCAGAATACTGGAGTGGGTAGCCTTTCCCTTCCCCAGGGGATCTTCCCAACCCAGGAATCGAACCGGGGTCTCCTGCATTGCAGGTGGATTCTTTACCATCTCGGCTATGAGGGGTGCTAGTTTACAGTATGGGAGAGGGAACCAGAGGCAGATGGTGGCTTTGCTGGCCCTCGGCTGGAAGCCTGTGTGCCTCAGGTAGCTCAGACGCTTTATCGCTCTGCACACGTGTGCACATTTCATGAAAGTATTGGTCTTGTTGCACACTGACTTTGGGGATACAGGGACATTTCAGCACGTAGGTGAATTTGCAAACGTGAAATCTGTGGATAACGAGAATGAGCCATACTTATCAAACGGGACCTCAGCAGCAAAGGGGAAAAAGGAGCTGCTTGGAGACTGACCTTGGATAGAGAGGTCAGCGGAGACTCCTCGAGAAAGAGGAATTACAGCTAGAATCTGAAGGTGGGGAGGAGTCAGACTGTGAAAGCGGTGCAGGGTTCAACAGTGTCTTTTCTCAAGATTAAGTTCAGAGTAGACACGGCTTCATTTAGCATAACCTTGGGGCAGAAGGATTTACCTCGGTCTTTTCTTTTGAGCTGCCACGTGGCAGGTCTTTTCTCTCTTTGTAGCTTCTTTTAGGTTGTTTATTTTTCTTGTCATTTTATTCTCTCTTCCTTGACTACTTTGAAACTTATAGATTCAATTTCTATTCATTTAACAGTGACCCTGGAGACTTTTACCAGGTGTATTGAACTTTGACGTGTCTAATCAACCTTTTATACTCCTTCCACATGGAACAAGAGTTCAGAATATGTCACTCCCCATCTGACTTACATGTGATGGTGTCATGTATTTTACGTTTAATTTTAACTTCCCCAAGTTAGACCTGACTTTTCTTGTTTTATGCAGTCAAAGTTTGTTCAGATTTACCCAGATATTCCCCATACACTTTGCTCATGATTTTTTTCTTTCATTTTGAATCTTCCTTCAGCAGTCATTCCCCTTTGGCCTGAAATATGTCTTCTGGGATCATTTGTACTGGCAGGGTCTTGGTGGCAAGCATCTACATTTTTTACTTGTCTAAAAATAAGTTGATCAACTTCTTCTTGCATGGTTTGCACTGTTTGTGTGAAGATAGCCCTGCCCCAAGGGTATGAAAATGTTACTCTACAAGGTTCTCTGAAGCTTTCATAGATTTGCTTCTCACATTGAATAGCAAATCCACCTGGAGCTGATTTTGTGTGAGGTGTGAGGCAGGGGTCTGTGTCAACCGCTAGTGTTCTCCAACCTGACATTTGTTGTTGTTGTTCAGGTGCTAAAGTTGTGTCTGACTCTTTTTGACCCCATGGACTGCAGCACGCCAGGCTTCCCTGTCCTTCACCATCTCCCGGAGTTTGCTCAAACTCAAGTCCAGTGAGTCGGTGATGCCATCCACCCATCTCATCCTCTGTTGCCCCCTTCTCCTCCCGCCCTCAGTCTTTCCCAGCATGAGTCTTTTCAAATAAGTCAGCTCTTCGTATCAGGTGACCAAAGTATCAGAGCTTCAGCTATAGCATCAGTCCTTCCAGTGAATATTCAAGGTTTCCTTCTTTTAGGATTGACTGGTTTGATCTCCTTGCTGACTCCTCTCAAGGGTCTTCTCCAGCACCACAGTTCAAAAGCATCAGTTCTTCTGTGCTCAGCCTTCTTTATGGTACAGCTTGCTCATCTGTACATGACCAATGGAAAAAGCATAGCTTTGACTATACAGACCTTCGTTGGCAAAGTGATGTCTCTGCTCTTTAAACACGGTCTAGGTTTGCCATAGCTTTTCTTCCAACATTTCGTGGTCTAAATATTTCAGGTCCGTGGTCGAGGTGCAAGTCCCCATGGAGGTGTGTATCAAGTACCTATGCTATGTAACAAATCACCACCAACATGGCTTAAAGCCACACCTGCTTATAAACTCCTAGTTCTTTTAGGCAGAGGTCCAGGTGGGTTTTGATGTGTTTTCTGCTCAGGTTCTCATAACAGATCAGAGCTATGGTCTCACCTGGAGGCTCTGGGGTGGAAGCCACAACCTCATGTGGTTGTTGACAGAATTCAGTCCTTTGCAGTTACAGGACCGTGTCCCCCACCTTTTTCTCACTGGCCGTCAACCAGGGGTCACTGTCTGTCTCGGCTCCTAGAGGCAGCCCTCAGGTCCTAGTCATGTCTCCCCTTTCTCTCACTCCCCACAGTGTGGCAGCTCCTCTCTTCAAAGCTGGCAGGAGCATCTCACTCGTCTCTGCTGCCACAGCCTTGTATGGCATAACCTGCCCCTTTGTGGGCGTGACCATCTCATCACGTCTGCCTTGGCCACAAACACGGACATGCGTGGAAGGGGGCGTCTCTCCCATCTTCTTCCTGGGAGAAGCTCCTCTGTCTGCCTCCCTAATTGGGGAATATTTCTTTTCCAATCTTTATACATTTAACTTATTCTTTCTTGCTTCACTCTCCCTTAGGGCCCTTAGTACAACTGATCAATTTGACTGCAATACTTTTAGAACTTACGTTTCTCAAAACACCATAAAAGGCACAAAAAGACAAATCGCAAACTTAGAGGAGAGACTGCAGTGCATAGAAATGGCAACGAATTAGTATGAAGAAAAGGTCAGGTTTTTGAAAAATATTTTACTCAGGTTACTTTTGGCTGTGCTGGGTCTTAGCTGGTGCGCAGACTCGTCTCTAGTTGCAGCAAGTGGGAACCACTCTCTAGTTGCAGTGCAGGAGTGTCTTCCTTGGAGGCTTCTTCGGTAGTGGAGCACAGGCTCTCAGCTGGTAAAGAATCCTGCCTGTGATGCAGGGACCTGGGTTCAATCCCTGGGTTGGGAAGATCCCCTGGAGAAAGGAAAGGCTACCTACTCCAGTATTTTGGGCTTCCTTTGTGGCTCAGCTAGTAAAGAATCCCACCTGTAATGCAGGAGACCCGGGTTCAATCCCTGGGTTGGGAAGATGCCCTGGAGAAGGGAAAGGCTACCCACTCCAGCATTCTGGCCTAGAGAATTCCATGGACTGTACAGTCCATGGTGTCGCAAAGAGTCAGACACGACTGAGCGACTTTCACTCACTCTCAGGCTCTCGTTGCAACACGTGAGCTCTAGAGCACAGGCTCAGTGGTTGTGGGGCACAGGCTTCGATGCCCCCTGGCACATGGATCTTCGTGGACCAGGGATCGAGCCCACATTCCCCGAACTGGCAGGCGATCCTTCACCACTGAGCCACCAGGAAAGCTCCGAAAGGTAAGTTTTAAGATAAGGTTTAAGACAGGGTTTATTACGACTTAGGCATGGCAAGGTCAACCGATCAAGAGATGCCTGCTGTTGGAAGTTGTGGAAGGATGCCATTGGAAGGATGGCTTGTCACTCACAGGTCTCAAGAGAAGGTAGCTACCACCCAGGGAAGGAACACTGCCGATCAGGAGGGGAGAACACAGCCATGAATCTTCATTGTGGGCTCCCCTGGAAGGAGCAGGTGAGATGAGGAAGCAGGTGGAGGGTGGGCAGGTGGGATGATTTCAGCGGCTCTGGGGCACAGGGCCTGTCCTTTGTTGCCTGTCCTGGGATGATCAGCGCAGGGGATGGTAGCCCTGAGTCTGGGAGCCCAGTGAAGAAGGTGGTCAGGTTTTAGGCTCTGGATGGTTGGCTTGTATTTGAGAAGCATGTTCACGGGTGATTCATTTGCCCCCTGTAAGCACTGGCTGACCCTGGGAGTGGCAGTCCGCCTAGGGTCAGGAATTCCCAGATACCGAAGCATCAGCACACAGAAAACAAAAGGAGTGGTTAATATAATCACGCTCTGGCTCAATCGTGTCTGACTCTTTGTGACCCTGTAGACTGTAGCCCACCAGGCTTCTCTGTGCATGGGATTCTCCAGGCAAGAATACTGGAACAGGTTGCCATTCCCTCTTCCGAAGGATCTTCCCGACCCAGAGATAGAACCCATGTCTCCTTCGTCTCCTGCCTTGCAGGCAGTTTCTTTACTGGTAAGCCACTGGGGAAGCCTGGTTAATACAATGAAGAGCACCTAAAAAAATCATCGAGAAGACAAACAGCCCTGTAAGCCAAAGACTCAACTGTAACTTCACAGTCGGGGAAATCTAGTGTGAGAACTAGAAACAAAGGTACAAATTAAAACTACAATATGGCACCAAAAAAAAAAAAAAAATCCCCTACAGTAAGATGCCATTCCTTATCCATCAGACGGGCAAACACTAGAAAGTGGTTGCTAGAGGTGGAACTTGGTGCCACCACTTTGGAAAGCAAGTCGGCATTTTTATCATGAAGTTAAAGATATGTGTTCCCTTTAGCCAAGCACGTGCATTTGCAGAAACATTCTCCAAAGGAAGCTCTAGCACATGTCTTTATTTAAATGCTTTTGGGTGAATACATTACTTTAAGTAGTCATTTTGTTAGGGGAAGCACACTGATTGAAACCGTCCACCCTGGCCAGGCACCAAAGTAACCATTTCCATGAGCTGTTTTATGACAGGAGATCCTGATAAGGAATATGGAACTAATAAGCCACCCCCAACCGGCAGATTTCAGGAAAGGTCAAAAGGAGACACCGCGTGTCCATCCACTTCCCAGAATCCCTCTTGCTAGCATCCATCTTGGCTGAGCGATGCGTGTGCCACCAGGAAAGATTCCGAATTAGAATGATTGGCCAAAGACCACCCGGAAACTAATCCCATCACCATAAAACCCGAGACTGCGAGCTGCTGCGCGGCAGAGCCGCTCTCCTGGGTCCCCTCCCCCCGCTGCTCTCCGCCCGGGCGCCGTTCCCAGTAAACTCTCTTGCTTTGTCACACATGTGTCTCCTTGGACAATTCATTTCCCAGCGTTAGACAAGAGCCCAGTTTTGGGCCCTGGAAGGGGTCCTCCTTCCTGTAAGAATTTTACTCCAACAACCTAGAAGACGTGAGCCCGGGGACATACCTGAGCCAGCCGATGGCCTGTTGAAACACCTGGGCTAGCCCATGGCTGGCATACACCTGGGCCAGTCCACAGCCAGGGGATGCACTTGAGTCTATGTCCTGATAAAACACTGCGGCTAGCCCATGGCCTAATGACACCCCTGGGCCCGCAGCCAGGGGACATAACTGAGCCAGCCTGAGCTGGCTCCTGTCCCTGATAGCTGGCATGTCACCCACTGGTGACAATGGGGACTCAGGAAGTGTGTGGACAGGAGCCCTCGGGTGGCTGTGAGAGCGTGGTGCTTCTGAGAGGACAGGGGAGTCTCTCCAAGGCCACACCTCGGAGGCAGCGGGCCTCTTTCTTGTGGCTCAACTCAGTCTTGAGAGCTCAAGAGTGTCCCCAAGTCCCCAGCCTGCCACACCCCCACCCCACAACACGAAGCCTGTTTCTGAGAGTCACACACTCATGTCAAAAAAAATCGTTTTGCACAGCAGCCTTCCCCAATCCTTGTTCTCCACCATTTCCTTTTTTTTGTCCCTTTTAAATTTAGAAATTGAGAGAAAGAAAATCTAGGCTGGGTCACGCTTGGGAAAATGCTGAAATTTTTTTTTTCTCTTCTGCTCAGTACATTTCTTTTATCTTAAAAAAAATTAATACTATTAGGTCATCTCCCTCCCCCCCCCCTTTTTTTTTATTTCTGGGAAAAATCTTCATTTTGTGTATTTCTCAAGCATCTTGACATTCCGTCTGAGACTAGCAGCCGGATCACTTCCTCCCAGTCCCTCTCAAAATTCCTGCTGGTTTTATCTCTTGCAAATGCCTTAGTGTTGCAAAGCAAATCCCCTCTCACTCTGTCTTTCTGCTCGCCTCTCTGTGAAAAAGAAAGGGCCCCCGGCTCTCAGTGAGGTCCTCGGGCAGCCCAGATGCCTCCCCCAGCGCCTTCAAAGGTACCTCCTCTGGGCCCACCAACCTCTGCCTATTAACTCTTTCAAAGTGCATTTGTCAGCATGTGAAAGCTGTCTGGGTTCATTGATAAAAAAGGTATTGTTTTTTAGGACTGTTTTGTATTAACAGGTTGCATCGCGGACAGTCTGCATTTACAAAGGGCTGTAGGTCCCTTTCACCTACTTGCTGCTGTAAAAGATGAAAGGATTGGGTTGGAGACCCCCCTGCCGCCCCTGCATCCTTGCCAGAACATGCTTCATGGAAGAGGTGGGCAGCTTGGAGGTTACTTCTCCCCAAACCCTAAAGAGTTAACATGCAATGGTTAAAACTCCTCTCTTTGGGCCCTAGTCCCTTATTCTAATGTATGAACTCTCATTCAGACATGAGCAAGCTGCATGTGCGTCTGGGGCTTGGCGACAGCTTGCCTCCTCTGGGTGACAGGATGGGCCCTGCCGAAATGTTTGTAAAAGCACAAGGTTATAAACACCCTGGGCTCACCGAGACGTAATCGCTTCTTTTGCAGACAGGTTCTGCAGCCCCCACGATCCAAGACAGGTTCACTTTGTCTCGTTCCGGCCTGGGGACTCTGGGCCCGAGGTGAGAAAAGTGAACCAAGGTTATTAAGAATTCTGACAAGGTAGGCTGAATAAATTGTGTTTTCTTTGTGAGCCTTAATCCGGTGTTGTATTGGCTTCTCGGACATGGCTAATTTATTTGGAATTTCATTCTGTTCCTGACAGCGTCCTTGACTAGCTGTTTGATCACCCCCGAGCAAAGTTACATACCAGCTTTCAACTGCTGGCGGGGCCCCGGTGTGATTTTTCTCAAGTGCGTTCTCCTGGGCTCCGCTTTATGTTTGCAGGAGGACATTTCCAATGGCGGGGGCCGTCCCGTGTTAGAAACCCAGGCTGGCGCAGGGCTCTCCCTCAATGAGGAAGCTTTCCACTCTTCCCCACTCGTCCCTCTGTTTGGGATTCTAATCTGCCTTTGTGGAGCAGGCAGAAAGAAAATTAATTTTCTCCCCGTCTGCGAGGAGCAGGAGTGGCATTGGAGACCTGGTTTGAAATGCAAGTTGTGTTGATTTCAGCAGCTGCACCCGCTGGGTCTTCGGATGCAGTATTCTCAGGGGAAGAAGTGGATCAACCACAGACCTTCTTGGGAAGCTAGCTCTAGGGTCTCCTTCGAGCTTAGGGGTCTCTGGCATTTCCCCTCCATCTGGGCAGAAACAGGAGTTGACATCCACTCTGTTAACTCACACGTGCATGCAATGTTTGCTTTTTATTTTTCGGTAATAATAAGTGTATCTTGCTTTTGCCAGAAGCAAAAATGAATCACGAGTTTCAGTAAGACTCCAATACTTTGGAGGATCTCACTCTCAGCCCTGTTGTAGCTGGTGGTTTGACCATTTGGGCAGAATCTGGTCTAATAAAACTTGGGCCTGCTTTAATTGGGTTTCTTGACGTCGACCCATGAAGATGTCCTTCCTGAGGGCCTTCTAGGTGCAGGAACAGTGCTTATCCCTGGGGGCTCCGGTGGGAGCTCACATTCTGGGAATACATATAGGATTTCAGAGGATGGTAGGTGTGTGATGATAACACACAGAACTAACCAACCAAGCACCAGGGTGAGATGCTGGACTCAGCTTTGCTCACCAGGCCCCACATTTGAGTCAGGGGAGTCCTCTGACATTTGAGTCCTTTATGACATTTGAGCAGCGCTTTCATCTCTTGCAGAGGGTTCTAACCCCTGGTCTGACTTGCAGACCACGAGGGAGGGGCTATTGTCCCCTTTGATGGAGGAGGAAGCTGAGGCCAGAGCAATGTTGAGACACCCTGATGGAGACAGAGCTTGTTTAGGGCGAGCGGGATGCTTGGGGCTTGTTCCAGGGTCATGACCTCCAGGGACAGTAGCTCTGGCTGAAGACACAGCTGTGCGTCTACTTTGTCCATCTAAAGTCCCCGGTGCCTGCACTGGGTAGACCTTCCCCAGGAGAAGGCAGTCCTGGGTCAGCTGCACCCCGCCCAGGGGAGGGGGACTATTTGCTTCCTGCCAGGACCTTACCTGTGGACTGAGGTCATCTGCTGGGTATTGTTAAGGGGCTGAGAAGAGAGGACTTGCTGGGCGCTGCTTCAGAGCTTGGACATGGCGTGCAGGAAGAGTCCCTGGCCCTTTGCTGTCCTGAAAGTAATCTGGGTCCCCCACTCTGTCCTCAGCGACCCAGGTGGACCCTCCACTGGCTGGGCCCTGGAGTCGGGGCAAACTCTAGCTCCTGTGGCCAGGATGCTCACTGAGGCCCGAGTCGTGTTTGGGAGGCAGTACAGGCACCCTGGGGACCGGGGAGGGAGGAGGGGGTGGGCGGGAGGCAGAGGGGAAAAGCCA
>SJYG01000001.1:6770726-6822744 GCA_006410535.1 Litocranius walleri | reverse complement strand
GAGGGGGTGGGCGGGAGGCAGGAGGGAAAAGCCAAGGGGAGCTTCAACTTAAGGGACAGTCCTGAACTCACCGTGATCTCGGGGGGCAATGTGAGGGCTGTGTGACCTTTGAACTTGCCCTGACCCCAGCAGAGGAGCTTGCCTTTATCCCTCCCGGGGTCAGTCCCTGGTGAAGGGTGGCCTGGGAGGGTGTAAATCCCTGGGCGCTGGGGTGGCTCCTGTAATCTGGGATGTCCCTGGAGAAGGGTCAGGAACAGAAGGATGTGGGAGGGTGCTGGGGGCCGGGGAGGAGCCTACCCTCACTGCTGGTGGGGGGGGGGTCACTTGGGTGTTTCCTCCCTGAGTTGGGGTCCCTGTGCCCACCCCATGGGGCACTGCAGGTACAGGCCACTTGCTGTCACCTTATTACCTCCCCTTGTGGGTGAGGGTCACCTTGTCCGTCCTAGGTCCCCCGCAGCTGCATCAGGTAGCCCTGACCAGGGACAAGACCATTCTGGGCCGGCTGGATCCCGTCTAGGGAAGGAGACTGTTCACTTTCTCTCTTGAAGGGCTTGCTGACCTTGGCCTCCCCAACTCCAGAGGCCCGGGGACGTCTTAACAGGAAGGGGAGGACTCCATGACCCTGGAGAGTCTCCGGGCATGGAGGTCACGTGACCCAGGCGATGTTGACTTTGTGTGCCGACTGTGTGCTCGCAAACAGAGCCGTTTATCCGAGGCTAAGTCAACCTTGTCCCCACTGTCGGGTCAGGGCCTGCAGGGTGGGAGGCTGAGGACGGGCCACCCTCATCCAGTGTGCGCCCCTGTCTCTGGCCGCCCAGGGCACCCACCAGGAGACGCCGACCTCCCAGAGAAGTGAGAAGCTGAGAAATTAGCTGCTCCTCCCTTTCTGCGCTCAGCCGCTTTCCCTAGGAGCCTCACTCCACGTGCAGGTGGGTTCTCGCAGTTGGGGGGGCAGGCAGTACTTGTGAAGGCCCCTGGGGACATTCTGCAATGTCCTGGAAGCTCTTATCCAGTCTCCATACCCCGGAGGGTGCTCTGTTTGATTAATGACTCCACGTCAGGCTCCTACAACCTAAATTCCCACAAGTGTTTGAAGAGGTCATTGAACAAAGCTCTGTGCAGGGCAGACGAGCCCAGGGCTGAGCATTGCCTGACAGTCTACTCTGCAGACCCGCTGGACACCTGGCCAGGTCACTGGCTGGTGGCTCTCTCTGTGGATGGAGGTGGAAATGTGCCCTGGCTTCCCACCCAGGGCAGAGTCAGGCTTGGAGCACTTCCGACAGAGCCTTTGTAGGTCATAGTGAGGGCTAGGCTCCCGGGTAAGGGGGGAAGGTGCAAGTGGGGAGCTTATCATGGGTCTGGCCCACAGCTGGATCACCCAGGAGAGACCACATCAGCTCTCCCACTGCCCATCTTACCCTGGCTCCCTGTCAAAGTCTGCATTTACTCCTTAGCTAGAACCTTCCAGAAAGCCTGGGCGGACTCACATTCTCACTTTGTAGATGGGGGACAAATTCAAGAATGGAGGCTCCTCAGCTTTCTCCCTGGCTTATGTCCTGGGGGGTGGGCCATTTCCTGGCAAGAGCACAGCTGGACTCCCTGGATCTGGCATTTGGGGGCCACCTCCTGTCCCCAGGAGGTGGGGGACAGTTCTGCCTTGAAGGGCCATCTGGAGGCCCAGGGGACAGTGTCCCCTCCGTTCCCACCTCCTGACCTCCAGCTTGCACCCTTCTGTGTTATGGGACCAGGGGATCGGGGTTGGAAGAGGCCAGGCTGTCTCTTCGTCCATGAGAAAGTTGGCTGTGGAAGGCCAGCCACGGACTTGGGATGGCAGTCTGCGGAGGTGTGCGTGCCCTGGTGTGTGTGTGTGCACGCGTGTTATGGGCGCAGGTGTGTGTGTGTGTAGCTGTATTCTCATGTGTGTGTGTTACAGGTGCAGGCGTGTGTGTGTATACCTGTGTTCTCGTCTGTGTGTGTGTGTGTTACAGGTGCAGGCGTGTGTGTGTATACCTGTGTTCTCATGTGTGTGTGTGTGTGTGTTACAGGTGCAGGCGTGTATGTGTATACCTGTGTTCTCATGTGTGTGTGTGTGTGTTATAGGTGCAGGCGTGTATGTGTATACTTGTGTTCTCATCTGTGTGTGTGTGTGTGTGTGTCTGTGCATGCACGCACACCTGTGCACCCAGCAGGCAGAGACGAGCGGGAGGAGGATGCGGTCACTCCAGTGGTGTGGTGGAGACATTTCTGCCCGGGTCCTCTTCGGGGACAAGAGCGCAGCCAGTGATCCCACGCCCAGGCCCCTTGCTGGTCCTGTGTGGACACTGTCCCTTGGGCCTCCCCGTGGCCCTTCAAGGCAGAACTTATCCCCGTCTCCGATAAGCTTTGCACCCGGAGGACGAGCACCGAGCTCGGTCACTGCATGTCTGCGGTGGGCCCTGGACGGGGCCCTGCAGGGCGCGAGGGGAGGGCTGCAGGCCGGCCGTCCAGCCCGGGCTGTGGGCGGCGTCCAGGGCCCGGGGTGGGCCGCGGGGGGTGGTCTGGGAGCGGCCCGGGCCTTCCCGGGTGATCAAGCGGCTCCCCTCCGGCGCCCGCGCCGCCCCCGCCCGCGCCAGCCCGCGCTGCCCACCCCCGCGGCGCGGGCGGCCTTTGAGGCGCGGGCGCCCGGGCGCTCATTGAGCTCGCCCGGGTCGCCCGTGGGCGCGGGGCGCGGGCCTCACCTGCGCCCCTCCGCTCCGCTTTCGTCCGCGCAGCTCCCGCCGGCCCCTCCCGCGCGGCCCGCGGCCGCTGGACAGCGCCGGCCTCCAGAAGTGATAGCTAACTGGGCGGAGAAAGGGCCCGATTGTCTGGCGGGGCCGGAAGAGCGCGCGGGCGGCTGAAAGCGCCGGAGAAGGCGGCCGGCTTCGCCCAGCAGCTGCCGCGGGGGCGTTTGGAGGCTACGTCAGCGCCGGCCGCGAGCCTCCCGCCGCGGACAAAGCGGCCCTTGTCGGCCGAGCGCCGCCCGCGCGCTGAAGCCCGGGGCCTCCTCTCCAGGGAGGCCGCTCGCGTCCCGCGCCGCCCCCCCCGCCGGGAGGCCCCTGCGCCGGGCTCGCGCCTTGAGGGGGAGACCCCCGGGCCGGACGCCTGGCGGGGCGGGGGCTGCCCGCGCCATGGCCTCCGGGGCTGGGGGCAGCGCGGGCCCCGACCCGCTCCTGGTCCTGCTGGTCATCGTCTTGTTGGCACGCTTCCTTCTGTGGTCCTGCCTGGGCACCTACATCGATTACAGACTGGGCCGGCGGCAGCCGCGCAAACCCAAGGAGGACTAGGGCCTCCGTCGGTGGCAGGCGCTCCAGGCACCGGGAGCCCTCCAGCAGGGAGGACAGTAACCACAAACTGCGCCTTGGTTTCCCCAGAGCAGACCCCTCCGGGGGTCTCAAGACAGACTTGTGACTGTGAGTCCAAGTCCAGCTCCAGACCGTGGACAAACTCACTTTCCTCATCTCTTAAATGGACGCACTAGACCCTGTTCCCTGCCACCGCCCCCAGAAGGTTATTACCAGTAGGGTCAAGTGAGGGGTGGGCTGAGCCATCCCCCTCCCCCTGCCACCGTCCCCCTCCCCCTGAGTCTGTAACCTGCAGGACACAGAGGATGGTTTAGTGAAGCCACAGCACCCAAGGCCCTCTGCTCCTTTGTGCTTTCAAGGATGGGGCTGAGACATCCCTGAGAAGACGGACAGGCAGGGAAACTACTGGAGCCGAAGAAGCCACTGCCGTCTGTGCCCTCATCCCCTCACACCCTGAACTAAAGGGGCAGCACGAGGTGGCTCCGTGCTTCTCGATCTGGCGGCAGAGTCGAATCACTCAGGACGTTTTGGCACTGCCAGTGGCTGAGTCCCCCAGACTGAGAAGCATCAGCTGATTCGAGATGTTCCTGGCAGGCTGGGGCCTGGAGACACTGTGAATTCCAAAAGGGTTTGGCTCAGCTGGAATCTTCTGTGGCTATTGGGGTCTGGAGTCGCTGAGCTGGGTAGAGCGGACACTTGGGTCGCTGGGAGCCATCCACCTTGCGGCATCCTGGCAGAAGGGACCACGGCGTGATCCGTCCAGGCCTGTGCACGCGGCTGTCCTCTGGGCAGTCATATAGCCAGTGGCTGAGTGGAACTCTGTTTTTTTGTAAGGACGATTGTTCATGGGATGTCTAAGGGCTCTGATCACCAGGTTAGGGGAGGGGTGTTCTTGTTCTCTTTAGGAAAACTTTTCTAATTTTCTTTAAAATGATCACGTGTGATTTTGCTGATCTTTCTAAGGAAAGGGAATCACATTAGTTGTCGTGAGCATACACTAGTGGAGGGAAGTTTGCCTGGTATTGCCAGGTTTTAAAACAGAAGGTCCCACGGCCTGAGAAACTCCTCCATCCTGGGCAAAGCAGTCCCTTGGGTGGAGGGAGAAATCAGATGTTCACATGACACACTCAAGTCTGTTGAGTGTGTGTGACCTGCGTGTAGCCTGCATGGGACCTGCGCCCACATGGGCATATTGATTTGAGGTCTACCATTTGGTTCATGGGGCTTCCCTGGTGGCTCAGTGGTAAAGAACCCGCCTGCCAATTCAGGAGATTTGAGATGTGGGTTCGATCCCTGGGTCAGGAAGATCCCCTGGAGGAGGAAATGGCAACCCACTCTAGTATTCTTGCCTGGAGAATTCCATGGACAGAGGAGCCTGTTGGGCTAAAGCCCGTAGGGTCTCAAAGAATCAGATACAAGTTAGTGGCTAAACAACAATAACAACAACAGTGTTTGTCCATGAGCTAGTATTCCAGCGTTCATGCTGGAGTTGGGGAGGGACTCACTCTTCTGTTGGGCTTGTCCAGTGGAGTGATGGAGCCATGGGAGAAGACAGGATTCTGCCAACATTGTCTGAGCCCCTTTCCAGGTTCATTGACCCACAGATTTCTCACCCCTTTTCCTTAAGCCAGTTTACACTGCTTTCTGTCACTTGCAACTGACAAAATTAGTCATCAGAATTTCGTCAGAATTGCTCATCAGAGTACAAGTTTTGTGTGTCCTCACACTGACAATTAACAACCTCCTGACATGGGCCTGACTCAGTGTAGGCACTTGAAGCATTGTGGCTGGGTGAATAAGAGGCTGTGCCCCAGTCATACATAGGCAGGGGATGCACTCAGTGCAAGGAAAGGTATAACAAGAGAAGGTTTTGTTTTTTTCTTTCCATATTTCTCTTACATGGAGCAAAATGTCTGGCATTTGGCAATCCTAGGTTTTAGTATGGCAGCTCCATGATGTCACCAGGAACCTACACCCTTCTGTATTTCTACTCCGCCATCCTTAGGAGGTAGCTTTGGTCTTCATGGTTACAAGAAGGCTGCAGCTACTCCAGGTATCTTGAGTGAGTTCCAGTCAGGAAGAGAAAGAAAGGGGTGATAGAGAGGGAAAGGTATCTATATCAGAGAGGCAAAGCTTCCTAGAAACCCTTAGTTTCACGCCGTAAACTAGAATCATGTCCCATGACACCTCGAGATGCTAAAAAATTGTTTCTCAGCCATTCTTTGTAATTGCAGCCTGTATCCAGAGCACACTATTTGGGGGTCTTTGTGTGTCTTTAATGACATCTTCACGTGCTAGTTTTGCCCTTGTCTGCCTTTGAGAAATATCAGCCATGCTCAGCTGTCCTTGGCAGCTTCACCCTGGACTCAGAGGGTGGAGCTTCTCATGGTTCCTTGGGGTCTCTTAAGAGTTTGGTCCAGTAAGAAGTCCCAGGATGAAAGAAACTTATTCCTTCTTAGAGATGCTTGGAGATGTTTCTTTAGTCACACCTGGTAGCAACAGGCAGACTGCGGCACAGGGAAGGCAGGCAGTGAAGAGCTGAAGGTAGTGAGTGCGGCACAGGGAAGGCAGGCAGTGAAGAGCTGAAGGCAGTGGATGACAGTGAAGGTGGATAGCTGGAGGGGCAGTGCCGGTCCTTAACTCGGAAAGTATCACTGGGGCTCATAATCTCACAACGTGGGAGGCACCACCGATACCATGTTAAAGGTAAAGTAGAACTTGCCCTTCAGGTAGCGTGCAGTCTGGGAGCCAAGAAATGGGCAGCTAGACTAGAAACAGGACTTAGGCCTGCACGAGGCACCCGAGGCTCTCAACCACCAAGGCTGTGGCCAGTGTAAATTGGAATGTCCTACAAGTGTGAAACACACCAGATTTTGAAGGCTGGGTGCAGAAACTGATGTAAAATCTGATTAGCAATGGTTTTCTATAGATTATGTATTGAAACGATAATATTTTGGACGCCTTGGGCTAAATAAAACATTAAGGTTAATCTCACCTGTCTCTCTGAATGCACCTCAGTATGGCTACTGGAAAATTTAAAATTATTTATGTAACTTGCATTATTTTTTTATACTGCATGGATGACACAGACCTTTGTAATGCAGCAAGAGTGTTATGGTGGGTGAATGGATTGTGTGTCATGGGAACACAAGGGCGCTCCCTGGAGGAGGGGTCTTAAGTGATAATGTAAATACGTCAAACAGTAAAGCGTCTGTCTACAATTCGGGAGACCGGAGTTCGATCCCTGGGTCGGGAAGATCCCCTGGAGAAGGAAATGGCAATCCACTCCAGGACTATTACCTGGAAAATCCCGTGGACAGAGGAGCCTGGTAGGCTACAGTCCATGGGGTCGCAAAGAGTCGGACAGACTGAGCGACTTCACGATGAGAACCAGATGCTAAAGCAATCCTTGGAGGAAAAGCTATAGCCACAAATGCCTTTATTAATAAACATGAAGTGAAGTGAAGTCAAAGTCGCTCAGTCGTGTCTGACTCTTTGTGACCCCGTGGACTGTATAGTCCATGAAATTCTCCAGGCCAGAATACTGGGGTGGGTGGCCTTCCCCTCTCTGGGGGATCTTCCCAACCCAGGGATCGAACCCAGGTTTCCTGCATTGCAGGCAGATTCTTTACCAGCTGAGTCACAAAGGAAGCCCCAAAATACTAGAGTGGGTAGCCTATCTCTTCTCCAGTGGATCTTCCCGATACAGGAATCAAACTGGGGTCTCCTGCATTGCAGGTGGGTTCTTTACCAGCTGAGCCATCAGGAAAGCATGAAAGAATAAAAACTGATGAATTAAGCGTATGACTCAATACATTTAGGAGAGCAGTAGAAAAAGCTAATAAAAACAGAAGGCAGAAATGAAGAGAGGAAACTGGTGTATTACCAACGATAGAACAAACAAATGTGTCCAAGTCCTGTATTTCCTTTTTTTTTTTTTTTAAAGAAAACTATTTCTTCTACACGTTTTCTCTTCCCCGTGTGTTTTCTGGCTGTGGCGAGTCTCGGTGCTGCGCACGGGCTTTCTCTAGCTGCTGTGAGCCAGGGCTGCTCTTTGCCGCGGGGCGTCGGCTTCTCACTGTGGCGGTCTCTCTCACTCCAGAGCGTGGGCTCTGGGCACCCAGCTTCATGGTTGTAGCACATGGGCTCAGCAGTTGTGGACCAGGGGCTTAGATGTTCATTGGCATAAAGGATCCCAGACCAGGGACTGTACCAGTGTCCCTTGCATCACAAGGCAGATTCTTAACCACTGAACCCCCAGGGAAGCCCTTCTTCTTGTTTTTGTGTTAAAACACACACGCCATCAAATTTACCATCTTACCTATTTTAAAGTGTTTGTCTCACTTGTGGTTTTGAGGGGAAGAACTCAACAGTAAAAGGGACACGATGAACCAACACAATCCAGAAAAAAGGAGAAGAAAACACACAAAGTTAAAAAGTCTGTGGGGAAACAACTACAAAGACGTGGAAAACTCAGTTCTCAGCAAACAGGTTCTGGTGTATGTGAAGGATTTTGGGAATTTGAAAATATAAGGAACACATTTTATATAAAAAAAAAAAGACCCCCAAAGAGATGTAAAAATTTGTACAAATGGATTACCCTTGGAGAAATAAGTCATCCAAGTCTACCCTCCTTAAAAAAAAGTATAAAGGCTTAGAATGTTTCAGAGGAAGACCTCTTACAATACCCCAAAAGAACAGATAATACAATACTACTCAAACTGCCCTAGTGCCTAAGAGAAGGACAGCTCCCAATTCTTTTTTATGTCATTGTTGTTCAGTTGCTAAGTCATGTCCGACTCTGCAGAGTTTTATGTAATAAACATTTATCAAGCAAACTCTGGGAGGTAGTGAAGGACAGGGAAGCCTGGTGTGCTGCAGTCCATGGGGTCACAGAGAGTTGGACATGACAATTTATTGATACCAAAATCCACCAAAAGCAGCACAGAAAGAGAAAACGCAGATCAGTCTCACTTAGGAATACTGATTTTAAACAAAACAAACCGTTAAATTAAGTATTACACTGGAGGGATGAAACACGGGGACGGAGTGGAGTGGGCTCCAGAAATGTAAGGGTGGCTGAGCATCAGGAAGTCAGGCGACATGATTCATGATATAAACAGCTCCAAAGAGAGAAACTTGATAACTTCCTTTCATATATTGCCAAAGATATTTGGATAACATTCACTTCCAATCTCAAACTCTGAATCAGACAGAAATAGACAATAGACCAATATGTTTTTAATCCAAAAAAATAGTTCTCTCTGAATAAGAAAATACAATATTATGATTAACAGAGGATGAGATGATTGGATGGCGTCACAGACTTAATGGACATGATTTTGGGTAAATTCCGGGAGGTGGTGATGGACAGGGAGGCCTGGGGTGATGCAGTCCACGGGGCCACAAAGAGTCGGACACGACTGAGCAACTGAACTGAACTGATGATTAACAGGGAAATACCACAGCCCCATAAGGTACATACTATGGTATCCATTATACAGATGGGAACACTGAGGCACAGAGAGGTTGAATAATCAACTTGGGGAGGAGACAACACATCTTTATTTACAGTGAGATGGAGGACTTTCCTGGAAAAAACGAAGGAAAATTCATGAAAACGACTGACAACAGAATCCAGTATGGGGAGTGGGTCTCAACTAGTATGTGGAAGCCGCCTGCAAAGCAGTTAATCAGGAGCTGTGATGGCACGAAGGACTCCATTTATAAGAGCCACATAGGGAAGAGCCACTTAGGGGCCAGCTTCATGATTGACTTGTTAGCTGCCGTGAGGGGCCGAGTTATTTCCTTTTGTCGGTTTTACAGTCATTGTGGGTAGGATTCATCGGTGAGATTCACTGGGGGCATGATGCCCGAGGCTGACTGTTTGGAAGGAAGTGGCCGGGGGCAGAGGAAGGTCAGACCTGACCCTGGAGGACAGACAAACCCTACCATACCTGTCTCTCTCACGTGCTGCCTTGCTGCCCAGTGACCTGCAGGGGAAGCTGGCACCTTCGCCACCTTGCTGCCCATTCTCGTGGCCCGGGGCTTAGATGCCATGGCTACCGTGGCACCGGGGCTGCAGTGGGCCTTCACGCACGGAAGATGATGGCGCCTCCAGAGACACGGGTTCGATCCCTGGGTCAGGAAGGTCTCCTGGAGGAGGGCATGGCAACCCACTCCAGTATTCTTGCCTGGAGACTCCCCATGGACAGAGGAGCCTGGCTGGCTACGGTCCACGGGGTTGCAAAGAGTCAGACTTGACTGAGCGACTGGGCATCCGTGCACGCACAGCTGATTAACAATGTTGTGATGGTTTTAGGTGAATGTGGGCGGCCCCATGTCACCACTCTGCGTGTGGGGAGAACCGGACAGGGCGCCGAGACCTCAGAAAACACCTCGTTCCTCCCTTCCTCGTTCCCTAAGGTGCCTCCCTCGGCCCAGCGAGTGTGTGCTGGGCATCCCGAGACTGCTGTTCCAGAGGAGAAGGCGGAGGCAGTGACTGCCCCGCCGCTCAGCCAGGCTCGGCCCTGGGTCGGGGGACACAGCGGCCCAGCTCCTGCCCCCTTGCCCGCTGGGCTGGGCCTCCCCCGAGAGCAGCCCGAAGAGCCCCCGTGGTGGAGATGAGTCACTGGGTCTAAAAATAAAAACAGTTAAGTCACGAAGCAGCGCCTTTCCTTTTTAAGCCAGATGTGCTGCTGAGGGATTCCCAGCGGCCCTCGGCCTCGTCCCGCCGCCGGGGGGCTGTCTCAGTCGCTCACACCCACCCGCAGGTTTCAGCACCTGCACAGCCTCGGAACGAGTGGGGTGGATGGAGAGGCAGTCCCTGCCTCAGTGGGGAAAACAGATGGGATGAGAGTAACGTCTACGTCAGGCAGATGGTCACAAAGCCTATAACCACGGGGTGGAGTGTCCTGAATATACACACAGGGGTGTGTGTGTGCTAAGTCGCTTCGGTCATGACCATCTCTTTGCGACCCCATCCACTATACTCTGTCCGTGGGATTTTCCAGGCAAGAATACTGGAGTGGGTTGCCGTTTCCTCCTCCAGGGAATCTTCCCAATCCAGGGATCAAACCTGTGTCTCTTACATCTCCTGCACTGGCAGGTGGATTCTTTACCGCTATATACATGGGAAGGGGAGTTAATTCTCTCTCAGGGTCTGGGGAAGGCTTCCTGGAGGAAGTGTCTCTGGAAATAAGACTTCTGAGAGATGGGGAAAGGACAGAAGCTTGGGCAGAGGTCAGGGGTCTGGACCAGTGATATGAGAGGAGGAGTCAGGGATCTGAGACATAACAGGGACAGGACTGGGGCAACTGTCTTCACCCCCAGGGGTTCAGGGAGATGGTCAGCAGGGAAGCATGCATTACGGGGACAAGTCACGGGGAATTACGGGCTTGTTATCATGAGCCTCATCATGGGCTTCCCCGGTGGCTCAGATGGTAAAGAATCTGCCTGCAATGCGGGAGACCCAGGTTCAATCCCTGGGTCAGGAAGATCCCCTGGAGAAGAAAATGGCAACCCACTCCAGTAGTCTTGCCTGGAGAATCCCATGGACGGAGGAGCCTCGTGGGTTACAGTCCATGGGGTTGCAAAGAGTCAGACGCGACTGAGTGGCTAATAAATACTCACCATCGTTAAAGGGGGGCAGAGGTGGGTGTGTGGCTTCTGCAAAGAGCTGAGCCTGTGCACAGAGCTTGCCCACGTCATGTCGCAGGATGGCGAGAAGCTTCCCTGGGGCTGTGTCTTGGCGAGTTGGATGGAACTCTTCTGGTTGTCACAAGAAATGTGGTTGAAGGTGATAAGATGATAAGAGCCCCTCATTCTTGAGGGGTGCAAGGCCCCTGGTCCCCTCCGACCAAAAGTGCAGAATGTCCCCAGCTGTCAACCCCACCCCGTCCACCTCCAGCCTAAATGGGGTGCCTGGGGGTCATCAGTGAGTGGTTGCCATGGCATCCAGCTGATTCTGTCTCTCCTGGCCAGGCCAAGGTTGGGAGGGCTCCATAAAACCACTCAGAACATGGGGTGCCTGCAGGAGAATGGGGGGTGGGGAGAAAGCTTTCTGCTGAGGGGAATCTTGGCTGCTGGTTGCTGCTGGCTCAGAACCTGGGGGGAGGGAGAGGCCTTGGGGAGCTCAGCTGAGATTCCTGGGCCGTGGGGGGTCAGGCACGACCTGCTGGTACCTGCTTCCCTCCTGTGAATCCAGGCAGCTGGAGACTGGCTGCAGCGGCCTCCAGGGCAGAATGAGGAGGGAGACAGTGGGATAACCTGCATGGACGCCCTTAGGCATGGTGAGTGCTGCAGAGACTCCGGATTTCCCCACAGGGTCAGGTCACTGCCTCCGTCGTCCTTACTGCCAGGACGCCGGAGGCCCAGCTGAGCAGGGTCAGTTCCCAGCTCTCCCTGGGGCGGGTGTGCTGTGGTGGACATTCTGTGGTGGACTAGGCTCTAGGATGCGCAAAGAAGAGATGCAGGCAAATGCCAGCTACACCCTTGAAAAGGAAGTGATTCCCTTGGTGTGATGGGCAACGCAAAGGAATGAACCCAGCTCCTTGGGGAGCCCCACGGCATGGGCTTCAACCACCCTCAAACTCCAGGGCTGTCAGAAGAGTGACGAGCTTCTATCCAATGTGCACTTTTGCATTTTGGGGCTCATTGTTACAGCAGCTCTGCCTGGGACCTGCCTAATACAGCAGGGATGACTCCTCCCCAGTGGACCGAGGTAGGGATGACTCCTCCCCAGTGGACCGAGGTAAACTGAAGAAGGCATTGGGGGAGGGCTGGAGCCATCCTGTGGGGACACCACTCCTGCAGGCAGTCGGCTGGGGAGACGACCCCCTGGGAGTTGGTCTGTGGGGTGGAGATTCAGGAGCAAGAGATGAGGAGGGCTGGCTGGGAGGTCACAAGAGGCCCGGCAGACACTGCGCATTTGGGTCCCCAGGGCTCCCACAGAGGTTCTAGATGGAGGGTCAGCATCTTGCTCTTGCCACGTGGGCTGGACTATAATCACTCCTACCAGGTGGATGTGTTTCCTCTGCCCGATCCCTCCTCCCAGACCCTGAAGCCTAGAGATGGGGAGGCTGAAAGGAGAGAAAGGGGACAGATTGAGGTTCCTCCCACCGCCTGGGCCATGAGGTGGGGCTCATTTTGGGGCAGACAAAGTAAAAGAGTGTTGAACTAGACTTGAGAACACGAAGCTGGTTTGGACTTGACCGGACTCACTGCTACTCACTCCCAAAATGAGTCTTAATAACAGAATGAATCTTAATTATGTTCTCATGTAAGAAAATGAGTAACCAGCCCCGGGGACCATACTCAAAACATCAGGAAGGGATGATGAAGGGGGACTCTACTGGGGATGGGTGAGGAGTGTACGGAAGGAGGGAGACAAAGCTATTGTCAGTTCTGGGGCTCTTTGTTACACAGCTTGGTCCATATCCTAACTCGTACACCATTTCAGCAAACCTATTATTAATACATTCAAACTCCTCTTTCACAACATAGACCCCAGCTGCCTGTCCTACAGCACAGAGAGTAGGAAGCACCAGGACACACAGACATCCTTTATACTGCCCTTTTCTCTAAGGTTTGCCTTCTCTTCACTTCCCTGGAAGACTTCAAAGCCAGGATCCATGATGATGCCCCATTTTCATCCTCCTAAGAAGCATGTGCTACCTGTCAGGAGAACCAGCCCCTTGGATGCCAGCTGTTCTTATCATGGGACAGAAATCAGCAGAAGAATCAGAGTGAAAAAGCCACCCTCTCCCACCCACTCCTTCTCGCCACTGATAGCAGATAAAAGTGGTCTTGGCAGAAATATGTGCTAGGATCACTGGATTTTGTGTGTGTATGGGTAGCCTCACATTTGGGACTCTGTTTGGCAAAGCCTTGTGCTTTGGGAGCTTGAAGCCGGCCGAGGTAGGCTGGTCCATCCCTGGAACAGCTGTGGGCAGGGGGCAGGTGGGGACGTTTTCCCAGAGCCCCGAGGTCTTGGGATCAAGCGCGCTTCGATTGTGGGGATGGGCAGGCAGACAGATGGCCTGAGCACAGCCGATGGTAGGTTCTGTGTGATGCACGTGGGAGCCTGGCTGTCTTCACCCACGTTGCTGGGCCCCCCAGGTATCTGGTGAGCACTCACCACGGCGTGCGCACAGCTGTCTGGCTGTGGTCTCACCCACCCTGAGCACGCACCTGAGGGCCCTCTCCTTCCAGCGGAGTAGCAGGGGCCAGCACAGAGGGAAGGAGAACACTTCGGCGCATCCTCAGCTCCCAGCGCTCTGCAGGAAGGACATGCGATAGAGGAGTCACAGCCCAGATGAAAAGTCAGGGTCATGGGCAGACGGGCGGTCCTAAACGAGGAAGGTGAACCCGGGACGAGGCGGGGGCAGGACCAGGCTGCTTCTGCAGTTGCTGTGGCCGAGGATCCAAATTCCAGGCAGCCAAAGGGAGAATCTGCCTGCAGTGCGGGAGACCCAGGTTCCATCCCTGGGTCGGAAAGATCCCCCGGAGAAGGGAATGGCAACCCACTCCAGTGTTCTTGCCTGGAGAATCCCATGGACAGAGGAGCCTGGCGGGCTACAGTCCATGGGGGTCACGAAGAGTTGGACATGACTGAGCGACTAACACTTTCACACTTTAAAAGGGAGCAGGGGAAGAATGAAAGGTTTAGAGTTTGCTTGGCCCTTGAAGAAAATACACCACTTCTCAGGGACAGTAAATGTTCCCTAACACTTATTTGTTAAAAAAAAAAAAAAAAAGCTTGCCCCAAGGTTTTTACCTAAATATCACTGGGAGATCTGATGATCATATTGTACTAGTCAGGGTTTTCCAGAGGAAAAGAACAGACCAGGTGTGCAAATATGTAAAAAAAGATTTATTATGAGGGATTGGCTCACACGATTACAGAGGCTCACAAATACAAAGCTTCCAAGCTGGAGACCGAGAAGGCCCAATGTTCAGTGAGCCTCTGCAGATCTGTTGTAGAACCAGGGAGAGTGGCTGCTGCAGATGATGTCTCAAGGCCAGCTGCGGGAGGAGGCTGCCTTGCTTAGAGGAGGCTGGGCTTCGGGTGCTAGTCAGGCCTTCAGCTGATTGGACGAGGCCCACCACACGGGGCGCGTGCAACCCACAACTCAGTCTGTCAACTCACGTGTTAGGCCCACCGGCCTCTCCCTCATCTTGCCGTCCACTCCTTCACCGGGGCCTCCATTGGCGGAGCCCACCCAGGCCCTGGGGGGCAAAGGATTATGGGAAATGTAGTCCTGTTGCTATGGCGCCCAGACAGGGCTGCAGGGGATCAAATGTCTTCTCCTGCTCTCCCTCCCTCCCTACCCCTCCAGCGTCCGACCCCCTTTCCTTCCTGCCTTGATTTTCCGCCGTAGAACTTGGTACCAGCTGATGCTGCTTAGTACCAGCTGAGGCTTGGTACCCGCTGATGTCCAACCAGCTGAGTTGGACACAACTGAGTGACTGAACTGAACTGATGCTGCGTTATGTATTAATTGTCTTCTCTGGGCCGGATTTTTATTTAATGGGTAGTCCAGAGCGCAAGCCCAGGAGGGCAGGGGCTGACTTGCCTTTGTCACGGTCTTGCTCACTTGAGGATGGTGTCTGGTGTTTCAATCCCCATCTCTGGGCTGATGGACTCTTCTGAGTCTTCTCTCCTCTGGCTACACCCCCATCCCTTCAGCCTCCTACCCCTGGGTGCTGGCTTCTGGCTGCTGGCTGTGCCACAGACGCTCCTGGTCCAGCTGACTGGGCGAGGCTGGACCCCTGGCAGGGTCTGTGTCGAGGACTTCTGCCCTAGCCTCGCAGCTTCTGAAAGCAGACACAGCTTCATCTTGGGTGCTAGACAAACCCCTGTGGGTCGTCAGGCCCTTTACCGGTGAGGAGAAGGTGGTATTACCCTTGAGGGTTAAGGGGCCCTCGTGGGAGCTGGGGGTAAGTCGCAGGTACCACTGTATAATGACCCATATGGGTGAGTGCTTCTGAAGTGGGTACCATTCTGTTTTTTGACCTTGGTTACATGAGTATTTGCTTTATAATTCTTTGTTAAGTTGCACGTTTATATTTTACGTGTGTGTGTGTGTGTGTGCTAAGTCCCTTCAATCATGTCTGGCTCTTTGCAACCCCATGGACTGCAGCGCCCCCAGGCTCCTCTGTCCGTGGGATTCTCCAGGCAAGAATCCTGGAGTGGGCTGCCACGCCCTCCTCCAGGGGATCTTCCTGATCCAGGGACTGAACTTGCATCTTTCATGTCTTCTGCATCAGCAGGAGGGTTCTTTACCACTAGCGCCACCTGGGTTATTTCACAGTAACAGGTTTAGAAAAAAGTGCATTTTAACATATTTTACATAAGTAATCCATGTTTGTTACAGAAACATGATAAAGCATTCAAAAAGACGATAAAAAGAACGGCCCGTGCAGACCAGTGACCTTCCTAACAGCATTCTGTATGTCCTTTCATGTATTTTTCACAAACCTCCCCTGGACAGGTTACCAGTCCTGGGCCTCAAAGCAGGTGCCCCCCCCACCTCCCGCCACCCCGCTCCCCGGCCCACCAGGTGGCATGTGAGCATCCAGGCTGCAGGCACAGGGGGTCTGACTGTGGTGGGCCCTAGCGCCTTACCCTTGGCACGCTGAGCTCTGGGCATTCCAGGTGGCCAAATGCCACTTTGTTGTGGTTATTGCTCAGCTCACCCCATGAGCAACTGGGGTGCTCATTCAGTTGCTCTTTTTCACTCCATGGACGGCAGCACACCAGGCTTCCCTGCCCTTCGCTATCTCCTAGAGGTTGCTGAAACTCACGTCCACTGAGTCAGTGATGCCATCCAACCCTCTCACCCTCTGCCGTCCCCTTCTCCTCTTGCCTTCAATCTTTCCCAGCGTCAGGGTTCTTTGCATCAAGTGGCCAAAGTGTTGGAGCTTCAGCTTCAGCATCAGTCCTTCCAATGAATATTCAGGACTGATTGATTTCCTTTAGGATGGCCTGGTTGGATCTCCTTGCAGTCCAAGGGACTCTCAACAGTCTTCTCCAACACCACAGTTCCAAAGCACCAGTTCTTCGATGCTCAGCCTTCCTTATGGGCAAACACCACTGCAGAGAGTCAAGCTGGGAGTGGGAGTGGCCACAGGATGGATGATGAATCCTGGGGATGAATCCTGGGGACACCTGTCCTCAGCTTTGAAGCCTGGAGCTGATGGAAGGAGGTGCTTCCTGAGGGGAGGCAGGGCTTTGGGCCTTGTGTGTTGGAGGAGGGAGGCGAGAATGGATTTGGAGAGCTGAGCTACCGGAAGGGGCTGCCCAGTGGCTGGATCCTGACTGCTTAGTAGAGAAACGAGCTCTTGCTTGCAAAGAAATATCTGTCTGGAGAGCTGGGGGCATAGATGTTTTTACGCATGCCATATATAATGTGGGAGAGGCTGGCCCCATGTTCCCTACGTGTTTATTGCAAAACACTCTTATCTGAAGAATAACAGGAAAAATATCACCCACACCCCCACCACCCCAACAAACCAGCTGTAAACTTTTCATTCTCCCCCTGGGCCACATGCCTGTGCAGACAGGATGGGGGACCACCCGTCGGAGACCAGACTTGTTTGCTCACTGACTTGCTCAGCAAAAGTGTACTAAGCACCTACTTACGTTTTGTCAGAAATGGCGCACCTATAAAACCTTCTTAGGTTTTTCTCTCTGGTTTTATCACTTGTGTAAACGTTCCTTACTAATCTGGGTGTGTTAACTGCTGTAACCACCGACCCCAGTTGCAGTGACTTAACCCAAACAATGTGTGTTTCTTGTTTATGACAGTGCAGTGCAGGCTGGGCTGGGACCCTGCTCCATGCAGCCGTGTGGGCACCCAGGCCCCTCCCTCCCCGAGACTCCACCAGCCCCCCAGAGTCTGGGAGGGCTCCTTTCGACGCCCTGTGTTGGGCTGGCAGAGGATGAAGAGAGGAAAGGAGCAGGAAACTTTTCTGGCCAGGCCCGGAGATGCTGTACACCATTTCTACCATGTTCTGTTGGGTGTGTGTGAGCCTGCCTGCAAGGGAGGCTGGCAACGTGGCCTAGGTGGGCTTCCAGGAGGAAGAAGGAACAGATGCAGCGAATGTCTGCCCGGTATCTGCGGCAACCCTAGATTGTTTAGCTCTGAAACAGACCAAGGGGGAAGAAAAAGGCGGTACTGTCCCCAACAGTTGGAGGCCCCCAGGAAAATAGACAGGATGACGCCAAGCTGAAGGGGACCCCTGGGTCAGAGCCTGCTTGCTGGCCTGAGTTTGCCCAGATCCTTTCTGACCTTAGGGTGGATGAGACACAGGTGAGTGGGGTTGGGCACAGGGCTCACTGCGGCTGGGATGTGGCAGAACCTCACTGAACATCAGTGGAAGGATGTCCAGAGAGGGTGGGCTGCTTTGCGCCACCCCACCTGCTCCTACGCTCGCTGTGGCCAGCTTCCTGCTCCCAGGAGTCGGGCAGAGCTGAGCACTTCTGGGGGCTGGAATGTGAGTTCTAGATTGCTGGAGGATGCAGAGCAGCAGGAAGAGCAGGCGTGTCATCAGATCTGGTCAAGAGGAGCCGGTGGGTGGGCTTTTCACTCTAGCATCTTGCCTCTGGTGAAAGTGGCCCCGTGGCAGCGGGAATCTTGAGTCACGTGGCTGTCACCTGGAGGGGCAGTCCTCAGTGCATCCCTGCCATCCTGGGCTGTGCTTTCGCTGTATGCTGGGACCTCCTTCACCCCTCACCTGTGGTGGAAGAGCTGCTTGCATCTCCAGTCTTCTTGGCTTGCTTCCTCACACTGGGGTGGAACAGTTTCAGCAGCTTCCTAACAAGGCACGGCTCGTAGGCAATTGCTTTTCTGAGAAACTGCTGAGAAACTGCTTGTCTGAGATGCTTTTTACTTCATCCTTACACTTGAGTGATACATTGGCTGGCCATAGGATTCTACATAGGAAACAATTTTCCTTTAGAATTTTGAAGGCATTGCTCCACTGTTTTCTTGCATCCAAGAAATTCTGTTGAGAATTTAGAAGCTACTCTGAGAACCGATCTTTTTCAGGTAACTGGTTCCCACCTGCCACACCAAGCTTGTAGAAATGTCTCTTTGTCCCAAATGTACTAAAATTTCTCAACGCTGTGTCATGGTACAGGTCCATATTTATTTTCTAAGCTGGGTATTTCATGAGACTCTTCAATCTGGAAACAAAGCTCTTCAGTGCTGGGAACCATCCCGGATGATTTCATTGATCATATCTTCTGTTCTTTCTCTCGGATACCTTTGCGGTGGGTGCCTAGTGTTTGCATGTTGGATCTTCTATGTCTTCATCCTTCTTATCTTCGCTCTTCTTTTCTTCTGCCCTCTCCTCTTTTTATTTTACTTTCTGGAATATGTTCTCCACTTTATTTTCTAATTCTCTTATTGACTCTATCACTTCTGTGATTTTTAAGTTTGGGGAATTTTTCCTCTTTGTCTTCTGGATGTTCCTTTTTGATAGCACCCTGTTCTTGTTCTTGGGTGTGGTGTCCTTTCTCTCTGAGGATACTGAGGACAGCTTCTTGCTGTTGACACAGCTGTGAAAGCTTTGTGTCCTTTGGACAGCCTCTGTTTCCTCTGAGTTGCATTTTTCTGTTGGTTGCTTTTGTTCCTATTTGCTATGCAAGAGGCTGTTCGCAGACGGCTGATAGCCTTTGACTGTCAACTCGTGACCACGCTGAAGTGGCACACAGCTTACTAGAAGCTCAAGAGTTTTTGCTGTTGTTATGTTCAGCTGTTCAGTCATGTCAGACTCTGGGACCCCATGGGCTGCAGCGCACCAGGCTTCCCTGTCCTTCACCATCTCCTGGAGCTTGCTCAAACTCACGTCCACTGAGTCAGTGATGCCATCCAACCATCTCATCCTCTGTCGTCCCCTTCTCCTCTTGCCTTCAATCTTTCCCAGCATCAGGGTTTTTCCCAATTGGTCAACTCTTCGCATCAGGTGGTCAAAGTCTTCTCCAACATGACAGTTCAAAAGCATTCACCATTCGAAGTTCAAGAGTGGAGCTCGGCTTCTTTTGTAGAATGAACCGGGCTGGGTTTTGAGCATCTCCTGACATCAGAATTCTTAGACTTTCCTTTTGGGTGGGATCAGGTCTCAAAGGAGGGCAGGGTCTGATTGCTGGTCTTCTGGGAACCTAGTCGGTGAAGAAGAGAAGATGCACAATGTTGTTCAATCTGCCTTCCTGGTTTTGGCAAGGTACCCAGGCCCTCGACTGGGCTGGTATCTCTGTCTTAACTTGCCCAGAAAATAAGCTACTTCTTTCAAGATGGAGGTGGTCCCCACAGTGGTGGGAGTTGGAAAGGGGTCTAGATCCCTTTGCATCTCAAAAATCTTTCAGCTGGTCTTTTTCCTTATGGCAGCCTCTTTATCCCGATTCCGGGGAGGGGAATTCGGGAGGATGCTGCTTTGTAAATGAGCTCTTCTCACACCTCTTCACTTTCCCAGGGGCCTCCCATGGAACTCTTCCTTTTAAAGCCATTCTGCTAAGTCAGTGTTCACCAGCTTGAGTTTTTGTCCTCCATCTAAAGTCAGGATGCTGTAGTGCCTTTGCCGTGCTCCACGTCTTCGTGGGTTCATGTCTTTAAAATCCTCTCCGGTAGCACTGGTCAGGTGTGAGGAAGGAGCAGATTAGACGCCAATCAGTCCGCTGCCCTCCTGCTTTAACCTTGCCTCCTGGTCTCACTCCCTGGCCCTCACAACAGCGATTTTCATGCAGGCATGACCAAGGAGACTTTTCTTTCCAAAAGCCTGTTGCATGAAATGTTGGCTGAGAATGAAAGGTGTTCTGGGGTCAAATACTTTGGGATGTTTGGAGATTTGCAAGGGTAACTGTACTCAATCCCCAGGCCTGGGTGCAAAGACCAGCAGCCCGCCAGGCCACGGTGCTTCTCGAATGATTCTGGTCTTACCTTCCTCAGTTTCTCTCTCTCTCTCTTTTTTTTTTGGCTACATCACATGGCATGTGGGATCTTACTTCCCCAACCAGGGATTGCACCTGGGTCCCTGCAGTGGAAGCGCAGTCTTAATCACTGGACTGTCACGGAAGTCCCTGGCCTTACGTCTACTTCCAGAAGAATGGTGATAAGGATGCTATTCAAGCCCCAAGGCTGACCATTCCAAGAGCCCTAGGGCTGGGTTAGATGCCCCCTCCCCCAAGCCCTGTGGTTCCCCAGTCACATCCCTTTTGTGCAATTTCTTGCTTGCATTTTCCTCCAGCCTGGGGGCTGCCTGGGCTGGAATGGAGTTGTGTTAACTTAAAATCCTGTTGCGCAGCACAGGTCTGGGGCAGAAGAGGCACGCAAACGTCTGTTGGAAGAAAAGATGGAAGGAAAGAAGGGAGGACCTGAGGAGGGAGGAGGCAGTGGTCCTCTGCCACCTGTGCGCAGACATACGAGCCCGTGGGAGCCGGCGCCCGCTGCCGCTGTGTGTAAACAGAGCCTGGCCCTCTGGCATGGCCTGTCTCCCCACACGGGCCCTCATCTCCCCGTGGAAACCTAAGATCCAGACTGGGATGAGGCTTGGCAGATGTCTGTGAAAAGGGCCGTCTGCCTTTGCCGATAAGACTCCGCTAGACAAAGAGCCAGCCCAGGCCGGGAATTCCCACCGGGTGCCAGGTCAGGAGACTCTGACCGGCCTGGGTCACAGCTCCCCTGACTCTCAGAGTCGTCTCTGTGGGCCTGGGTTCCCCTCTCATTCAAACCCATGGCCATTTTGGGACTTCTCAGAAAGGAAGACTTTTCTCCCTGGGTCCTGAGTTGGGGGTGTGGGCACCATTGGCTCAGCTGAACTGTCTCTCCCTGGACCACTGGGGTCTGTGGAGCTGAGGACTGGGGGGGCTTGATGCGGCGTGGGGGGCATACAGCACTGATGGGTGAGTGATGAGGAGTCACCCTATGGGAGTGGACTGGACCTCTGGCCCCAGTGCAATGGTTTCTCTTATGCCCGAGTTGACAAGCTCCTTGGGAAGCCAAGGAGGTCCCCGAGGGTGTCTGAGACCACATAGGCCTTGGGGTGAGGCCACTTGTGGCCATGGGTGTAAGCCCAGGACCCTTCTTGATTACTGTGCACGCTCTGAAGGAAGGGCATTCAGGGGGCCCCCAGCGGCCAAGGCACCCCAAGGAGAGCCCATGCCTGCGCCCCTACTTGCTCTTAGAATCGGTGCCCCCAGAGATGGAGAAGGGCAATGCTAAGAGGGTGAGTGCCGTGGACCAGCTTGTCTGATCTTCACTGGTGCGGCCCTGTCACCCCGTCACCCCCTTTCTGTGGGTGAGAACCCCTGGTTCACAGGAGAAGCATTCTGCCAGGAGCCAGGTGTCTGCAGTGTGGAGCTGGGTCCGCCTGGTGCCGAGGTCCTGGCTTCCTCCCGACGTCTGAACCTGTGCAGAGCCCCTTCCAGGGGAGACAGGGGAGGCAGGGAAGGCAGAAGGATTCCAGGGGATTCGGTCCTGTTCTCTTCTCGCTTCCCTGCCAGGCCTCTGATTAGGCCAATAGTCGTGGCCAGCCAGCCCCGCTCGCTCCCCGCAGCTGCCTCCATCAGCAGGGCTGTATCTGCACGTTCAGCTCGGGGCCGACATATCTCGGGGGCCCCTGGCTCACGGCCTCCCTGGCCCAACTCCTTCCGCTTCCCTTCCTCTGCCAGCACCTCTGAAAGCTCGGCCTCAGTCTCTGGAACAGATTCACACATGACTCAGAGACGCGCATCCTTTCTTCTGCTGGTGAGATTTTCACCCAGCTGTTTCTCGCCAGCTCTCCCTTGACCCGCGCAAGGGCCACACAGTGTCATGCTCAGAGGCAGACGCGCACACCAGGTGGGGAGAAGGAGAACATACTTCTAGGGTCCTCACTTTCACCATTGTCATCATCTGATTTTAAAAGGCGAGGGTGAAAGGGGAGGTCAGGTGCCCCATACCATCTCTGTCTCCATCAGCTATTGCCCTGCCGATGCTGTGTAACAAACTTCTCTTGGACTCAGTGGCACAGAGCCATCAGACAGCATCTTTTGCTTGAGTGGTTGGCAGGGTGGCTATGATCCAAGAGGCAGGACTGTGGATTGGCTGCTCCAGGGACCAGCAGGCTCCCATGGGCATGGCCTTTTCACAGTACTGGTGGACGAGCAGTGGACAAATGCAGTCTCAAAAGCAAATTTCAAACTTTTGTTTTCATCTGTCAGCTAACGTACTTTTGTTCAAAGTGAACCAGGAGGCCAGGACCACATTAATGGGGTGGATATCCTTTCTTTGGGTCCTGTGGTGGGGGGCGTTGGTCCAGGGCAGAGGGAAGAGTGGATGACATGTTGTCTAATGTGGTCCCTTGCTGGGGGCTTCCAGCTGAACTCTAGCTCGACTGAAGGGTGCTGGTCAGTGTGGGTGGGGTCGGGGCTTTGGGAGATAGAAATGGTGGATTTGGTTTCCAGGCCCATTTGGTTACTTACAAGCAATGGGACCCTGGGCAAAGCTTGACCAAGCCCCCATTTCCTCCTGTGTAAAATGGGAGATGATATTAGTGTAGCTTGTGGTGAGAACCGAGCGAACTGGACAGGCCACAGTACAGTCAGCTACAGGACAGCCGTCGTGAGCGTCATGGCAAAATCTGGACTTCAGCACACAGAGGGACCAATGGTCATTGGTCAGTTCTGGAGGCTCCCCTGTGACCAAACAGAGCCTCTATCTTCCAGCTTGTTGACTTCACACAGAGCTGGGGAAGAAGGGCCTGGTTACTGGGAGGCTTAAGGGACTCTAGAGGGCTTCCCTGGTGGCTCAGTGGTACAGAATCTACCTGCCAATACAGGAGAGGTGGGTTTGATCCCTGGGTTGGGAAGATCTCCTGGAGAAGGATGGCAACCCACCCCAGTATTCTTGCCTGGGAAATCCTATGGACAGAGGAGCTTGGTAGGCTGCAGTCCACAGGGATGCAGAGTCTGACATGACTTAGTGACTAAACAATGACAAGAGACTCTAGAACTTCTGCTGTTTGCAAGATGTATTCTTGTTTGTGACCTGGTGGGGGCTGGGATGAATGGACAGGCCCACCCGTCTCTGCTCCAGAGTCTCTGTGTCTTTGGGGAGGAGCCCTCAGTGCCTTGGACTTCCCTGCTGGCTCAGATGGTAAAGCGTCTGCCTACAATGTGGAAGACCTGGGTTCAGTCCCTGGGTTGGGAAGATCTTCTGGAGAAGGAAATGGCAACCCACTCCAGTATTCTTGCCTGGAAAATCCCTTGGATGGAGGATCCTGGTAGGCTACAGTTCATCGGGTCACAAAGGGTTGGATACGATCGAGTGACTTCACTTTCTTTCTTTCTCAGTGCCTTGGAGAATGATGGAAGCTCTTGGACCTTCATCACAAAACACACAGACATGCCATCTTATGGGTGTAATGTTGAGCAGCTCACAGACTCCCTGGAGGCCATGTATTCAGGAGAGATAAACCCTGTCTAAGGGCACATCAGGGGACAGGAGTCACTTGAAGGGCTTCCATCCATCAGGGAAGGCTGGGAAATTTGAGGATTGTGGTGTGTGTAATGCCAGTGATGGATTATAACCCAGTCCTCAAAATGTGAGTCCGTGAGTCCATGCTGATAATGAATATGTATTAATAGACAAGTAGATAGATAAACAACAGAAAAGAGAAAGCTCTTTGTAGTGGAATGTCAACTAACAAATGCTGATAGATTTAGGCTAAGAAAAATTGCAGTTTTGCAACCATCAGCGTGAATAATACAGATGGCACACAGGTAAAGAATCTGCCTGCCAATGCAGGAGACCTGGGTTCAATCCCTGAGTTGGGAAGATCGCCTGGAAGAGGAAATGGCAACCCACTCTTGTATTCTTGCCTGGAAAATTCCATGAACAGAGGAGCCTGGTGGGTTACAGTCCATGGCGTCACAAAGAGTCGGATGAATCCGGGCGACTGCGCACACACACTCACAAAGTCACATATCGTACTCAAAGGTGGACGTGAAGATGGCACGGCGAGAGTTTAATGAGGAACGAATTATTTGCGTGGTCTTAAAATATCTTCCCATTGATGACTTATCACATTCAAAGGAAGAAAGGGGAAGAAAGTAAAGTCAACATCGCCAGTATGGAGACCACGTGACATTACATGCCCCCTGATGTCACGTCCTAAGCAAGACGCAGCCTCCATTCCACACATTCCCTCCAAAACCTAAGGAAACGCCAGACAGACACCAACAGAGGAGCGACCTATCCTCTTCAAAATGCTAAGCTCATGGAGACAAAGAACAGAGGCATTGTCCAGAATAAGGGAGACTTAAAAAGATGTGATGCTAAACAGAATGATGGATCTTATTTGGAAACAAAATGGTTTGAAGAACATTATGGGGATGATTGGAAAGAGCATGCATGATTGTTTCAGTGGTAACTTTGCTGAATTTAACAATGGTACCATGGTTCAGTTCAGTTGCTCAGTCGTGTCCGACTCTTTGCGACCCCATGAATCACAACACACCAGGCCTCCCTGCCCATGGTACACCTCATTAAAAGTTCTATTCATTCTTAAAAAAATATTTGTACTGTGGTTATGTAAGAAAATGTGCTCTCTGTTAAAAGATACATTGGCTTCCCACAGCTCATTGGTAAAGAACCCACCTGCCAATGCAGGAGACCTGGGTTCAGTCCCTGGATTGGGAAGATGCCCTGGGGAAGGAAATGGTAACCCACTCCAGTGTTCTTGCCTGGAAAAACTCGATGGACAGAGGAGCCTGTGTGTTGGGGGGGGTGGTGGTGGCTACATGGAATCACAAAAAAGTTGGACACAACTTAGCAACTAAACCACAGCAACACTTGGACTGAATTGTGACTCTGAAAATGCATCTGCTGTAGTGTCGGGTGTAGTGTGGTGGTACCTGGAATGAGGACGTGAATCAGATAAGATGAGGTCGTGAGAGTGGGGCCCTGATCCAACGGAGTTAATGCCCTTATGAGAAGAGACACCGATCCTCTTGAGGCAGCATCCAGGGGTCCGGATGGCTGGGTCAGAGTTGGGGCCCTTTTCCTTCCCCTTTGTCCTCTCAGGGGTCACCCCATCAGCAGGGCAGGCCCTGGGGGCCCTGGGCTTGACTGAGCCATGTTCCTCATCTCCTTGGCCTGACTTCTTTTCTGGTACTCAGGTTTCTGCTTATCTCTCCCTCTTTCCTCTGCCACATCCCACCTCTGCCCCTGCTCCATCAGAAAGGAGCCTGGCTCTCTCCAGTTCCTGATGCTCAGCCCGAAAGTTTTCTGTATAAACCACCAAACAGCCTGCACACTCAGTCTTTGCTCTGCTCACTGTGTTGGGGAAAGTCACCATCACACAAGGAAGCAACACTCTGAAAGCACCTGGGGTCTTTTTCTTCTGTTGTTATTGTCCGGCTCTGCTGGGTCGTCACTGAGGGGCATGGGCTGTCTCTAGCTGTGGTGCTCAGCCTTCTCTTGTGGCCGGCCACACACAGGTTTAGCTGCCCTTCAGCGTGTGGGGTCTTAGCGCCTCAACCAAGGATCGAACCCACTCCGCCTGCTTTGGAAGGAAGATTCTTAACCACTGAACCAGCAAGGAAGCCCCACTGGTCTTTATCCCTTCTTCACGAGACCCTATTACACAGACACTCCCAGCGCTGCAGGTGCCAACACGGAATAGCCAAAACCCTCGGCTTGTGTTTCTTTGAAAGTGAAAGTCACTCAGTCTTGTCCAACTCTTTGCGACCCCATGGACTACACAGTCCATGGAATTCTCCAGGCCAGAATACTGGAGTGGGTAGCTTTTCCATTCTCCAGGGGATCTTCCCAACCCAGGGATTGAATCCAGGTCTCCTACATTGCAGATGGATTCTTTACCAGCTGAACCACCAGGGAAGCCCAAGAATACTGGAGTGGGTAGCCTTTCCCTTCTCCAGGGTATCTTCCCAGCCTAGGGATCGAACTCAGGTCTCCTGCATTGCAAGCGAATTCTTTACCGGCTGAACCACAAGGGAAGCCTCTTAAACGTCATTAAAATGCCACCCAACTATTCATTCTGTTTAGCAGCATGACCACTGCTCTGACCGTTGCCTTGACCCAACTGAGATCTCAAATTTCAAACCACGGGGCTCCTAGTTTCTGTAGGTTGATTTTCTTAAAACCTTCAACAAGTGGGCCCTGCTATCTCAACAGCCTCCGTGAGCCAGGAGGGAGCTATGGTCTGGCCATGCAGACGTCTTCCGAGAGCATCTCACCACCCAGACCGACAGCTGGTCTCCGATTGCATTATCGGTGGGTTCATTACCTATTACCGTTGGGGCCAGGGACGCATCATGTCATTCGTGATGTCCTGCAACATCTCAATCTTTGTTAGTTCATGACTTCATTGCAAATCTCTGCATTTTTGCAGGAATCAGCTGGTGAACTCTTATGGTGCAATCTGTTCTTTCTTTTATCTTTCCCTCCGGTACCCGCGATCTCCCCCAACCGCCTTTATTCATAGACAGAGCAGATCATTTCCCCCTTTTAACACTGAACAGTGTTTGCTAAGAAATGAAATGTTCTCGACTCTGAATTTCAGCTATTTTCCATTTTCCTCAACCTAATTGAATGAGCAGATGCTTTATCTGCCTTGGCTCATGGCAAAATGGACGCTCACTCCCAAATTGCCACAACGCCAAATGCATTTTGCTTCTTTAATGTTTTCTGATAGTTTCCAGACCTTCTTTGGTGATAGGAAGCTCCGTGGGTTGCAGGCGACCCTTCCTGATAACTGAATTTTTGTTCCCGGGATGATGAGCTGCAGTGAAGGGATGTCCTTTCTTCACAAAGTCATCTTTCAACCATCAGAACGGAAAGGAAAGTCTTCCTGAGGACAAAATCTGCCTTGAACTTTTTGCTCTTGGAGGGGAAACGGTGGCAGTCGTGGTCCACTACTTTTGCTTAAATTTCAAATCGAGCTGGATTCTAATCGAAACAGTATCATTCTCTGAATCTGTGTTGACCCCAGATAAACCTCAGTGAATTATTCATGATAAAGAAGCCAGTGATTTTTCTACCATCTGCTCCTGGGCTGGGCTCTGAGGGAAAGCTTGGGGTTGGAGAGGCGGTGGGCTGAGTGGGATCTTTGGAGAGTCAGGGCCAGCTGGGTTGGACCCAAAGTCTTGGCTTTATTGTTGTCTCCCCGTCTCTCTTAAAGAAGACTCCGCTGTTTTCACACCAGCACTGGACAAAGAGGACCTTGGCCTGAGTTTTGTTAACTCTGGGGCTGATGTAAAGGGATTTTCGTGGTTTTACTGTGTTTCTGACAATACGAGGGTGGGGGAAGAGGAAACGGGTTTCCTCTGGGGACCGGTAGAGACTTAAGATGCTGGACTGGGAGTCTCAGAGAAATAGGCGGAGGGGTGATGGCCAAGGACTGGGGCCATCGAGGGCCAGATGGCGTGGGCAATGTGAAACCACGGGAGTCTGAGGGGTCTCACTGGTGGCCTTTGCGGCTCAAGCTGTTCAGTGTCCCAGGATGGCCGAGGGGAAGAGTGCTTTTGGGCTGGGTCAGGTGAAGCCAGGATGAGGCATCCGGGGTGGCCCTGATCTTGGCAGCAGGCTGGGTGGGAGTAGGGGGCTGCCACATGCTTCTCCTCACCAGGGCTGACTTCTCAGAGGTCTGGCCTGGGGTGGTTGGATGGCTTGGAATGGAGACCTGCTATCACTGCGGGATCCCCTGGCTTCTCAGCAGCTTGGTTCATGAGGAGGGACCCTGGAACCCAGCTGGCTGGAATTCACCTCAGACCTGGGAATGCTTCTCACATGGGCGGCTCATCATAGATGTGAGCTCCAGGGCCCCTGCTGCAAGAACGCTCCCCTGCCCTCCTCACCCTACCAGATGCTCACAGTCCTGCAGAGCTCTTCATATCTGCAAAAGTGAGATATGGCAGCCACAGCAGGTAGAGCCACTGACCCTTCTGACCTAGGCACAGGTTTGAGGGATGACGAGGAGACTGCTGACATGGTCCAGGCCCAACTGAGGGACAGTGGCGGGAGAGTTTGTGTGGTTCTGATCACTTCTGTGTGGAGTCCAGTTGCTGCTGGCTCCCCAGGCACAGGCTGGTTTTCAGGTATATGTCTGCTGGGATGACCACCCCCAGTGTCTCCTAAAAGAGTGGAGCTGAGCCCACCTTATGGGCTGTGATATGAGCCCATCTTCTGTCCTCTGGCCCCGCGAGTGTGTGGGCAAGAGAACAAGTCTGACAGTCATGCAGCCAGAAGCGAGTCTGTATAAATCCCATCCAGTCATCCCGTCACATTGTGAGCAGGGGATTCAGTGCTTATCAAATCTAGTCCAAACGAAAGGTCTCTTCTTTCAGGAACTGACTTGATAATGCAAGGCATATCTTTACAAATAGGTGGTGCCACCATGCATCACCCTAGTTTGTCCTTTTGTTGGTGGGAATCATGGCAAATCCTTAGCTGGACTCCTAGATTTGAAGAGCATAGCATACAAACAGCCAGAACACTGTGTGAACAAAGGAGTTTCCTTGAATCTTGAATTGTGGTGCTGGAGAAGACTCTTGAGAGTCCCTTGGACAGCAAGATCAAAGCAGTCAATCCTAAAGGAAATCGACCCTGACTATTCACTGGAAGGACTCATGCTGATGCTGAACTTCCAAAATCCTGGTCACCTGATGTAAAGAACTGACCCATTGGAAAAGACTCTGATACTGGGAAAGACTGAGGGCAAAAGAAGAAGGGGGCAACAGAGGATAAGATGGTTGGGTAGCATCACTGACTCAATGGACATGAGTTTGAGCAAACTCTGGGTGATAGGGGAGGATAGCCCTGCATGCTGCTGTCCATGGGGTTGCAAAGAGTTGGACATGACTGAGCAAATGAACAGCAACAACAATTGAATCTCAAGCTACCACCTCACGGGGACCATAAGATGCCCCAGTACAGGACAGTGGTCTGAGGACGCTGGGATGGAACTTCTACATGGATCTGCTGAGAGCCGAATGCACTGTGTACGAGACAAGCTTGCTTACAAGCCATGCAGCTCGAGACAGGGTAGCCAGGCGCTGAAAAACCCATTTGAGTCATTGCTGTTGTTCAGTCGCTCAGCTGTGTCCAGCTCTTCTATGGCCCCATGGCCTGTCGCCTGCCAGGCTCCCCCGTCCATGGATTTCCCAGGCGAGGACACTGGAGTGGGGTGCCTTCCCCACCTGGGGGGACCTTCCCCACCTGGGGGTCAGGCCCACGCTCCTCCTTGGCTGGTGGATTCTTTAACACTGAGACACCGGGGAAGCTCATTTGAATTGTTGCTGCTGCTGCTGCTAAGTCGCTTCAGTCGTGTCCGACTCTGTGCGACCCCATAGACGGCAGCCCACCAGGCTCCCCTGTCCCTGGGATTCTCCAGGCAAGAACACTGGAGTGGGGTGCCATTGCCTTCTCCAATTTGACACAAATCAAAATAAAAAATCAAAATCATAGTGAGAAATCACCTCATACTCATTAGCGTGGCTACTATTAAGAAAACAGAAGGGACTTCTCTGGCGGTTCAGGAGCTGAGGCTGTGTCTCCACTGCGGGGGGCATGGGCCTGGTCCCTGGTGGGGGAACGAAGATCCTGCGTGCTTTGCTGGTGTGCAGCCGCTAAGCTGTGGCTCTTTGTGACACAACAGCCTGCAACGCGCCAGGCCTCCTCGCCCTTCTCTGTCTCCCGGAGCGCGCTCAGACTCACAGCCATCAAGTCAGTGATGCCATCCAGCCATCTCATCCTCTGTCGCCCCCTTCTCCTCCTGCCCTCAATCTTTCTCAGCATCAGAGTCTTTTCCAATGAGTCAGTTCTTTGCATCAGGTGGCCAAAGTATTGGAGCTTCAATTTCAGCACGAGTTCTTCCAATGAATATTCAGGACTGATTTCCTTTAGGATGGACTGGTTGGATCTCCTTGCAGACTGAGGGTCTCTCAAGAGTCTTCTCCAGCACCACAATTCTAAAGCATCAATTCAAAAACATGATTTGAGGTGTGGCCAAAAAAATTAAAAACAGAAACAAACAAACTCACAGAAAACAACAAGTGATGGCAAGATATAAAGAAATCAAAAAACCGTGCCCTGTTGGTGGGAATGTAAAAAGGTACAGCTACTATGAAAAACAGTGGCGATTCCTTAAAAAATTAAACATAAAATTACACTGTGATCCAGCAACTCCACCTTTGGCTATTTCCCCAGAAAAATTGAAAGCAGAGTCTCAAAGAGATATTTGTACCCCTGTGTTTGTAGCAATATTATTCATAATAGCTAAAATGTGGAAACAACCATGAGTCCAAAAAAAATGGACAACTAAATAAGCAAAATGTGGCCCATCCATACAATGCAATATTATTCCACCTTAAAAAGGAAGGGAATTCTGACACACGCTATTACAGGGATGAACCTTGAGGACATGATGCTCCATGAAATAAGCCAGACATGAAAGGACAAATACTGTGTGGTCCTGCTCACAGAAGCTCCCTGGAGGAGTCAGACTCACAGAGGCAGAAAGTAGAACAGTGGGTGCCGGGGCTGCAGGGAGGAGAATGAGGCGCCAGCGCCTACGAGGCAGAGCGGTTCAGTTTTACAAGATGCAGAATTATGGGGGTGGTGTGATGGCTGTACCAAGTGAGCGGGTTCATTCTCCACTGACTGTACACTTGGAGGTGGTTGAGATGGTAGATTTTACGTTATGTGTATTTTGTCACAATAGAAAAAGACGTAAAGAAAAAATTCACTTGAACTGCTTTCATTTTTCTCTAAATTTCACACTGTCTGTATCTTTCAGAGTTATTGATGCTTTCAAAATTAAACATGATACAAAGAACTTCCTAGTGGAAGCCTAAAATATAAGCCAAATGTATGCAGGTGGATAAAATATCAAAATAGTAAAATCCCTCTTCTCTTTTTTTTTTTTTTAAAGTTAATTCGTTGATTAACTTCATGGCTGCACTGGGCCTTCACTGCTGCACGTGGGCTCTCTCTGGTTGCTGTGTGCGGGCTTTTCACAGCGGTGACTTCTCTTGCTGCAGAGCACAGATTCTGGAGCTTGGGCCCGGAGGTTGCCATGCACAGGCATATTTGCCTCATGGCATGTGAGCCCTTATTTCCTGGACCAGGGATCGATCCTGTGTCCCCTGCAGTGGCAGGAGGATTCTTATTCATTGTGCCACCAGGGGAGTCTCCACACTCTGTTAAATGATCTGTCGCCAGTGTGAAATTCTCCATAATTTTGAATGAGGGCTGACTTCATTTTGCACAGGGCCCTGCAAATGATGTGTCTGGACCAGGTAAGGGGTGCCAACCAGCTAGACCTGACCGGGACCTCCCCAAAATGGCACTGTCGGCCCCCCTGTGGTCTCCTGAGAAAGCTGAGTGCTGTGTGGTTGATGAGTTTCACCCCCCCCCCCCCACCCCAGCCCAACCACTTTCCTTGAATCTATTTGTAAAATGAATTACTTCAATACAGGAGGAACAGGAAGGTTCTTTATCTCCACTTGGGCGAATCCATTAGGATTAGTGTGTGGTATCAACCACAACACAGACTCATCAGAGTTTCACCCCCCCCACCCCAACCACTTTCCTTGAATCTATTTGTAAAATGAATTACTTCAATACAGGAGGAACAGGAAGGTTCTTTATCTCCACTTGGGCGAATCCATTAGGATTAGCAGCCCCTCTGAAGCCCCTCGGAGCGGGTGACATCAGCTTGTCTTTGGTGATTTGCAGAGTGGCCGCATGATAAGGAATCTGGGCCCATTTTCTCAACGACAGGGCATCCTTCCGTGGGGGTGTCCAGGAATTAGCGGTCCTATCTCTCCATTTATCAGGGCCTCGTGGGGGATGAGACGGCCAGGCAGAGAAGTACCATTGCCTTGCTGGCTCCCGTCTGCAGGGCCTGCAGCCCCTGCCGGCTTGGCTGGACCCCTGGGCTCTCCTCAGGGTCTGAAGGCCGTGTGGACGGGCGGGTAGGAACAGGACACGGAAGGCACTTCAGATAGTGTCTGGCATGAGCCACACATTCAGGAGGCGAGAGGAGTTTGTTTGGCTAGCTGTTTTCTTTTGCCAGTTGTTGTTGTTCATTTGCTCAGTCGTGTCTGACTCTTTGCGACCCTGTGGACAACGACACGCCACGCTTCCCTGTCCTTCACCATCTCGCGGAGTTTGCTCAAACTCATGTCCCTTGAATTGAGTTAGGGGAGAAGATCTCTAAGTGTTCTGCCTGGACCAGCTTCAGATTGGGGTCCTGCGAAGGTGGCACTGCCCAGGAAGGGGAAAAGCTCATTGCACCTGCTCTTGTGACAGTCTGAGGGGAGGGGGCTTGTTTCTTCCCTGGGCAGATCTGTGTAACTCCTGTGGGGTATGACGCAGGAGGGAGGACTTGTAAACTAACTCCCAGTCTGGGTTGGGAAAGGCATCTTGGTTTCCGCTCATCTCTTTCTCCTGGGATCATGGTGGGGGGTGGGGGGCCAGTGTCCATCCTTCGTGTTGCGTGGTGTCTGTGATCAGTTGTGTACAACTCTGTGACCCTGTAGACTATAGCCCGCCAGGCTCCTCTGTCCACAGAATCTCCAGGTAAGAATACTGGAGTGGGTTGCCCTTTCCTTCTGTAGCGGATCTTCCCCACCCAGGAGTGGAAGCTGAGTCTGCTGTGCCTTCTGCACTGGCAGGCAGATTCTTTACCACTAGTGCCGTCTTGGAAGCCCTGTGAGGAAGCCCAAGAAGCACAGAGGCCACCTGTGTTTCTGACCAACGGTCCCCGAGGCCCCAGCTGCCACCCGCCTCCACCCCCAGCCTTCCACAGCCCAGCTGAGGCCACAGATGCCGTGGAGCACAGATAAAGTGTCCCTGGCATGCCCGTCCACATCCCCAGGAGGCACGGGAGATGGTGTGTGCATGAGTCACTCAGTTGTGTCTGTCTCTTTGCGACCCCATGGACTGTAGCCCACCAGGCTCCTCTGTCCATGTAATTCTCCAGGCAAGAAGACTGGAGTGGGGTGCCCTTTCCTTCTCCAGGGAAGTGAGAAGTGGTGATTACTGGAATAGATGGGATTCACCTGTGGGAGGAACCGTCCGGGTGAAGGGACGCCGAAGGGACGCCTGTTAGAGTCTCATACTGGCCGCCACGGGCCCTCACTACACCTCCTCGGGGAGGGGGAGGGGCTCGCAGAAGAAACCTGGGGGGGCAGGAGCCAGCCCCACTCTGGGCCCTGCCATGGAGGGCGTGCCCTTTGCTCCTCACCTGCCAGGTGATGTGTAGGGGGCGCCCAGAGTAGCTTCCTGGTGAGACCCTCGCTGACCGGGTGGGCTATGCAGATCTGGGGTTTAACAAGAAAGAGCCATCTTCCCTCACATCTGTGAGTCAAGTGACCTGAAATCAGCTTTGTCAGGGATGATGGCAACGCTTCTGTGGTTTGTCTGCAGAGCTCACTCACAATTATAAATGATTCAGAACTCTTGCAGGGGAAACCCCGGGCCCCGTTTAACTGCTCCCCCACCCAAGATAAGTCCAAGTACCTGAGAATACGACCTGATTGGGAAAAAGGGTCTTTGCATGTGTAATTAAGTGAAGGATTTGAGATTCTTCCCTGGAAAATTTCATGGATAGAGCATCCTGGCAGGCTACAGTCCATGGGGTCGCAGAGCTGGACACAACTGAACATGAACACACTGGGATTATCTGGGTGGGCCCTAAATCCAGTGACAAGTGTGCGTATCAGAGGAGGAGTTGTTGTGGTCAGTCGCTCTGTCGTGTCCGACTCTTTGTGACCCCATGGACTGCAGCACACCAGGCTTCGCTGTCCATCATCAACTCCCGGAGTTTACTCAAACTCACGTCCATTGAGTCGGTGTTGCCATCCAGCCATCTCGTCCTCTGCTGCCCCCTTCTCCTCCTGCCCTCAGTCTTTCCCAGCATCAGGGTCTTTCCCAATGAGTTGGCTCTTCGCATCAGGTGGCCAAAGTGCTGGAGCTTCAGCTTCAGCACCAAAGGAGGAGAGGACACGTCAGAGGGAGAAGACCTCCGTGTGTCTATGGAGGCAGACATTGGGGTGACAAGGCCACACTCTGGGGACACCTGGAGCCTCAGAAGCTGGAAGAGGCGGGAAGAGCCATCCCAGAGCTTTTGGAGGGAGCCAGCCCCACCCACGGGAAGACCCCCTGGAGAAGGAAATGGCAATCCACTCCAGTACTATTGCCTGGAAAATCCCACGGACAGAGGAGCTTGGTAGGCTAAAGTCCACGGGGTCGCAAAGAGTCGGACACGACTGAGCAACTTCACACCAGCCCCGCCCACACCTCAACCTCAGACTCCACCCTCCAGCCTGGGGGAGAATGACCTTCTGCTGTCTCAGGTCCTGGTCAGTTGTTGGGCTCTCCTCCCCTCCCCTAGAAGCCCCACCAGCTGAGAAGGCCGTTGGGGGGAGAGTGTGACCGAGGAGAAGCTGAGGGAAGGGGAGAGCCAAGGATGAGGAGGGTCACCAGCATCGAGATGGTGACTCTGGGAGGGAGGAGCCCACGTTGGAAGAAGGGCAGAGAAGATGGAGCTGGGGGTGCTGGAGGTATCCAGGTCCCTCCAGGAGCTGGAAGAGCCAGGAAACAGACTCCCCCCTGGAGCCTCCAGAGGACCAGCCCCGCCGACGCCTTGCTTTCAGCCCAGCAAGACCCACATCAGACTTCCGACCCATGGAACTGTAGATAATAAACGTGTGTTATTTTATGTAGCACTTTGTTATAGCAGCCGCAGCAGGAAGCTTAAAGCAGAGTCTGTGGGCTCTTGGCAATGGTCCAGTCAAAGATGTTAACACGGGGTGGCGAGGGGTGGTTGATGGAGAAGTGTCCTGGGTAGACGAGCGGACGTGGGGTCCAGGACCCAAATGGCAGTAACATCATCACTCTCAGCGTCAGCAAGAGTCCCTACAGAGAGGACTGTCTGCAGGAGGTCCAGGGAGGGTGGTCCATCAGGATGGAGAGTTTCCGTGGCCGCCCCCAAGTTGCTCTTTCCCACGACGTGAAGGGCAGGGGATGGGGCCTGGAGGGAAGTCCACGGGGGCTGGGGGCGTCTGTCCCATCCTCCAGTTCTCCCTCTCACTTTCTTTGCCTCCCGGGGAGGGGAGCACTGGTGGACCAGACACTGTTGACAAGCAGCGCGAGATTATAGGAGCCCACTGCCTGGTGTTGAATCCTGGCACCAGCACCCATTATTTGGGTAATCTTGATTACGCCACCTCTCTGTGCCTCAGTGTTCCCATCTGTATAATGGATACCACAGCATGTACCTGGTGGGGGCTGTGAGTTAGCATGTGGCAGGGCCTCTGAGCAGGCACGGGCATGTGACGAACTTGGTGGCATGGGCCAACTTCAAACTTAGGTTGGGGGAAGTGCAGAGCTCAGAAGTCAGGAGACAGGACTCCACAGGCCCGTGCCCCACCCGGGAGGTCCTCTCCTGGACTCCAAGTCCTTGAGTCCTGGGCAGGTGGGCAGAAGGTGCCAGGCCCGTGACAGTGGCTGCCCACTGCTGTGATCAGAAGCTGGACTTCCCTGGTAGTCCAGAGGCTAAGACTCTGCACTCCCAACGCAGGGGACCTGGGTTCAATCTCTGGTCAGGGAATTAGACCCTGCATAAAGAGAAGTTGCTCAGTTGTGTCCAACTCCCTGCGACCCTGTGGACTGTAGTCTACCTGGCTCCTCCATCCATTGGATTCTCCAAGCAAGAGTACTGGAGTGGGTTGCCATTTCCTTCTCCAGGCTACTTCCCGACCCAGGGATTGAACCAGATCCCGCATACTGCAACTTAAGATCCCACATGCCGCAGCTAAAACCTGGTATAGGCAAGTAAATAAATGAATGAGTATTAAAAAAGAAAAAGAGGTTTACACTTCAAATTGTTGCACAGAAGAGCTGGTTGTGCAGCCAAAGAAAATGGCAAACAGAGAGGGCAAGTGACTTGGCCAATGTCATACAGCACTTTGGGGGTGAACTGGGGCAAGAGCAGTCATCCTGCTTCTCAGCCCTGTGCTGTCTCCCTGGAGCTGATGGGCTGGCCTCCCTGACAGCTTCAGACCCGAGGTGCGGCCTTGGAGCTGAGAGTCCCAGGCGGGGAGCGAAGCCCACAGCACCCTTGGCCCGTGTCTGGGTCAGGTGGGGGGCGACATTTCTGACGTATCTTAATTTGCCTTGAAATCAGGCACAAGTCCTTTGTAAAGCAGGAAGTGGTCTCTCCGGGGCTGACATGAAGCAGTATTGCTGTCACCTTGCATTAACGAGCCAGACGGTCTCAGAGGAGTGGCATATTGACGTGGCTGGTGGGGTCAGCCCAGCCCAGCGAAGCCTTTGATAGCACAGCTGATAACAGATCCGGCTATAAATACCCAGAATCAATCAGTGGCTGCTGCTGACAGCCAGCGTGTTCGCATATCATGGCAGATGGGAAGAGGGCAGGAACGGCCATTTGTCTTGCTTTTCAGATGGATTTCCTGTTTTTTAGGGAGCGAGAGGGGGCCCATCTGGCGATCAGATCGTGGGCTGAGATAGCCACTTCTGGGTCACTGGCCCCGGACTTGATGTGTCTCCCCGGCCACGTGGTCCTGGCATTGCAGCGGCCCCTGCAGCCCGGCCTCCGCAAATGGTAGCCATCAGGAGCCCTCCCGCACACAGAAGCTTCCGGAACTGGAGGTTGTGGGCGGGGGGGGGGCCTGCCTTTCATCTTTTTCTGCTTCCTCTCTGGGCACCTTTCAGTAGGCTTTTTCCTTCGAAGGCTCTTCCCAGCTTGTACATGTATATGCACGTGTCCACGTGTTCTTGCAGACATGTGTGGATGCACGCGTGCTCCATGGCCATCTTCCCCGCCCGACCCGGGGTGCTTCCTGGCCGGCTGTCTGTGCGCGTCCTGCATGCCTCTCCAGGTGGAGGCTGTGGGGTCTGCTGCTGCTGCAGGCCTGGCAGGGGCGGTGAGGAGAGGGCTTCTATTTCCTGTTCGGATCCAGCCTTCCCACCTGCAGCTTTTGTCTTTGGGGGCTCATTCAGCATCCGGCGGTCGGTCTCCCTGACTGCATCAGAGCACGCTGCCTCGGTCCTTGCGCAGCCATAGGAGCTCAGGGCGAGCTCCATGTGCCGTGAGCCCAGCGTGCTGTTGTTTGTTCTGATGGTGGTGCTGGAATGAATGTCCACTCCTGGAGTCCTGTTCCCAACATGGTAAACAGCTCTTGGAGGGGTGCTTAGGGGCTGGAGGGCCCCCGTTCTGTCCCTCCTGGGATGATGCTGTCACTGACCCACCGCCCACCCCAGCTATTCACGGAGCGTGCCCTGGACGTGGGGACCCATGGCTCCTCTTCCTTTTTAGGGAACGAGTGAGATGCTTCTGCTGTGATCACGTCTTAGATGTACCCCCTCCTTTAGCTTATGAAATCTCCTGTCCCCCAAATTACATCCAGACAGCCGCGGTAGCAGGCATCTCTCCCTTCCAGCTCAGGGGCCCACCAGCCGGCCAAATGGGGCGTTTAATTGGAAAGAGAAGCTGGCAGTCTGCCCAGAAATCCTAAAGAAAGGCAGCAGAGTGGACCAGCTTTTAAAACCTCGCCACACACCTTTCTGTATCAAATACTTGAAGGGGTTCTTGGGACCGTTTGAGAATTAAAAGCACCAGTCTGAAGCCATGCAAGGCAGACCCCAGTCCCTGGGGTGGAGGATGGGAGTGCTGAGTGGCGGGAGAAACTGACCGTTTTGTACAGATGGGGAAATGGACACAGTTTAGGACTGGAGAGGAAAACTCAGTTCTTCAGATGTTAACTGGGGTTCTCGCTGTGAAGACCACACTGAGTGTTTGCTTACCCCCACATTCCTCCCCACCCCAGATTTTGAAGTCTTGGCATCTTTACGGATGTTAACCAGAACTCCTCCCAATATTCTGGTCCTGCCAGGTGATTTCTGAGCCCACAGGATGTGAGCAGGGCAGTGTCGAGTGTATGAAGGGACAGTGGCTGATGGAAACTCACTCCTAAAGGCCCCGCAGGTTTACCTGCCGAGCAGGTGGGGGGTCTCTCCCTTCAGAAAGAAATCGGGGTCCATCCAGGCTGGGGTTGGACCATGGAAAGTGGAGAGTGAAGACGAAGGAAGGGTGCACAGGGCCAGCGGGCCAGCAGGCCCAGAGCCTGAGCCCCTAGGTGGCCAGCTGACTGCTCTCCCCTGAGACCGTGGTGGCTGAGAACCCCTCACCAGGGTTGTATGGTCAAGAACTCAAGCAACGTGGTGGCCATGGGTCAGTCCTGCTTTTTTTCCTCTGTAGAACCATAGCTGCTTTGTCAGGGGCTGAAAGATGAAAGGAAGCATTAGGGCCGAGGGCTGCCCCCATGCCACGCAGAGAGGCTCGTCCATCAGCCCGCTGCTTCTGTCAAAGCCGGGGCATCCCAGCTTTGACCTTTGTGAGCTGTCTGACTCTCAGCAGGTCTCTAAAGTCCTGTGAAGTGGGACAGTAACAGTCTTATTCACAGGGCTGGCGGGCGGCAGTGCAGTGGGCTAGTCCACACAAATCTCCCGAAACAGTGCCTGGCTGGTGCTCAGAGTGGGTGAACCATTGCTGGTATGCTGGTGACGGTAATAGTGGTGATGAGGACGGGAACTGGTGGTGCCAAACGGTGATGAGGATGGTGATGCTGGTGATGCCAGTGGTGATGATGAACCGAGCATCTGTTGTAGTCTAAAGTCTGTCCTAGGCACTGGGATACCACCATGAAAAGACAAGGATGATCCCTGCTCTCCGGGGAATCCACCCTAATGGGGGTGCAGCCGGTGAACTGACACCTATATAAATATATGCTTGAATAAACTGATAAATAAAGATAGAAGACGAAGGAGAAGAGGGCGGCAGAGGATGAGATGGTTGCATGGCTTCACTGACTCAGAGGACAAGCGTTTGAACAAACTCCGGGAGATGGTGAGGGGCAGGGAAGCCTGGCGTGCTGCAGCCCACGGCGTGGCCAAGAGTCGGACACGACTTCGCGACTGCGCAGCAACAACAAGCTGGTGAGTATAGCAAATCGTGGCAAAGGGATGAGCCAGAGCCACGCGCCGGGCAGGATGCCCCTGCGGCGCCTTGGAGAAGGCGGCGCTTGGGTGAAGCGCGCGGGGCGGGTGTTAAGGCCAGTGTCTCCTCCCCCCGCCCCTGCCCCGTTCCTTTTTCCTCTCTATGCTCTGTCGCCCTCGGCTGGGACGCTGAGTTTCTGACACTCCTTGAGGCTTTGTAGGCCTGAGGTCCTGGGCTAGCTGTGTCCGTGGTCCCGTGTGTGTGTGTGTGTGTGTGAGTGTGTGTGTGAGTGTGTGTGTGAGTGTGTGTGTGTGTGTGTGTGTGTGTGTGTGTCGGGGGGAGACGCAGTCCAAAGCCTACTTGGCTCCTTTCGTCTCCGGGATCTTGATCATCTCGGGCCTGTGCTCACGGCCTTGACCCGCCGGGGAGTAACTGGCAATAAATGGTTGGCACGAGGGCCGTCTGTAGGTCAGGGCCCTGGAGAGGGCGGCCCGGTTCACATCACAGTGGTCCTCCTGGCCTACCTGCGACAAGCTGGCTCCAGGAGCCATTTCCCCGGATGAAATGGTCTCTGGAATCCACCGTATATCATTGGCTGTGACGTCTTCTGTTTAAACAGCGGCAGCCGGCAGAGGGTGTGCGCTGAGGCCGCGTGTCTGGGAGCAGGGGGCTCGGTCCTGGCCCCCTGACCCCCGCCCCAGCCCCCTTCCCTGTGGAAGGCCCCGCTTGGGGGAAAGAGGCATATGGAACCCATTTGGGAAATTCTTTCTGCATAAACCACTTTTTCCAGGTAAGACACACACTCGTATTGACTGGGAAAGATGAAATAGCTTTCTCGTTTTGCCAGCTACGTTTTTATGAATCTTAATTAAACACATGCCCTCCCTGGGCTGGGAAATTGAACCCTCTTAGAGTGGCCCCTTCTCAAGAGGTGGTGTCGGCCCAGGGGAGGCCCAATTATAACCTCCATCCTCGCCACCTCCCAGGACCTCCCAGACCCTCCGAGCGCTTGGAAAATGTGTTTGACAGAGGGGCTTTGATTCTGCACGCCTGGAGAGCGTTAGGCCTGTTTCCAGGCCCGAGGCAAGTGGTGGTCAGAGTCCCAGGCCGTCGGCGGGAAGACCTTGGGGACCTGGGCTTTCAAACCTCATTGAGCATCAGAGCTCCCCTTTCACACCCAATCGCACTTAGCCCCCGGATACAAACCAGATGAAGCTGCTTGGGCGGAGGGGGAGGGGTGCTTACACGGCCGCTGCTCACTCCACGCTGCCCGGACAGTCAGTGAAAGTCGTACTGGGGTTGTTACGCGCCTCACCTCACCGAATGGTCACAAAAGCCGAGTGAAGGAGGACCATGGCCGTTTCACACTCGAGGGAACCTGGGCACGGAATGAGAGCGACCTGGCCAAGGTTGCCCAGCCGGGGCGGGAGACACGACTTTGGAGTCTGAACCCTGCGTGTTCGGCTGGACCGCCGCTGGGAGGCTGCTGATGGGCTCGGGGCTGTCCTTCCCTGGATGCTCCCAGCGTGATGGGGACGGGCAGGGTCCCTATGTGTAGTGCCCTCCCCAAGCCTGGCTGAGCAGGTCCCGGGCACCCAGGTTCACCTTCTCCAACAGGCAGGGCTGGGCGAGATGTCTCTCAGCCTGGGGCTAGCAGTTGGCCCTGGGGACCTCATGATTTCTCAGGAGCCTCTTCAGCGGGTGGTCATGTCCCTGTCATGTCTGACCCTTTGCGGTCCCATGGACTGCAGCCCACCAGGCTCCTTTGTCTGTGGGATTTTCCAGGCAAGAATACTGGAGTGGGTGGACATTTCCTTCTCCAGGGGATCTTCCCAACCCAGGAATCGAACTCGGGTCTCCTGTATGGCGGGTGGATTTTTACTGATCCAGCCACCTGGGAAGCCCCTCTTCAGTTGGAAGAGAAGGATCTTTGTTCTCCTTTATTTGTCAGGTTTTTGCAAATAGTTCACTTTATGGAAGAGAATCATTGATGACAACCAGTTTGCTGACCTTGGGGTTACTCCTTCATGAGTGGGGAGGGCCAGGCTCCTCCTGAAAGTGTTCCTGTCCAACCCAGAGCCCTGAGCAGGCAAAGGGGGAAAGTCAAGGTAACGGAGGGATAATTTACATACTGTGAGATTTAGTCTGTCCAGGTGTAGAGTTCAACTTGTCTTGACAGCTGTGTGGAGTCCTGGAGCCATCACCCTAATCAAGAGGCTGAATATTCGAGCGCCCTGCAAGTTTCTGCCCATCCCTGGTGCTGCTCCCGAGGGCCTGCTTTCCGTCTCCAGCATTTTGCCTTTTCCAGAATGCCATGGCAAAAGCATCACAGTATGCTGTCTCTTTACCCTGGCCTCTTTCGCTCTGCATTACGCCTTCACAATCCAGCCCCAGTCCCAGGGATATTTTTGTTGCACCTTGTGGATCGGGCGGCTTCGGGGCAGGCAGAGCTAAGCTGACTCACGGGGACCCCGGAGCAGAGCGAGGCAGGTCCGGGAGCACCTCCCAGTGAGCCCTGAGGTAGGCAGCGCACGGCTGCAGGTGTCAGAGACCCGGCCAGAGGTCTGGAGGTCTGGGGAGAGGTGGCCCCAGGAGGTCAATCCCAGAGCTCCGCGCGGTGGGGGAGCTGGGTGCCTTCTCTGGTTGCAAGTGCCTGCAGTCTCTTGTGGCATCAGGTCCCCACATTGCAGCATATAGAACGGGGAAGGGGTGCCTTCCCTCTTCCCTTCATCAGTGAGCAAACCTCCAGGAGTGCTCCTCTGTCTCAGCTGCCTTCTCTGGGTCCCACTGGTCAGGACTGTGTCACAGCAGGATGAAGGCTAACACCCTCGAGGCCGGGGAGGGGCCCACGCAGCATGGAGCAGCCAGCACTCGGAAAACCGGGCTCTACTCGCTAGGAGAGGAGGGGACCCTTGTGGGGCAGACAGCCAGCAGAGTTTGCTCAATGAAGTGGGGGAGAGTGCCCAGTGCAGCGTGAGGGCAAGTGGGTTCTTGGGTACAAAGGGCCTGGGGGAGGAGATCATCAAGGAAATGGCCCCTTATCATGGCTGGCTGTCTGCGGCGGGCCCTTCCTATAGCTGAGTTCAGATGGAACTGACTTTACGGAGGGTGAACAAATGAGTGACGTCCAAGCTTAGTATGCTTGCCACCATCCTCGCCTCCCTCCTTCCCTGCATCCCTCTGTCTTCCCATACTCCATTCATCCCTCCACCCCTCCACCCCTCCTTCCATCCAGCCCCCTCTTTCCAGCTCTCCATCACCGCATCCCTCCATCCCCCTAACCCTTAGAGCTTTGCCAGTAATCACTATATACACCTGCAGGTGAAGAGTTGCCTTTTAGTTCTTAATATTCAAAGAGTGCAAATTGCCTCTTGCCTTATACCGCCTACCCCCACCCCCCCAAATTCTGCAGCCAGTCAACTACCTTTGATCTCTCTGCTTGCCGTGTTTAATTAAGACACACTCCAGCCAGCTTGGGAGGAGTACCAGCCTCCAGGTGCAGCTGGCCTTTCTACTGTTCTTGTCTGTGATGTCCCAGGCCATGGAGGACCACCGAGGTGTGAGTAGAAATAACCCTCCTTGGCTTTCCTTACCGGCAGACTTTCTGGATGACTTTGAAACACCAGACGAGGTCTGTGGCCAGAAGCCTTGAGCTTTGGCCCAGGGGCTGTCTGGGTGGATCTCATTTGAAAAGACACTCGATTGGCTAACTTCCTTGTTAGCAACATTTGTGAAAACATGAAGGCTGGTTGGTTTATTTGTTTATTGGTTGCAATGGAATTTTCAAGACTTAAAAGGAAAGAACCTTCACTGCTCCCACCCAAGGGCTTTTCCACCTGCCAAGAGAAATCACCCAGAGCTGGGTGGGGGAGATGTCATATCGTGTCATTTAGGAAGAAGGAGGTGACTCTTCATGGTGGTTCTGACCCGACGTATGTAGGTTAGTCTTGCCCGCTCCCAAGCTGGAACACGGTCCACAGGACTGTGAAGGGCTGGGAGGCGTGCACTTTAGTTTTCAAATTTATAAACAAATGCAATGTGAGGGGGATCGAGGGCTGCCACCTGCCCGGGAAGCGTGGGCCCTGGTGGTACATCTCACTGAGGACTCCCGGTCTTCCTGGGCAGTCTCCCCCCTTTTCTTGGAGAAACGGAGGGCGGGAGTGTGGCAGATTGCCTGGGGACAATGGGCCCCTGTCCTGTTGGGTGGGCCACTGGGCCCCAAACAATAGGCGGGGGCCGGCCCTCTCCTGCTGCCCACAGCCCGAGACAGATGCCCAGGGGCCCCCTGCAAGCGCCCTGGAGGTGACCTCTGGGGCTGCCCCGTTACTCCGTGGAGGAGACCCCGAGAGGGCGGCAGGCAGACAATGGGGTCTCATGCCAGGCGCCCGGCCTCCGGCACGGGCCGGGGGCTCCCCGGGGAGAGCGAGGCCTGGCAGGTGCTGCTATTGTTTGGGGCACGGGGCCCTTCCCGGGGGTCTTCCAGCTCGGCGGCCACAGAGGCTTGGGGCTGGGGGCCCTCTTGTTCTTGGGGTGGGGGGAGACCCAAGGAGCCAGTTTGGCTCCGTTCAATCCTGACAGCCCCTGTCCGGCCCTAGACTTGGCCTCTAAAAATGTCATTCAGAAAAGCAATTAACTGGCTTCCAGCAGCACCAGGTTCTGAGTGTCAGATTTTTATGACCAGACCTGCTGAAGGAAGTGCCGGGCTTCGACCTGACATTCTTTCTTGAGTCGGGGCACAGGAGGAATTTTCTGGAGGAATGTCAGTTTAGGAGGATGCGGGGTGAGCTGGGGGTGACCTTTCTCTTCCAGCTCTTTCTTCCCTGGGACAGAAACCGCAGCATAAGCTGAAAAGAGCCCAGAGGTACATCAGTGGGTCCCTCCGACCCAGGGAGGAACAGCAACCAGTGTGCATGTGTGTGCATGTGTGCATGTGTGTGCATGCAGGTGTGCATGTGTGTGCCTGTGCACACATGCAGGCGTGTGTGTGCGTGCGCATGTGCACACAGGTGCATGTGAGTGCACGCGTGTGTGCACATGGGTGCACGTGAGTGCATGTGTGTGTGTGTGCACGTGTGCATGTGAGTGTGTGCATGTGTGCTTGTGTGAGGATATGTGTGCATGCACTGTGCTGGGGCTTCCCCACCCCACCATTATTCATAGCAGCTTTGTTTGTAAAGGCCCCAAACTGGAAATAATCAAAATATTCCTCAGTAGGTAAGTAAACAGAATGTGATCATCCATGACATGAAATACGCGTGTGCTCAGTCATGTTTGACCTTTGTGACCCCATGGACTATAGCTGGCCAAGTTCCTCTGTCCATGGGATTTTTCAGGCAAGAATACTGGCTGCTGCTGCTAAGTCGCGTCAGTCATGTCCGACTCTGTGCGACCTCATAGACGGCAGCCCACCAGGCTCCTCCATGCCCGGGAATCTCCAGGCAAGAAACTGGAGTGGGTTTCCATTTCTTCCTCCGGGGTATCTCCCGTGTTTGTTCTCCAATGTCGCAGGTGGATTCCTTTCCCCTGAGCCACTGGGAAAGCCTCGCCATGAAATACTACATCACAGGTAAGAGGGGTGGAGGATCACACTGCTGGCCTGGATCCTGAGTGTCAGTTCGGGCAGACGTACCAACATGCTGCAGACTGGGCGGCCTGAAGGATGAAAGCGCATCTTCTCCTGGCTCTGGAGGCCGAGGGTCCAAGATCCAGGCATCAGCAGGGTTGTTCTCATCTCAGACCTCTCTCCTGGGCCTGCAGATGGCTGCCCTCTTGCCATCTCCACGTGGTCACTCTACACACATCCCTGGGGTCTCTGTGTGAGTCCAAATTTCCTCCTCTTCTGAGGACACAAGTCAGACTGGACCAGGGCCTGCCTAGCAGCTTCATTCACTCTCAGGCACCTCCTTCAAGACCCTGTCTCAGGAACTCATTCCCGGGCAGACCAGTGGTCAGGACTCCATGCTTCTGCTGCAGGGGACCCAGATTCGATCTCTGGTTGGGGAACTAAGATCTAGCAAATCGTGTGGTGTGACCCCCCCACACCCCGAAAAAAACAGACCCTATCTCCAAGCAGCCACAATTAGGTCCTAGGGGTTAGGACTCTACCCCATGACAGAAGTCAGTCCCTGACAGCTCTCACAGGCGGTAGGTCGAGGTAGGTCGAGTGGATCGAACCATTTTGAAAAGTCCCATACCATAGGATTCCGTTTCCATGACACTCTGGATGACTGAACCACAGAGATGGAAAACAGGATAGTGTTTGCTGGGGACTGAAGATGGCGGATGCTGGCGGGTATAACTAGAAAGGGTTGAATAAGAGATGCTTGTGGTGATGAATCTGTAACTTAATTGCAATCAGTAATGGGGATTTTTGCATTTATTCAGAGATGGAGCCACTGAAAGCCACGTTCTTTGACCAAACTCAGGGTTAAATCTGTAGTCAAAAGCTGGCGACCCTTTTCACACCCACGCCCTAGAAGGCCATTTCCTTCCCCACCTCTGCTGGCTCCATGATCCAGGAAGGTGACTCGGCTTCAAGGGTCACTAAGGACTGGGTAGACCACGTCAGGAGGCCCAGGGGCCAGCGCCTATGCCAGGAATTGTAATGAGGCTGGGTCCACTGGTAGCTCCCTTGGAGGTCTCTGTGTCACCCTTGTTTTTCTCTGACACGCCCTCTGCCCATTTTGATTGCTTGTCCAAGGCCTTTGCTAAGACCACTGGGCATTTTTTTTGGGGGGGTGACCAAAGGGTATAAGCCATTCATATATATACCCAAGGGTGTGAGCCATACCTCTTTCATAACAGAAATTGGGTGGAACCAACCACAGCATCAAATGCCATGAAAATGGATGCCAGGCAGCAGTAAATGGCTCCTTTGGGCTTCCAGTGGGTTCAGAATCACAGGAAAGTGGAATTCCATGGCTGGCAGGGTCGTTAGAAATGTCCCCTCTGCCCACTTGCGGCGGCACAGAGAATAGGGTTTATCTGGGCCTGGAGGGCGGGGACAGGGCTGCCTGCCCAGCTGGGGGTGCACAGCTTTTGCTCTCTGGTGTTCTGGGGCCAACAGTGAGGGGGCAGCCTTCTTTTGCACCTGGGTCATATGTGAGTTTCTGGGAACTTCTTCTTCACTCCTTTAGAACCTAATGACCCCGTGGAGTGGGGTGACAGCGGTTGGGTTGATTGACCCCTGCTGGTACAGACAGACATTTGGGGCAAATTGGTTCACCTAACTTGCCAAAGTCAGAGCAGAGGAGACGGTCAGGAACTCAGGTCCCGGAATCCAGTCCCAGCTCCAGGGGTGGGCCACTTAACTTCCCTAGTCTCAGTTTCCATATCTGGACGAGGGTGAAAGTAAAACCGCCCAGGAGCGGGTCTATGCTGGCGAGACTTTCCACGCTGTGCCCAGCGCTGGCTTGTGACAGGCCCCTCTTCTCCCTTCGTAGAATCATTTGCCTGTGTTGCTGGGGGACACTGGTCTAGTGTGTGTGGTGAAAATTGCCTGGATGTGGTGGGAAAGAGTCCCTCTTTGGCACTGTGATGTAGTCGGGGGCAAGGGTGCATCATAGGATCCGTGGAGTTAGGAAGGGAGGTGAGCACACATGACTGGCGTGGTGATGGTTTTTTCCCCCAGGAAGGGAGCTAAAGTTGGGGCCCAGTGGGTGCTTGGTAAGGACAGGCTGACCGCGGGGCTCCCCAGCATGAAGGCAGACATTGGAGCCCGGGGGGTGGGGCGTGGGGTGCAGGGACAGTGGCCTGGCTCCTTCTGGCTCCGTTTCCTCATCTGCAGCCAGAGCACTGACGTGACCTCCAGCTCCTGAGCCGGACCTGCATTGCTGCCCCGTCGGGCCTGGGTTCAAGGGCAGCTGGCGGGCTCCCCAAGGACCTGAGGGAGGCCTTGGAAGGGGTGGCCAGACCGCAGCATGGCGGGGCTGGCGGCGGGTCCCCACGCCCCGCAGGCTGTCTGGGCCCGCCAGCGCCAACCAGCCGGCCCTGGAGAAGCGGGCGATCTGGCAGCTCCCCTGCTCAGCGAGACGTTTGTCCCCCTCGGGCCCCCGCCCCTGGCCGCCGATGACAAGTGGGCTTTCAGTAGATATGACAGCCACTGGTGGGGGGTCCCTGGCCCTGGTCCACGTCTCCACACTTGACTTGCTCAGAGTTCACTGGCCCGAAATAATGTCCCCCATGCAAGTCGGCGGACGGAACATTCGGAGTGGACGGCTTGCTTTTTTTTCCCCCCTCCCTCCTTTTTTTTTTTTTTTAATACATTAAACATGCATTACTGGATTTCTAGCCGGTTCCTCTGACAGCTGTGGAAAAATAAAGAAAATTCAGTTTGAACTTAAAAAGCCGGGGCTTAATTTATATCCCGCACCTTTGTCTGCCTGGTTCTTTTTCCTCTTCCGATGGAAAGGCCCCAGGGAGCGGGAGACACAGGCTCTGCCACCCCACGTGGCCCCGTGGTGCCCAGGCCTTAATAGGGGCGCCCAGTGGCCAACACGAAGGGGAGTTTTCAGATGGAAATGCAGGCAGACAATGCGGTCATCTGTCTTGCAATCTGTTTTGAAGGGGGGAAGGAGAGAGCCGGCCGGGAAGGGAGTCGTTTCTACTGGGGAGGTTTCATTCAGAGCGTTTTATAGGAAAAGACAGATGTCATGAATACTGATGTGGACGGCCCGGGCCTGGTAGTTTTTTTTAATTTTCTGGGTTGTAAAGACAAAGTGTTTTAATAACACAGGGAAACACATGTTGATGGGAGGGCCCTGGATTTATTCGGATTTCTTTAACTCTCTTTCTCTCTCTGTCTCTTTCCTTCCTTCTTTCTCTTTCTCCCCTTCTTCCTTCCTTTCTTTCTTTCCCTCCCTCTCCGTTCTCTCTCTCCCCATCCTCTCCTTCTTTTTTCTTTTGGTGGTGGTGGGGGCATTGGTGCGCAGTTCTCTTGGAAACAGTCATTTCTCTGTGCCAAGGAGAACAGGGAGAGGGAGGCAGGTGCGCACGCGGGCATCTGAAGACCCAAGCCTGGAGCGCCGTCTCCCTGCGGCCCATCGTGGGGCTTGGGGCCACAAGAAGCATTTCCTTTCTGCGCCTTTTGGGCCCGCTGTCAGCAGAGGGAAGGGGCCTGCCTTGCTGGCGGGCTTCTGCCTGAACCTCACAGTGTTACTGAGTCAGGGGCAGGACAGCTGAATTGAAAGAGGTATCGGTTCATGCAGCAAACATTTTTAAGCACCAAGTGTAAGCTAGGAGCTGGGAAAGAACAGTGGGTCAGACAGGCTACCTGACCTTAAGGAGCTGCCAGTCAGAGCGAGGAGGCAGAGGGCTGGACGGATAAGGGCAGGGTCATCACCTGCTGGGGGAGGTCCCTGCCTTGGCTGCTCTGGGAGGGGGGAGCCGTGCCCCGAGGCAGGCCCCGTGCCTGCTTTCCAAGCTTCTTACCCCAGGCAGCACGCAGGTACATCCTGCATCGCTGTGACCTTGACGCCACCGATGCTAAGCTTCCCATTTGACAGAGAAGGAAACTGAGACCCAGATCCCAGAGTGACAGGGCCCCAGAGAGGCAGTCAGAACAGACCATTGGCCCCAGGAGCCCAAATCAGGGTGTGGTCCACCCCTTGCATCCTGGCTTCGGAGAGGGCCCGGCAAAGCCATCCAATGAGATGCCATTCGTGGACGCTGCCTGTCCACTTGTTGCGCAGCAGCTCCCAGGAGCTCTGCGGGGGAGGGGCTTAGGGGATGTCACGTGACACACAGGAAACAGAGCCGGGCAGTAAGTTGCCCGGAGCCACACAGCTTGCACCCTGCGGAGGCCCATCTGCGATCAGAGCTATTTTTTTTTAAATTGTAGTAAAATTGAACATGATGATTCGTCACTTTAGCCATCTGGAAGTATACCACTCAGTGGCACACACACATTCACAGCGTCAGCTGACCATCAGCACTGCTTGGACCTCAGATGTTCATCGGCCGCTTCCACAAACCCTGGCTCTGTGACTCCCTCCTGGCTGTGCCTCCTCTGCCTGCCCTGGGTCTCCAGGTTCCTCAACTTCTTCCACAGGGAAAAGTCGAAAACCTGTTGGCAAGGCACCTGTGAGTCATCCCAAGGCCTCAGGTGACCCTCGGCCCGCTCACTCTTGGGTCCTAAAGGGCTGACATCCCGGTGGCCGGGGCCCCCTCTCTGGGCCTGGGAACATGCGAAGCAGATAGTGAGAAAAGAGGGGAAGAGCAAGGGCCCCAGGGCATACCCACCCCTGGCCGTTCTGAGCTGAGGACCTGCCGTCCACAGATCAAGGCTCAGACTGGGAGGGCGAGGGGGAGGTGGGAGTGAGGTTGGGGGAGGGGCAAGGACCACGAGGCAGGGGTGTTAGGGTGGTAAGAATGCCCCCCGGAGACAGATGCAGCCCAACTCCACTCTTACCAGCTGGTGGCCCTTGCAAAGCTCTTTAACCTTTCTGTGTCTCAGTCTTTTCCTCTGTAAAATGGGTCTGATGAGTTTCATGAGATAAAGGTGCTGAGGCATCACTGGTGCCCAGCCCAGAGCAGGAATGCAATGATGCTGGCCATTCGAGGACCGTGGGCATTCCACACAGAGACCCTCAGCAGGAGTGCAGGGAAGCCAGCTGGGTGGCTCTGCGTGAAAGTGGACGCTTGGTCCCAGAGCTTGGCTCAGATGTGTCTTCCCAGGATGCTCTGTCCTTGTCTCCCCAACAACCTGCTTCCTCCTTCACCCTTAAATGCAGTCCACACCTGCTTGAGGGAAGACCTCTCTGATCTCCCCCACCAGGACAGACCCTTATCCCAGCTCCCACAGCCTGGACATAGACGCTGTCCCCCACCTCTTCTCTCGGTGGGCTGCTCCCAGCTCCCCAGCAGGGTGGAGGCTTGCTGACACCAAGGAGAGGGGTCCTGGGTGACATTCATGATGGGTGGGGCCCCACTGAGGCAGAAGCCCATCCCCTGAGACCTGCCCATTCACAGCAGGGAAGCACGTGGCCTCTGGTAATGCAGTCTGGCCCCTTGAGGGCCAGCTCTGGTTCCAGTCAGATGACCCTGGGAGGGCAGCTCTTCTTAGTTTCCCCATCTGTCAACAAGTGCATTCCCCACACCACCAGTGCTATTTTAGCTCATCTTTCTGGGGTGGGCAACTCTGGGCTTAGCTGGTGGATCAGCCCTGGTCTTGGGGGAAGAAGTGTGCGTGGGGGTGTGGCTGTGCTGAGGAGTGGCACAGGGTTCGAAGGAAATCTGGACAACGCTTCTGCCCAGATCCCCCCAGGAGTGGGATCTCTGCTTCTAAAGGCAGGTCCCAAGGGCAGTCTGCTCTCTGTTGCTGCCACGCGCTGCTTCTAATGCGGATCTCTGCGGCCCCTGGACCAGGGGCACATGCTCCATCTGCGAGGCGCGGGTCTGCAGCTTCCTGGAATGCTGGGTCGCCTGTGCCGGAGGGTGGACATGTGCCTGGAGACCCGTGTGGGGAGGAACCGTCTTCCTTCTGCTGGCACTTCAGATAAGGCTAAGTGCCTGGGTCCCCAGAGCCAGACCTCCATGTGCTGCTTTGAATTCATAGAAGTGGCGCTACTGGGTCAAAGAACGTGCCTCTGTCTGGACTGGGGAGGCGTGTGACCGAGGTGCCAAGGGGTGGGGGTGTCACCAGCTCTGCCTCTACCTGTCTCCCCTCACTAACCTGCTGTTGATTTCTTGTGCATCTTTGCCTGTTCCGTAGGTGCAGATAAGATTTTAGTTGTCTTTGCTTAGATTGCATCTCTTGATTATCAGCAACATTAAACATTTTGTTACCTGTGTTTATAAACTGTGCTTTCCTTTTCTGAATTACCCATTTGTGTCTCTGACCCATTCTCTATGATCGTGTTTTTCTGTCTTATTGATTCATAAAAGCTCTTTGCATATTACGGGTAGGAAGAAGAAAACAGATTTATGGGTGACGTCTCTCTTGCCTGGAGGGGACAAACAGAACTTTCATCCCCTTCCTCAAAATTTAGCTGATGTTTGAAATTCTAATAGGGGTTCCCTGGTGGCTCAGGCAGTAAAAAATCTGCCTGCAGTGCAGGAGACTCAAGTTTAATCCCTGGGTCAGGAAGGTCCCTGGGAGGAGGGAATGGCTACCCACTCCTGTATTCTTATAGTCCATTTCCCCCAACTTTAACATTTTTCTTTGCATTTTGCAGCTGTCCGGGCACAGACGTCCCTGACGAGGCTAGGGAAATCTACAGGGGGACCTTGATCTTGGAGCAGAGTGCCCTCCCGTATCAGTTTTTCTGGGTCACCAGGTGCAAGAAAGGGTGTCTGAGTTCAAGTTCTCTGTCGCTTTCTCTGGCTGACAGACGATGGGGACAAGCCAGATCACCGCCATCCCCTCCAGACACGGCCCCCAGCCCCGCCAAACACGCGGCCACTTCTCTGGGGACACAGAGATTTTTCAAAGTTTGCCAAATAAGCACAATTTTTTCTCCCCCTCCAGGGCAGATGCAAACGGTCTTTTCAAATCGGTTTGGAGGAAAATAAATGAGCCCACGCTGGGGCTTCAATAAATCTTTGCGTAGCCACAAGGGTGAGTTTTGGGCCCGATGAAGGGCTCAGTGTGTGGCTTATGAATGATGCCTAGTGAGGGCTGCCCACCCCCGCCTTCCTCTCTGCCCCTCCTCCGCCCCCTGACCCCC
>SJYG01000001.1:6709682-6770118 GCA_006410535.1 Litocranius walleri | reverse complement strand
CATGGCCGGCTGAGGGTTGCTGCGGGAGATCTGAGCCTCTTGCCAAAATCAAGCCTGCTTCCTCTGTCCTGCAGGCTGTCTTCCCCAGCCCTTTCTCTGGTGTGCGCTCTGTATCCATTGCCCCACCCCAAGCACGTGGCTCAGGTGACTTTGCACCTGGGGTGACCCTCACCTGCCTGGCCCACCCAGATGGACCCCGCGTTTCCTTAAGGGCTGGCCCCAAGGCTCCCCGAGGCCAAGATGCCATGCTGACTTCCTGCCACGGTGCCTGGTGGCTGACCGCCCCTCAGCACTCGGCGGTGGGGGGCTGTGGCGCTCGTGCACCTCATCCCTGGCTCCCGCCTGGTGCTGCCCCTGCCCTCTCACCTGTCTCCTCCCTCTGAGTCCGTCTGGCTCCTTTCTCAGAGGAACGTCCAGGGTGAAAGGCAGTGCCAGGTGTGGTTCATGTGCCTTGCACAGGCCCCGGGGCGGTGGGGCTGGGGGCGTCAGTCTAGGCAGGCCAGGAGGGGGCCTCGGGACCCAGCGGGGGAGTGGGGTCCTTCGCCTGCTCTGTGACACACGGAGGAGGCCCCATGCCCATCCTTGCCTGAGCTTCTGTACTGGGCTGAACTCTGTGCCCCACCTCATATCAACCTGGAACCTTAAAATGTGGACTTCCTTGGAAATGGAGTCTTCACAGATGTAATTAAAATAAGGATCTTGAGCTGTGATCTTCCTGGATGAGGGAGGGTCCTTTTGTTGTAAAGGACAGGAGAGGAGAAGAGAGACGGGCAGGAGGGCCATGTGATGATGGACGCAGATGCTGAAGGGTCAAGGCCACGGGCAGGGCTCCCTGGAGCCCCCAGAAGCTGGAAGAGGCAGGAAGAACCCTTCCCTGGAGACTTTGGAGGGAGCCTGGCCCTGGGACAGCTTGATTTTGGACTTCCGATCTCCAGAACCCTGCTATTTGAAGCCAGCAGTTCTGGGCCACTTTCTGCAATGGCCCCAGGGCACTCACACAGCATCCATTGCTGAGGGGACTAAGAGTCCTTTCTTAAGGAGCATGTGGCCACTTTCAGGCTTCCCAGGTGGCTCAGTGGTAAAGAGTCCGCCTGCCAATGTAGGAGACATGGGTTCAATCCCTGGGTCGGGGGGAGGAAATGGCAACCCACTCCAGCCTTCTTGCCTGGAGAATCCCATGGACAGAGGAGCCTGGCGGGCTCCAGTCCGTGGGGTCGTGAGAGTCGGTTACGACTGGGTGACTCACACACACACCTGTGGCTGTTTTCAATTGGCAAGCTGCCCTCTTTGAGCCGAGGAGGTCTGCCCCTCATCCCTGCTCTCCAGAGCGCTCGTCTGCTGGCCGAGAGCTGCATACCCCATCTCCTTGAACCCTCCGTCACCCGGGAGACACGAGCTGCTGTTATTCCTTTCACAGGTGGGAAAGAGGCTCAGAGTGGCGGCCTCAGGACACAGTGACAGAGCTTGACCGCTGAGTTGGCTCAGCTTGTGGCCTCTCCGGTGACTTGCCCCAGGCCCTGGAGGGGTGCAAGGGAGCCAGAACCAAGTCTGGTCATCTGGTTTTGTGGCTCCAAATGGTGCTGGTGCCTCTGAGCCCACTTGAGTGGGACCCCATGGACTTCCTGCTGCCGGTGGGCTTGCCCAGGAAGCAGCAGTGAGAGTGAGGCTCTCAGTCGTGCTGGGCTCTGTGTGGCCTCATAATTCTCCAGGCCGGAATGCAGGAGTGGCTAGCCGTTCCCTTCTCCACAGGATCTTCCCGATCCAGGGATCGAGCCCAAGTCTCCTGCACTGCAGGCCGATTCTTCACCAGCTGAGCCCAAGGGAAGCCCGGACTTTTCTCTGTCAGCGAGTTTGCCCAAGAAGCAGTAAGGATTCTCTGAACGACTGAGTGTCTGACTGTGGAGGAATGGGCGGGTCCATGAAGTTGTTCGGTCAGACTCCAGGGAGAGGGATAATAACCACTGGTAACGGTGCTTTCTTTTTCCTGGTATTTGCTTGAGAAACAAGCAAGAAGCTGTGAGCAAAGAGCAGAGTACAGGTCAACTTGCCGCTATTGTTTTCGTAGGAATGGCAGGACTTTTGGGGCCCCACCATCCTCAGCTATTCCTGGAGACATGACTTGTGCTGGATGGGTTTCATTCTATAAGCAAGACTCGGACTCATGGCGGATGGAAGGTGTGAGTCAAGGCCAGAACACTGGATAGGGCTGTCATGGGGGCAGAAGAGGAGTTTGGAGGGTCTTCATTGCTGGAAGCTTTGAAAGTCCAGGGGAGGCCCTTGAATGTTGTCCTGTGAACACTGGAGACTCTTAAAGGTTTGGGCAGGGCAGTGATGTGTTTGAGTCTGGTTCTGGGAGGATGAACCCAAAGGTGGATATTGGAGGTGGGACCTCAGAGAGGGACTTATCATTGCCCAGGTGCCAGATGGGCTTGGCTACAAGCTGGTCATTCACTAAGTTACTGATGGAGACTAACTAGCTAACCAACCAACCAACCATCCAATCTAATCCTTCCTTTCTTCCTTCAGTGAGGGGGTATACCTTGCTCTTCTTGCAATGCCCCTTTGGTATGGTCCATCTAGGGAGTGGATGGCTCACCCCATTTTCTGAAAATGCTCTGAGTTGTGCCCCTTGGTGGTTCAACCACACTGCATCCATAAATGGTCAACATCTGGAGGTGTTCTCAGAGGACAGGAAAAGCCAAGTCTTGGAGTAGGCTTTAGGGTCTCCCTAAAGGCTACATGTACATCTTGGTGGTGGCATTGTTCAGTTGCTAAGTCGTATCCAACTCTTTGCAACCCCCTCGACTGCAGCACACCAGGCTTCCCTGTCCTTCATTATCTCTCAGAGTTTTCTCAAACTGATATCCATTGAGTTGGCAATGCCATCCAACCATCTCATCTTCTGCCACCCTCTTCTCCTCCTGCCATCAATCTTTCCCAGCATCAGGAACTTTTCCAATGACTCAGCGCTTCCCATCAGGTGGCCAGAGTATTGGAGTTTCAGCTTTAGTATCAGTCCTTCCAATAAGTACTCAGGGTTGATTTCCTTTAGGATTGACTGGTTTGATCTCCTTGCTGTCCAAGGAACTCTCAAGAGTTTTCTCCAATACTGCGGTTTGAAAGCATCAGTGCTTTGGTGTGCAGACTTCTCTATGGTCCAGCTCTTGGTGTGGTCTGTGCTTTGGTGATCAGAACCCACAGCTGCAGGCTTCAAATTCCTTTGCCCTGTTCAACCACCATCATCAGAAGTTTTATGACTGGCTGGGACCTTGGAGAACTTTCTTCATTCTGAGGTCTAGTTTTTTTCATCCAGAGAAGAAGATTCCAGGTTTATCAATGATGACAATGATCCCACAGGGGGGACACTTATCAGGGCAGAGACAGCTAAGGGTGGGAGTTCCTCTGATTCTCATTTATATGAAGAAACCAAGACCCCAAGTTGAGTGACTTGCCTAAGATCATTCAGCCAGCCTGAAAGGGAGGGAGCCAGGATCCAAATCCTGGTTCGTGTGCTCCAGAGCTGGGAGGCTTTCTTGCCAAGCCAACGGGAGACAGCTTGTGTCTCCTGGCCGGGAGCCACCTCCCACCTCCCTGCTTCCCCAATGCATTTGACACAAAGGCTTGTCTCAGGGAGTCTGGCTGGTTTTTCAGTTCCAACCTGGCTCAGAATCCCATCTTGTTTGTTGGATCCATTCCCGGTGAAGAAGTGGGTGGGCTAGTAGCAGCAGAAGGAATCTGGGCTCTACCACCCATCCATCTATCCACTCAATTATCCACCCCCACACACGCCCGACCTCCCATCCACACACCCTTCCATCCATCCATCCATTTATGCACCCATCCACCTATCCATCCATCCATCTGTCCATTTATCCACCCATCCATCTACCCACTCAATTATCCACCCCCACACATGTCTGTCCTCCCATTCACACACCCTTCCATCCACCCATCCATCCATTTATGCACCCATCCACCTATCCGCCCATCCATCCATCCATCCATTTATGCACCCATCCACCTATCCATCCAACTACCCGTTCACATGGCCATGCACGCATCCATTCATCCATCATTTCGCCTCTCTATTTTTTGAACATCTACCTGTGCTGGGTCCACTAACCTTCGCTGATAAGAGAGGAGATTTACCAGAGAGAATGTAAAAACAAGTACAGCGCACACTCATCCTTGTGCTTCCAAAATCTAGTTTCACATACACATGGGCTGTTTTTAAAATATATATATAAATGTATTTTATTTACTTTTAAAAGCATTGTTATCTTGGGCTGCACCAGCTCTTTGTTGCGGTGTCCAGGCTTTCTCCAGCTGCAGAGAGTGGGGCTCCTCTGTAGTTGCGGTGTGTGGGCTTCTCGTTGCTGTGGGTTCTTTTGCTGCGGAGCACGGGCTCAAGGCGCGAGGGCCCTGTAGGTGCAGTTCACAGGCGCAGGGGTAGCCTTGTATCAGATTCCTCTCACGTCCTGCCTCCCATGGTCTCAACTCACTCTTCCCCAGAGGCCCTTTCTGCAGCAGCCAGCTCCGTGGGGGTGGCAAGCGTCGGCTGTCCCTGGCCGTTCTTTATGCTCTGAACTTCTCAGCCATCTGACTGACACACAAGCCTAGAAGCGTGAAGGCTACCCTTGACCGTGGAGATGGGAGATACAGCCGGTGGACAGACCTCCCTTCTTCCTTGTCTTGGGTTCACCCTTGTGAGGGTTCCTTGTGGCTTCTCAGAGGCCCCCAGCCGGTGGCAGCCTCTGGTGCCCACAGGAGTGCCAGCGTGACAGCCCACTCTCAGATTGGCTCGTCCTCCCGCCCTGTCTCTGTGGGTGCTCGTCTGCTCATTCATTCTCTCACTCACTCCTTCAGCAGGTGGCAGGTTCCCTCAGGACTGAGTCCACTCCTGCCCTCCATCTGTTCACTGTAGTGATCAGACAGGCATTGTTGCTGAATGACCCTTGGTGAATTAAGCTGAGGAGGCAGGAGAGTGATGAAGGGGGCAGATGCTGGAGCCAGACAGACATAGGTTCAAATCCCACCTCCCCACTTTGTAGCAGTGAGATCTCAGGCATGCCATTCTATATCTCTGAGCCTCAATTTTCCTACCTGCAAAATGGGCATGACAATACCTACTTGAGGAGTCCTGGTGGGGATGTGACCAGACCTCCTATTTCGGGCACGGAGCCTGGCAGGCGGTGAGCTTGTGGTCAGGGCAAAGCATTGGCTGTCACCGATGGTGAGTGGGTGCAAGCAGCTTCAGGCAGTGGGGTTCCTGGGACCTGGCACCTCAGCTGTGTTGGCCTGCCTTAGTCCCTGAGGCTACCCAGCACACCCCTTGGCCTTGGAGACTGCCAAGAGAATCAGCAGCCCACGGCTTGTCGGTGGGAACCAAAGAAACAAACACCTCGGTCTCCAGGAGGGGACGGCACCGACCTGCCCCGTGGGGTGCTGCTGGCAGCAATCAAAGGTGGTGTAGGGCAGAGGGCCTCGCCCTGGATGCGAGACGCTTCCTTGGGAAAAAGATCGCTTCTTTATGTGTATTGCAGCTGGTTATGAAATGAGAACTCTTTAGAGGTTTAAAGAAACCCACCCCGATCTTTGGAAATCTCTGCCCGCCCTGTTCAAGTCCCAACAGCACTTGCCTGCCGACGGCTCATGAGTCAGAGAGGCTGAATTTGTGACTTTCATACCCTCAGAATCAGATTTAAAGATAATGAAATCTTTCCAGTAGGAAAATGCCTGATTTCTGAGGACATGCTAAGGAGCTGGTCACCTGGTGGGTAAATATGGGCTTCCGTCGATGGGCCCAGAGAAGGATCTCCTTCTGGTAGGAATCATGGTCCCCAAACTGGGGGGAGGGGGATCTTTTCTTGATGTTCTGGGCTGGTTGCCATTCTTAAAGGAAAGGAAAGTGAGATTATCTTTTTGTACCCCCCCACACCTTTTTCTTACCATCAGTTCCTTTAGCCAAAGTGTCCATCTCATTTCTTTTGTAGCCCTCACATCATCCCCAAGAGCCAGAGATGCTCATCATCCCATTTTACAGATGGAGAAATCGAGGCTCAGGAAAAGAAATAGCTTGCAGGGCATGTGGACACGATGCAGCTGGGAGCAGCAGGGCTGGGACTTGGGCCCAGGGGGTCAGTCTGTATGATGGTGAGTCAAACCTTCCCAGGCTCCTGGCCGGGCCCTTGGCTGCCCGCCGAGTCCTGCTGCTCATCTGCTGGGGCTCGGCTGCAGAGCGCTGTGGATGAGGAGTGATGGGAGCTCTCCGAGGCTGCTGGCTCGTGGGTGGCCTGCTGCCCTGCGGCACAGTCTCAGGAGCTGCCAGTGCCTTGCGGCCCTTGTCCCAAGGCCGAGTGGGGTCACTCGGGGACGCAGCTTCTCCCTGGGCTATGGAAGGAGTGTCCCAGGGAAGGGGCTCAGGGCGTGCCTCCGGCTCAGGGGCCTGGGTCTCCCTGGAAGCCCTGCCCTGCAAATGGCTCCCTGCTGTCCGCCTGACCACAGACCTGTCCTGCCCAGAGCCAGCCTTCCAAGCCTTGTCTGGCCTGCTCGCGCCGTGCCTTGGACTGCCCCCATCTGTCTCCCTGTGGAGTCTGGCGGGTGTCCCCTGGCGCAGGGCCTGGCTGCAGCCTGGGAACCACCGGCCTCCATCCACTGCTCATTGTCCGAATGATGAGCCAATCGGTGAGGGTCGGGTGAGGACCTCCAGAGAGCACTCGGTCCGGACCTCGTCCCTTATGGGCGGAGAAACCGAGGCACAGAGAGACAAAGGGCGGCCCGGCGGCGGGACTCAGCGGAGCCCTGTAGTCTTCCCTGTTGGCTGACTCTGCTGTCCCCCGGGGCCCTCGCCCATGCAGTGTGGGTGCTGGCGCGGGCAGGGTCCCCTTAAGGGTCACGTGGGCCGATTTGGGTTCTGTCGAGGGGTCATCGGCCCAGCAAACAAGGGGCCGGAGGCTGGGGGCAGCCGCCCACCTTCTTGGGGGGGCAGCCGCCTCTGCTGGTGGGTGTATTTGATGGGCCCTTTGACCCCCACTGTACCCCCTTCCTTGGCACCCAGAGGGGTCCAACATACGTGTGCACACAATGCCGGGGAGCAACTCACGGCTCCCCGGGCCTCCGTCTGCCGCATGTGTGGTCCTGAGCAGAGGACCCAGCAAAGCCGTGCCCAGCCTCCTGGCGTGGCCGTTGAGGACTCAAACAGGGGAGGGGCTGGGGACTCCTGCGACCTGCGACTCGGCCCCATGGAGACAGTTCCGGAAAAGCCACCGTAGCAACAGCAAAAGAAGTGGCCACAGATATATATCGAGTCTCACGGCAGCCCCACGAGAGGGGCAGCTGCATCTCCCCATTTCACAGATGAGGATGTGGAGGCCCAGAGAGGTTGACTAACTTGCCAGAGCTCATACACAGAGCAGGCAGGGCCAGAGCTGCGATTTGAATGCAGACTGTTCCTATTCTTGAGCAGCACCCAAAGCTGCCTACAGAGAGGGGGGCGGTGACAAGAGGGGGGCCGTGGGAAAGGTGTGAAGCTGGAGGGCGCCGAGCATCTGCAGGGGTGGGGGCAGGTCCCGCCTCCTCCCCGCATTCCGCTGCCCGGCTTCCCTGGGGCGCGCCTCCTTCCCACGGGTTCTGGCTCCAGGCCCCGCCCTTCCACTGGCCTGTGCTGGGCAACACTGAGCCACCGCTCTTCCCCACCTCAGCTTCTCTTCCCTGAAGCGGGGCCGAGAGCACCAGCCAGGCTGGCTGTCGTGAGGATGGGATCGGATACAGGCGTGGAGGCTCCAAAAAAGCCCAGCGCTCTGGCAGGAGTCCACTTGGTGGCCTCAAGGCGGGGCTGAGGCTCAGAGCTGCCCCCTCCTCGCTCCTGTGCAAATCCACATCCTCAGCTAATTGTTGGACCCCGGACGGCGGCCCGACTGGAGTGCTGTCTCTGCTGAAGGGCCCAGGCTGACTTGGCTGCCCTTCTGGGGCCTCTTGGAGGTCCGACAGGGGCCAGGAGGGGGGGAGGACGCGAAGTCCTCCACGCTCCAGCTCTGACTCCCCATCCCCCAGGCCCCTTCGTGCCTTGCTCCTCATCCTGAAGATGGACCCGGTGACCTGCCAGTCTCTTCCAACCTCAAGACTGCATTTTGAAATTCAAGTAGAACACCCACCCACCTCCCAGCCACCTGCCAAGGGTACCCATTTCCCTTTCTTCTCTGTGGGCAGAAGGTGTTGCTGGCTGGATACCCTTTTCTAGGGGATGACCCTCTGTTATCACCAGAGATCCAGGCACTATGAGGTAGTGAAAAAAAAAAAAGTGAAGTGTTTAGTTGCTCAGTTGTGTCTGACCCTTTGTGACCCCATGGACTGTAGCCTAGCAGGCTCCTTTGTCCACGGGCTTCTCCAAGCAAGAATACTGGAGTGAGTTGCCATGCCCTCCACCAGGGGATCGTCCCAACCCAAGGATTGAACCCAGGTTTCCCGCATTGCATACAGATTCTTTACCGTCTCAGCCACCAGGGAAGCCTCTCTGACGTAGAGGGCCAGGTGTGGATGGATGTGGCAGTCCTGGGATTGAGCAATCCCAGAGGAAAGAGAGCATTAAATGGGGCAGAATAAGTTCAGATTTGGGGAAGAGAGAATTGTCAGAGACAGAATTCTCCAGGGCCACGCCGTCCAACAGAAACTTAAGACCGGCCATAAACGTGCGCTGCCGGTGTGATGTCACGCTTTCACCAAGGAAGAACAGGTGACATTTATTTTAATAATAACTTTCATTTTCTTAATCTATGCAAATGTGATTGTTTCGGCACTTCATCCATCCAGAACACTCCGAGACACTGTACACGTTTGATTCACAGAAGGGCTTAGAAGTCCAGCACTTCTCATTCAGCCACATTGCACGTGCTTAGCTGTCCCGCGCGGCTGCCCACTGCCCTGGGGACTGCATAGCTCCGGGGTGGAGGTGGGTGTGAGACCCGCCTATGCCACCCGCCGGCTATGCTGCTCATCCTTACGGTGCGCCAGGCCCTGTTGTGAGCATTTTGTGTGTGTTAGCTCATCTGACTCATTTCCACCTTTCAGTTGAAAGACATGGAGGCACAGAGAGGCTAAATCATTTGCCCAAGGCCACCCAGGGATCGGGGCGGGGGGGTGGGGGGGGCAGAGCCGGGACCCGAACCCTGAGCTTTACGAGCATAGTCTGATCACTAATGGATCAGTGAGTCAGTTCACAGGGCACCTCCCCGAATGGGACTGGGCCACGACTCTCTCTGTGCTCTGGGCTGTGATTCAGCAGGTATCTTTGTGAGTTGCCTGTATTGTGCCAGCCAAAGGGCAGCCTGAGGCAGCCCTGGCTTTCTCTCCAGGGACCAGCTTTTCCTTGCCTTCCCACGGAGCCCTGTCCCGCTGCTGGTGTCCACCCTGGGCCCTTGTGGGCTGGGCTCCCCCACCCTGGCCGCACCCTGAGAGCTCGCAAGTTCAGGCTAAGACCTGTGGGAGCCTGGGCACTTCTGCAGGTGGGGGAGGCTGGGCCCGTGTCCACAGATGGAGTCTTGTTGCCTTGCCCGCTGTCGCTGGCCAGGACTTTTGCCTGGGAATCTGAAGGATGCTGCCTTTTCTCTGGGGCCTCCTGGGCCCCTGGGAGTGGGTGTGGGTCTTACTGGCCAAGTGGGTTCATGACTGGGCTTGTTTTTCCTTAATTACAGTTCTCAGCCTCCTTGCTCTTCTCCCATTCATTGAAAAATTACTTTTTTAAGTTGAATTTTTACCAAATTAGCAAGTAACATGCACACATCTGGGTTCACACTTAGATCTACACCGTGGAACTCCCCTAGATCAAGGTCATGCACAATCCCATCCCCTACCAGGCTTCCTGTGACTCCACCCAGTCAACACCCTCCACACCCCGACCCCAGGGAACACCCCACTGGACCACCAGGTTCCTGTCACCGTAGATTGCTTCCGCCCATCTCTGAGCTTCAAATGGGAGCCCTTCAGAGCATGTGGTCATTTCTACTGACTTTTGATCAGCGTAAGCTTTTTGAGATTTTATCCACATTGTTGCAGAGATCCACGATTTGCTTTTTTTTTTTTTTAATTGTTAAGTTTTCTATCTTTGCGGGAACTTAGCGCAGTCAGTCCACTCACCTGTTGCATCTCCCCATTTCACAGATGAGGATGTGGAGGCCCAGAGAGGTTGACTAACTTGCCAGAGCTCATACACAGAGCAGGCAGGGCCAGAGCTGCGATTTGAATGCAGACTGTTCCTATTCTTGAGCAGCACCCAAAGCTGCCTACAGAGAGGGGGGCGGTGACAAGAGGGGGGCCGTGGGAAAGGTGTGAAGCTGGAGGGCGCCGAGCATCTGCAGGGGTGGGGGCAGGTCCCGCCTCCTCCCCGCATTCCGCTGCCCGGCTTCCCTGGGGCGCGCCTCCTTCCCACGGGTTCTGGCTCCAGGCCCCGCCCTTCCACTGGCCTGTGCTGGGCAACACTGAGCCACCGCTCTTCCCCACCTCAGCTTCTCTTCCCTGAAGCGGGGCCGAGAGCACCAGCCAGGCTGGCTGTCGTGAGGATGGGATCGGATACAGGCGTGGAGGCTCCAAAAAAGCCCAGCGCTCTGGCAGGAGTCCACTTGGTGGCCTCAAGGCGGGGCTGAGGCTCAGAGCTGCCCCCTCCTCGCTCCTGTGCAAATCCACATCCTCAGCTAATTGTTGGACCCCGGACGGCGGCCCGACTGGAGTGCTGTCTCTGCTGAAGGGCCCAGGCTGACTTGGCTGCCCTTCTGGGGCCTCTTGGAGGTCCGACAGGGGCCAGGAGGGGGGGAGGACGCGAAGTCCTCCACGCTCCAGCTCTGACTCCCCATCCCCCAGGCCCCTTCGTGCCTTGCTCCTCATCCTGAAGATGGACCCGGTGACCTGCCAGTCTCTTCCAACCTCAAGACTGCATTTTGAAATTCAAGTAGAACACCCACCCACCTCCCAGCCACCTGCCAAGGGTACCCATTTCCCTTTCTTCTCTGTGGGCAGAAGGTGTTGCTGGCTGGATACCCTTTTCTAGGGGATGACCCTCTGTTATCACCAGAGATCCAGGCACTATGAGGTAGTGAAAAAAAAAAAAGTGAAGTGTTTAGTTGCTCAGTTGTGTCTGACCCTTTGTGACCCCATGGACTGTAGCCTAGCAGGCTCCTTTGTCCACGGGCTTCTCCAAGCAAGAATACTGGAGTGAGTTGCCATGCCCTCCACCAGGGGATCGTCCCAACCCAAGGATTGAACCCAGGTTTCCCGCATTGCATACAGATTCTTTACCGTCTCAGCCACCAGGGAAGCCTCTCTGACGTAGAGGGCCAGGTGTGGATGGATGTGGCAGTCCTGGGATTGAGCAATCCCAGAGGAAAGAGAGCATTAAATGGGGCAGAATAAGTTCAGATTTGGGGAAGAGAGAATTGTCAGAGACAGAATTCTCCAGGGCCACGCCGTCCAACAGAAACTTAAGACCGGCCATAAACGTGCGCTGCCGGTGTGATGTCACGCTTTCACCAAGGAAGAACAGGTGACATTTATTTTAATAATAACTTTCATTTTCTTAATCTATGCAAATGTGATTGTTTCGGCACTTCATCCATCCAGAACACTCCGAGACACTGTACACGTTTGATTCACAGAAGGGCTTAGAAGTCCAGCACTTCTCATTCAGCCACATTGCACGTGCTTAGCTGTCCCGCGCGGCTGCCCACTGCCCTGGGGACTGCATAGCTCCGGGGTGGAGGTGGGTGTGAGACCCGCCTATGCCACCCGCCGGCTATGCTGCTCATCCTTACGGTGCGCCAGGCCCTGTTGTGAGCATTTTGTGTGTGTTAGCTCATCTGACTCATTTCCACCTTTCAGTTGAAAGACATGGAGGCACAGAGAGGCTAAATCATTTGCCCAAGGCCACCCAGGGATCGGGGCGGGGGGGTGGGGGGGGCAGAGCCGGGACCCGAACCCTGAGCTTTACGAGCATAGTCTGATCACTAATGGATCAGTGAGTCAGTTCACAGGGCACCTCCCCGAATGGGACTGGGCCACGACTCTCTCTGTGCTCTGGGCTGTGATTCAGCAGGTATCTTTGTGAGTTGCCTGTATTGTGCCAGCCAAAGGGCAGCCTGAGGCAGCCCTGGCTTTCTCTCCAGGGACCAGCTTTTCCTTGCCTTCCCACGGAGCCCTGTCCCGCTGCTGGTGTCCACCCTGGGCCCTTGTGGGCTGGGCTCCCCCACCCTGGCCGCACCCTGAGAGCTCGCAAGTTCAGGCTAAGACCTGTGGGAGCCTGGGCACTTCTGCAGGTGGGGGAGGCTGGGCCCGTGTCCACAGATGGAGTCTTGTTGCCTTGCCCGCTGTCGCTGGCCAGGACTTTTGCCTGGGAATCTGAAGGATGCTGCCTTTTCTCTGGGGCCTCCTGGGCCCCTGGGAGTGGGTGTGGGTCTTACTGGCCAAGTGGGTTCATGACTGGGCTTGTTTTTCCTTAATTACAGTTCTCAGCCTCCTTGCTCTTCTCCCATTCATTGAAAAATTACTTTTTTAAGTTGAATTTTTACCAAATTAGCAAGTAACATGCACACATCTGGGTTCACACTTAGATCTACACCGTGGAACTCCCCTAGATCAAGGTCATGCACAATCCCATCCCCTACCAGGCTTCCTGTGACTCCACCCAGTCAACACCCTCCACACCCCGACCCCAGGGAACACCCCACTGGACCACCAGGTTCCTGTCACCGTAGATTGCTTCCGCCCATCTCTGAGCTTCAAATGGGAGCCCTTCAGAGCATGTGGTCATTTCTACTGACTTTTGATCAGCGTAAGCTTTTTGAGATTTTATCCACATTGTTGCAGAGATCCACGATTTGCTTTTTTTTTTTTTTAATTGTTAAGTTTTCTATCTTTGCGGGAACTTAGCGCAGTCAGTCCACTCACCTGCTAGCAGACATATGACCCGTTTCCAATCTTGGGCCTGTGAACCCTGCAGTCAGTGCACGTCCTTGGTGGGTACAGGCATCGTTTCTCCAGACTGGAGATTCTGGACCATAGAGTTGCATTTGTTTACCTTTAGAAGGTACAGCCCCCAGTTTCTGTACAGCCCCCAAGTGGTCTGTTTCCTCTTACTTTCCTGACAACAAGACACAAGGGTTGTGTTGCTCCACGTCCTTGCCAGCATTTTGTATTGCTCATATATATATATATATATTATTTTTTTTTTTGGTCACACTGCATGGCATGAGGGATCTTAGTTCCCCCACCAGGGGCGAATTTGTGCCCCCTGCATTGGAAGCAAGGAGTCCCAACCACTGGACCATCACGGATGTCTCTCACGTGTCGTTTGCATTGCAACCGCTCTGTTAGATGTGCAGTAAACATGCCTTTCATTGCATTGCTCTGATGACTGAAGGTGTGGAGAACCTTTCTGTCTCTCCTGGCCACTCTGTGAAGTGCCTGCTAACAGCTTTCCTCTGCTCGTAAGAAAATTAAGCTGCCTTTTTCTTACTGGCCTCGAGAGCCCGTCTTTATGTGCCAGCCGTGCCTCTCGCTGCAGCTCTGTGCTGCGACCATCTTCTCCCATTCTGTGGCTTGTCTTCTCAGTTTTTAAAGATTTATTTATTTATTTGGCTGCGTCAGAACTTCGTTGCATCATGACTCTTCGGCTGTGGCGCATGGGCTTGGGAGTCGTGGCATATGGGCTTAGCTGCTCCAAGGCACGTGGGAGCTTAGTTCCCTGCCCAAGGGTTGAACACGTGTCCCCTGCACTGCAAGGCAGATTTTTAACCACTGGACCACCAGAGAAGTCTCCCCTTTCTAGTTTTTCAATTGCCCTTTTTTCCATTTCGTTAGCTTCTTTTTTTTTCTTCAAAGATTGCACTTTGTATTTTGAGATAAGTGTAGACCCGCATGCAATTGTAAGAACGCAGAGTGGTTGCGTCTCCCTGTCGCTCAGGTTCCCCAGTAACATCGTGTAAATTCATAGCACAGCAGCATAAGCAGGACGCAGGCACGGACGCAGTCAGCTTGCAGAGCACTCCATCACCAGCAGGACCCCTCGGGCTGCCTTTCTAAGAAAAAACTGGAGGATAATAGAAGCTAGGATGTTGTTCATTTCTGCTGTACAACAAGGGGCGTCAGCTCTACGTATACATGAACCCTCCCTGCCACCACCCCCAGTCCCACCCATCTAGGTCACCCCCGAGAATCAAACCGAGCTCCCCGCGCTACACAGCAGCTTCCCACTAGCCGTCTATTGCACAGAGGTGGCGGACACTGCTGTTCTCTCAATGCGTCATTCCCTTTCCTTCCCCCGCTGTGTTCACAAGTCATGTTGGCTTTTTGTAGCCACACCTACTTTCCTCCTGTCCCACCCCGCTCCTTAATTCCTGGCAACCACAGCTGCCACAGTTGGAACCACAACAGAATCACGACCTGTTCTCCGTTTCTACAACTTTGTCATTTCAAGAATGTGACATAAATCAAATGATGCATTCGTTTTTATCCGCAGTTCAGCACACCTCTTCAGGAATGCATCCAGTTGCCCTCTGCAGCAATAATTCATCTCTTTGCAGTACTGAGTAGTGTTCCATGGGTGGGTGGCAGGGGGCAGGGGGGGATGGGCCACGGTTTCTCTGATCATTCACATGTTGAAGGACGTTTTGATAACTTTCCAGGTTTTGGTTATTAATTACCAAAAAAGCTCCCATAAATGTTTGTGTACAGGTGTGAACATAACATTCATCTGGGGCAAAAGCCCAGGAATGTAACTGCCGGGTCACATTGTCAGTGCATGACTAAGGTTCTCAGAAACCCTGAAAACATTTTCCCGAGTGGCTGTGCCGTTTCGCGTCCCCACCAGCCGCGCACGGGGCGTGCAGCTGCTGCCGCCTCGCATTCTCGCCAGCACTTGGCACTGTCGCTGTACTTCGCTTCAGGGGTGCCGTGGCAGCGCGTTGTGGTTTCGACACTCATGATTGATGGCTACTGACGTCGCACATCTTGCCCTGTGCTTATCCGCCCTCTGAATATCTTCTTTTGGGAAATATCTCTTCATGTCGTTTGTTCATGTCCTAATTGTTTGCTTTATTGTTGAGTTTTAAGAATTAAACATATATATATATATCCTAGATACTTGCCCTTTGTCAGACATATAGATTGCATTTTTTTTTTCTTTTAACCCAGTCTGTAGCTTGCCTTTTCATCCTCTTCACAGGGTTTTTCGGTGCTCCAAAGATTTTGTTTTTGATGAGGTCCAATTCATCAAGCTTTCCTTTTATAGGTGATGCCTTGGGTGCCAAGTTTAAGAACTCTTTGCCTAGCTCAAGACCCCAAGGGTCTTCTTCTATGCTTTCTCTACAAGTTTTATAGTTCTACGTGTTGGACATGTGCATAATCCAGAGTTAATTTTCATTTCATTCATTTTTCAAGGAATTAGGCAATGTTCCTTGAGTTGTCTGAGTTGTGTGTGAAGAGTCGTTCATAGTATTCCGTTTTAGCCACTTGTTGTCTTGAGGATTTGTAGACCCTGCTTTGCTATTAGTATCGGCAATTTATATCTTCTTTTTGTCTTTGTCAGTTTTGCTAGAGGTTTTTCACTTTTATTGTTCCCAAAGGACCAGCTCTTTTTTTCTTTAATTTTCTTTGTTGTTTTGGTTTCCAATGAAAAAAAATTCTCCTCTTATGTTTATTATTTCTTCTCTTCTATTTTCTTTTAATTTACTTGGCTCTTTTTTCTCTAGGTTCTTGAGGTGGGAGCTTCACTTACTGATTTTTTTTTCCCTTCTTTTCTTGTGTAATGCATTTAATGCTATGAAATTTCTTCTCAACACTGCTTTAGCTGTGTCCCACCAATGCTTGTAAGCTGTATTTTCTTTTTGATTATTTTTTTGGGCAGTAGCACACAGCATGTGGGATCTTAGCTCCTTGACCAGGGATCAAACCCATGCCTCCTGCTCTGGGGCCTCAGTCTCAACCACTGCACCCCCAGGGAGGCCCCTTATTTATTAAGCTCAATGCATTAAAAAAAATAAAATTTCCCTTGAGACTACCTCTTTGACTCAAAGGCTCTGTGGAATTGTGTTGTTTAGTTTCTGAATGTTAACAGAGCTGTTCCTGTTATCCTTCCTGTGCTGATTTCTAGTTTGACTCCACTATAGCTGGAGACACAGTTTATACTCTTAAGTTTGTTGAGGTTTATCTAATAGTCCCAGATACGGTCTCCCTTGGCCTATGTTCCATAAGACAGCGTCTTCTGGTGTTGCTGGTGGAGGGTTTTGTAAGGATGGATTAGGTCCTGTGTGTTGATGGTGGTCTTGAGTCTTCTGTCTCCTTGTTGATCTCCTGTGTACTTGTTTCATCTACTGTGGGGAGAGGTGTGTTGCAATCTCCAACTATAATTCTTTACTTGCTTATTTATCTTCTCAGGTCTGTTGGTTTCCTTTGGCATTTTAAAGATTCTATGTTGTCTTTAGCTTTCAGAAATTTAATCAGTATGTGTCTTGGTGAGGGTTTCTTTGACTTATCCTATTTAGGATTTACTCAGATTCTTGAATCAGTAAGTTTATGTCTCTTTACAAATTTGGGAAATTTTCAGACCTTATTTTTTAAGTCCTGTCATTTTTTTTCTTTTACTTTGGGACTCTGATGGCATGAATGTTTGATCTTAAAAAAAAAAAGTTCCACAGACCCCTGAGACTCTGTTCACTTTCTCCTAGTCTATTTTCACTTATTTCTTCTTTTTTCACACTTCTCAGAGTCTATTTTCTCTCTGATGCTCAGACTCAGTAATTTCTATTATTCTGTCTTCCAGTTCACTGATTCTTCCCTCTGTCTCTTCCATTCTGCTGCTGAATCTGTCAGTGAGTTTTTCATTTCATTTACTGAGTTATTCACTTCTAAAATTTCAGTTTGGTTTTTCTTTAGCTTCTATTTGTTTGCCGAAGATTTCTACTTGTCATCCGTTTCTAATGTATTCCATAATTGCTTATTGAAGTATCTTACGATGCATCAGTGGGAACAGAGGAGAGGATGCGCTGGCAAGGCCAGGCCAGAGGCTGAAAGGCCTATCTGGAGAATGATGCGGCAGTCCTCAGGGCTGATGATGCCCAGTCATGCTGTGGCCTGGGGCTGGGAAAGGGGCTGGGGTGGCATCTGCTGCCCCCACTCCTGTGACTGTCAGGCCAGGGAAGGAGCAACTGGGCTTTAATGTGGGTGCCCCTGCCATCCTTGGGGCCCCAGATCTCCTGACCACAGTCCTCTCAACACAGAGACAGTCTGGGCACGGGTGCACGGGGCCACCTGATGTGGGAGATGGCTGAAGTACAAGGAAGTTACGTAAGTGAGATGCTGCTATCTCTGAGGCCCTGTGGTACTCAAGTAGACAGAACACAGCTCAGGTCAAGTGGGAACATGTGAGATCAGTCTGATAAGCAGAGCGGGTGATGTGCACCCACTGATGGGGGGGTCTGTGAACAGCCATCTCCCCAGTACTTGCGGGCATGGAGAATGAGGGCTCTTTCAGAAGTTTCTTCCTTCTAAATATGGACGCTGCACTCTCGCTCTGACTATTGACTTGTCTGAAAGGAAGGGTCTGCTAAGTGCAGACCCAAACAGAGGAGGCTTCTCTGTTTGCAGCTCCCAAGTGTTAGCTGTTGCCCTGAGTCATGGTGAGCATCGCTGCCTTGTTGAAATGACCCTGTAATCCAGGGTGTGGCCTCTGGGTGTGCATCCAAGGGAACCGTGCCAATTATTCTTTCCTGGGTAACAGAACATCCCCAAATACAGTGCCTTCCAACAGCGGTAAACACGCATTATCTCACAGTTTCTGAGGGTCAGGAACCCGAGGCAGCTTAGCTGGGTGGTTCTGGCTCAGGGTCTCTTGCGAGGCTCCAGTCAAATGGCTGGTTGTGGCCACTTCATCTGAAAGCTCGACTGGGGCCAGAGGAGCTGCTTCGAAGCTCACTCACTGGTTGCTGAGAGGCCTTGGGCCCTTCCTGAGTCATTTGTAGCTTCACTCCCTGAGACAGGGTATTTCTGCAGGACTCCAGCTGGCTTTCCTAAGGAGAGAGGGAGGGAGGGGAGAGGGAGGGAGGCAGAGCGCAGGCACATGGAGATGTAACGCTCAGGGTAAGTCTTTGTGTTCCAGAATATTGCTTAGAGCCCTTGTGATGAGATGCTGCTGAGGGCTTGGTGTTGCTGAGGGAGTGATATCTTGGGGGCTACAGTAAGGAGCCCAGAGTTTTAAGCAGATAAATGATGTTTTCTTAACATTCTGGCTTCTCCAATGGCTTAGCAGGTAAAGAATCCACTTGCAGTACAGGAGACATAGGGAACGTGGGTTTGATTCCTGGGCCGGGAATATGCCCTGGAGGAGGGCATGGCAACCCACTCCAGTATTCTTTCCTGGAGAATCCCATGGGCAGAGGAGCCTGGCGGGCTATGGTCCATGGGGTCACAAAGACTCAGACACCTTTTCCTCATAACTCTGGCGTGATGTATAGAGAATGGAATCGGGGAAGCCAGGTGGCAGAGGAACAGTTTGGTCATTTCCTGTTCTCAGATATGGACACTGATGCGCGGAGCAGTGAAGCAGCTTGCGGGAAGTCAGAGCTGGACACCATGGAGCTCGGCTTCGAGCTCAGGCAGTTTGCCTGGAGCACATGCCCTCCAACTGGCTGCTCTAAGCACCTGTGATAGGTAGGACCATGTCCCCCCAAGATATGTCCAATTCCTGGTACCTGGGAACGTGACCTTATTTGGAAATGGTATCTTTGCAGGTGTAATCGAATTAAGGATCTTGAGATGAGCTCACAGAGAGTTTGGGTGGGCTGTGAGCCAATGACTGGGGTCCTCCTAAGAGAAAGGAGGGGGAGGGCTGAGACACACACACACACACCAGTGAGGAGAAGGCCAAGCGGAGAAGAAGGCAGAGGCTGGAGTGAAGCCATCTACCAGCCAAGGGATTCTGGGACTGCCAGCGGCCTCAGGGTCTGGGAGAGAGGCCTGCAGCAGACTCCAGAGGGAGCGAGGCCCCGCCAACACCCTCATTTAGGGCTTCTGGCTTCCAGAGCTGGGAGAGAGTGAATTCCTGTGTTGGTAAGCCACCCATTTGTGGTCATTTATCACAGCAGCCCTGGGACATTAGTATAGCCTCCCAGGCCCCTTTTGGGGCGAGCCAGAGCTCCCCACATTTCCAGACACTCACCGAGTCTGGGAAGACCTCGAAGCATCCAGACCTAAGTGGGATGGCGAAGGGACCCCCCGACCCTTTCTGCTGCCTGTTCTTCCCACGAAACTTCCATGAGGCCACCTGCTCCTTCAGGGCCCGACCTGAGAGAGACACAGAGAGAGAAGGGGGAGAGAGAGGCGAGGAACACAGGTGGTTCAAGGAGGGCCTCTCAGGCTTCAGCATTCACAAGGGTCATCTGGAGAGCTTGAAACATGTCCCTGGGGACCCCCCACCCAACACCAAGAGGTTCTGATTCAGTAGCTGGAGGCGGGCCCAGGAAAGTGCGTGTCTCACAAGTTCCCATTGATGCTGCCGCTGCTGGTGGGGCCCATATGTGAGTAGCCTCTTCTAGGCAGAGGCAACAGCTTGGACCAAGGATGGGCAACAAGGAGTGGAGTAGAGGGGGTGGGGAATCCAGCTGGCGTGGAGCACCAAGGCCCCACCTGGGAGCACTGGATGAGGGAGTACAGGTGGGAGGCGCATGCCCACGGGAGTTGGGGTGTGTCCAAGGCCAGGATGTGCAAGCTAGGGTCTGCTCCTGGAAGGGAAGCCATGAGTGGGCCAGGCATGTGCAGGAAAACGCGGGACTTTGGGGGCCACATGGGCAAACTGGGGCCTTGGGTCAAGGGTCTTCAGCATGGGGTTGGTGGCTGCCGTGCGCATTTAGAGACGATCCCCCACCTTCAGGCTGGGGGAGCCAGTTCACAAATGTCACTTCCATCAACAGTGTCGCCGTCAACCCAGCTGGGTGTCTGCAAGCTTCTCAAAATCTCCGGCCTGTGAACGCTGGCACTTGAGCTGGCAGGCGAGCTCAGCTGCAGGGGGCCCAGATTCAGACTGTCTTAAGGAGACAAAACTGAGACGAGCCATATTGAAACCGGTCAGGAGGCCTCAGAGGGAGCCTCTGTCCTCCTGCGATTGTTCACGAAAGGCAAGACCCCTTCCATCTGCAAGGCTAGGTCCCTGGCTTTGCAAATGCAGCCCACCCCCCACGGAGCCCCGCAAAGCCCAGACCGCTTAATGCAGCTCCACGGGGCCCTCATAAACAGCCCTTCCCCAGCTGGTAGGAGCTGTTTTCTTTTCCCCTCTAAGAGGTTTGTTCCTGGCCATAAATTCTGCAGGCCCAGTCGGCCAGGCTGGGATGTACACGTTGGTAAACACTGTAGTTAAAAACACGCTTCCCGGCTGAGAAAGGGGGCCCAGACAATGGAGCCTTGTCCCCGGCAGCAAATCTGATGGCCACCTTCTTTGATTCCTTAACCTTGCGGCAGGCTTGTATGGAATTGGCCCCGTTCTCCGGGGTCCATCAAACATGCATTTCAACTCCTTCATTAGCATCATCCTCTGATCCATAACCCTCGGCAAATCCAACAGTCATTTCGGTATGGGCAGCGGCGGTTTCTATCTGGTGAACATCTAAAACTCCTTGACAAAGTTCCTTTTAAAATTTACGTCCTTTGTGCCGTCTTCGTCTTCTGTTGAGATCTTTAGTGGCCAATGTACTCCGAGATGACTTGGGGACAAAAATCCCGTCTGGCCCAGACAGTAAATCTAGCCTCCATTCAGACGGGTTAAATGCGTGCTTTATGCCTATTGTCCCAAGCTCTCCAAAGCTCCTGCGCCTTTAAGGGTTTCCTACAATAAATTAAACCCATCACACCGTGGTCATGGTCGAGGGAGGGGACCAGCCCGGCTGCTCTGCAGTGCGGACGGCCCGCGTTCGTATTCGCCTGTTTTGAATGGGCTGGGCCAGGATCGCCAGGCTCAGGGCACCAATCCCTCCGGCCCTCTGGCCTTGGGATACTTTGGAGTCTTGCTTGCAAGAGGCCAAAACCTGACCCCAAGTGGAGGTGGCCAAAATGCAGTGGCTGGCACCGGAAGACCTGGGGTGGAGTGGCTTGCTCCAGGCTCCACCTCACCAGGAGCCTGGCTGCGTTCTCATCCCATCTCCGGGTTACCTCCCCAGGCTCGCTCCTGTTTTATCACAGCAAGCTCCTCAAGGTTCCAAGGCAGCAAGAGTTCTTACCCAGCATTCCCTAGCAAGAATCTCATTGGCTGAGATTGGGTCACATGACCCTCTTTGACCACGCCCAGCATTCCCCAGGAAAGAGCCTCATTGGCTGGGAGACATTTGAGTATAAAGATAGATACAGATTGAGTAGAGGGATGGAAAAATGATAAACCAGGCAGATGATAAATATAAGGAGGTGGAAGTAGTTGTATTAGTGAAATAAAACAGGCTTGAAGACAAAGTGTAGTGCTGAGATAAAGGGGAACATTTTGTGGTAATAATACTAAGCACAGATATTTAATATATTTAGTCAGTGGTGAAGAAGCCTTCATAAGGAAGATACATGGCTCGAGTGCTTTCATGACACAACAGCTGATTTCCCCCAGAGTTAGTGGTCCAAGAGCGAATAAATATATCACAAACCACAAAGTCTTTTATGACTTTGCCTCAGAAGTCACACAACATCATTCCTGCAGTATGTGACTGGTTACACAGATCAGCCTGATGGGTGATGGGTGGTGGTGGGAGGAAGATGCCAGGGGCAGGGATCCCAAGGGACGCAGAGCATCGAGGGCCGTGGAGAATGACTACTACCCTCTTCACTCCCTCTGCTTGGCCCTTGGGTCTCCAACTATATGGACAATAGGCCACTGGACATTGTCCTGAAGTCACTGACTCTGTTTTTTCAATCTCTTTTTTCCCCCTTTGATCTTCATTTTGGATAGTTTCCACCGCTGTGTCTTTAAGTTCCCCAATTTTTTCTTCTAGAGTGTCTAATTAGTTGTTCATTCCATCCAGAAAATACCTTATTTCAGATATTTATTTTTCATCCTTAGAAGTTTAATTTGGTCAGGTTGGTTGATAGTATGGTGTAAGTCACCTGTATTCTCTTGACTGTCTGTTTACTTGATCCACCAATTAGTGAGAGAGGAGTGTTGACATCTTCAACTATCATTGTCGATGTACCCATTTCTGTCTGCAATTCTGTCCATTTTTGCTTGGTGTATTTTCGCCTTCTGTTACTTGGTGCACACATTCAGCATGGCCACATCTTGGTTAAGTGACTTTTTTATAGCACTATGAAATTTCACTCTTTGTATCTTTTTTCCATCTTTTTACTTTAAATCTATTTGTGTATTTAAATTTAGTGTGCTTTCTGTATATAGCTTGGGATTGGGTCTTCATCTTTCATCCAGCCTGACAGTTTACAAACAGAATTCTGAGTGTGACTAAATACTTTCCTCTGACTCAAAATTGCCACCACATGTCCTATGTCACACTTTTTTCAGAGCTGCAGAATATGTCTCACTCTCATTCCTCATCCTAAATCGGTCCTCCCAAGTCAGCAGGGAGAAGGATTCCATTTCACGGATGTGGGTGCTGAGACTCCAGAAGGGGTGTGATGTGCTAGAGCCCCTCCCATCAGATTTTCCAGCTCTCCTGTCCACACTGCAGCTGCAGTGAGGGGGTGGGGGGTGACCTTGAAGTGACACTGTGGGCTGAGAAGGAGACTGCAGCTTCCCACAAGGAGCTCCTCCTTCTTTGCACAAATAAGTGGATCGATAAAGGCTGTTTCACATTCTCATTGGACTGATCAGGAAACCCACCCTTAACCAACCTCATCAGAGGATACATTTTCCCTTTCGACACTGAGGTGAGTTTTCCAGAAACTATAGAAGGTAGGTTTGCCCTAGAATTAGTCGGCAGCTTGTACCTATTGTTTAAAAAGAAAAAGGCCTTGTAAACCTCTGCCCGCAACTTCAATGCTGGGAGAATGAGTATAATTGAGAGATTAAGGAATATTTTTAAAAAGAAAACCTCACGGCCTTCTGTTTGGGGTATGGCTGAGATGGGGCAAAAAGGGAAACTGAGCTTGCCTGAGCTGGGGGATTGAATATCAAATGCAGTGGTCTGCCTGAGTGTGGTGTTGCTTGGGCCCCATCTGGGCCCCTGCCCCCATGCCACAGTCAGGAGGTGGTGGATGGAGAGGGTCTCCTCTCTCGGGTCGCTTGATCTGTTCCCTCCCACCTCTCCCACCAACCTTCTGTGGGCTCAGATTAGCCCTGGAAACCATCCACATGTCTGCAAGTGACATTCTTCATCTGTTCGGATAAATCAGGAGGGGACTGATGCCTCTGCTGGGTTTTCCAAACCTCGAAGGGCATTTAAATCTGCAACCTCGTGACCAGCATGGGGAATTTCTGCAAGGACCCGTGGGAGGCAGGGGGGAGCCAGACTCAAGCTCGGTCCTGGCGACTGGGTGTTCAATGATGGAGACACAATGACGGTTAACACCTGAGGCTCAGACATGAGGAGCGTGTCCACGGGACTCCAGCACAGCCTCAGTTGTTGAGTGACAGCGGGACAGCCAAGGCTCGGGGGTCAGAGGAGGGATTCAGAGGCAGGTCTGATGAATGCTGATGAACGAGCACTTCCCATGTGGTCCCATGGGAGGCTGGTTTCCCCAGGATGAGTTAGCAGCATGTATCTATTGTTCCAAGGGAATAAAGAGCTTGTGAACATCTTGCCCCTCTTATTTGTGGGATGATGTGAGCCTGGTTCTTTTACACAATCTCTTTGGCTTGTCTGGGGCCAACCCATCAGGATCTCATTACCCTACATCTCAGGGAGGGAAACTGAGGCTGGGGGAGTCTTTAGGCACAGTTGCGAAGACTAGCCTCTCAGCCTTTCAGCGGAGGGGGCCTGTGTGTCCAAGGCCAGGTGGGGATGGGGTGAGGCTGAAGTCCTTTTCCTTGCACAGGAAGCAATGGCCCTATATTTGGAAGCAGGCTAGCCCAAGACCTGTCCAGACCCAGCAGGTGGCATAACGTAAACAGACCAAAGGGTCTGGGCAGTTACTGGATGAGGCTGAGGCTGTACCAGCAGCCTGGAATCCCTGACAAGGTATAGCCTGAGTCCAGCATGGCTGTCCTCTTACTAAGAACACCTCTGTAGTAGCTCCTTGGGTCTGGATGGGACGGGACAGGACTCAGGGATGTTGTTTTATTTTACAGATGAAGAGATCGAGGCACGGGGGAGTGGGGAAATTTCTGGAAGTACCAGACGAGCAAATGGTCAAGCAAAGATGAGACCAGCTTCATTCCCCTTCCTGATGGTCTCTCCATTCCTGGTTCGCATGCTCCCTTTGGGGGTAGGGTTTCTTTGGGGCTGGCTTCTCCCCTGTGGTCGCTGGGGGCGTGAGTGATGCCAGATACCACCCCCGCCCCCCAAGAAACTACCAAGTTTCTTTCATCCTTTCTTTGGGGAGTAGGGTTGCATCTGGGTCCAGCCCAGGCATCTGACCTCTACCCATAGAGTTTGTGAGGTCAGTGTGTGTGATGGGGGTGGAAGGGGGCTGACGTAGAGGGTTTAAGGCTGGGCAGTTTCTCCCAAGCCCATGAAACTGAGACTTTTACTGGTTTTCCCACTTGGTGACAATCCCCTCTCTTGTCCTCCGTGAAGGCTTTTGGGGTTGGGGGCTGTGAGCTCTTTCTCCAGTTGTGAGTTCCCTTAGAGGCCCAGGAGAGACATTTGCCGGACAATGCCTAGGTCTCCAACCGTAGGACTGAGCGCCTCCAGGTGGAGGTGTCTGGAATTGCAGGTTTCAGAAGCTTGGATTGGGACAATAATTGACAGTTCTCCAAGTCCCAGTGCCTGTGGGCAAGGCCACAACCCTCATCCGATGCCTTTTGCTCTGTCTCCTGTCTGTCCCCCTCCAAGAGCACAGGCAGGCTGCTTCCTTGCCATGAGGAGTTGGTCTGACTTCCTCACCACACTGTCAGTGAAGATACTGAAATTTAAACACTTACGCTTTGCTTACCAGGGTCCCTCCCAAAGGCTTCTCTGCCCCAGTTTACAAGTCACCCCTGACACTGGGTCTTGTTTCTGGGTTGGGGGCTGGCTTTCAGGACAACTTGCTCCAGGTGGACCTCGTGGAGATTACTGCTCAGGGACCCAGTGATCAGGACTCAAGGTCTCCTGTTCCTTCTGGGACCAGAGGTGGCCAGGACCTACCTGAGCTCCTGGCTTCTCCCTTGTGGTTGCTGGGGGCATGAGTGACGCCAAAGGGCTAGATGCCCCCCAGCCAGATACCACCCCCCTCCAAGAAATGCAAAGGACTTTTCCAGTTTGGCCTTGGCGCTCAGTTGCTCAGTTGTGTCCAACTCTTTGCGGCCCCATGGACTGTAGCCTGCCAGGCTCCTCTGTCCACAGAATTTTCCAGTCAAGAATACTGGAGTGGGTTGCCATTTCCTACTCCAGAGGATCTTCCTGACCCAAGGATCGAACCAAGGTCTCTTATGACTCCTGAACTGGCAGGCAGATTTGGTGGTACCACTAGTACCACCTGGGAAGCTTGATTTGGCCTTAAAAATAAATCTAAGTCAAACGTGCTAAGGCTAGGTCTTTCAGCTCTGAAGTAGAAAATCACATTACAAAATCACCATCATGCAAAGAGAAGCCAAGAAGAATGAAACCCTGAAAATGTAGAGGAAAGTGGTGCCATGGGGAAGGTCAGGCAGTCAGTTAATCGTGCCACTGTGTGCTGTTTTTCTGCATTTAGTGACGTTTAAAGTGTGTCACTTGTGATTCCTCTTTCATTAAACTGACTATTGTGTACTTAATTTGTCTTTGAAATGTGGGTGTTTTTCTTAAATGGGCTTCCAGATTGCATGAGCTTCAGGCCCCAGAAGTCCGGATCCACCTAGCCTTTTCTTTGCTCAGAGACAAGCTTTCCTCCTCTTCTTACTCAGGCCCCAGGTGGGGCTCCAGGCTTTGTATTACTGCTCTTCCCACAAGGAGACCCACTTAGAAGAGGCTCTCCCATCCTAAAAGGAACAAAAGCTGCCACTAGTATTCAATTCCCCGATCCCAGTGTTTGTGGGCATCTTGGGTCCCCATGGAGGCCTCTGGTGGAAGAGGAAGTGAGGGAGGCAGATGAGGTGGGGGCCGGGCTCTGAGATCTAGGTCAGAGCAGATGGCAGGAGCAGGTGGACAGGTGAGTGTAGGTGAGCGGAGTTCCAGGATACCCTCCCCCTCCGCCCCTCCCCCTGGGGTCTCCAGGCCCCACCTTTGCCCGGCCCAGGACTAGGTGCCAGAGGAAGCTACCCCCAGTGAAAGCCGCCCCTGCTGCTGAGCCGATGCTGTGTGGGCTGCTCCATGACTGCAGAAACCTGGCTGTCTGGGGCTTGCGTGTGCATCTCTGTGGGTGGGTCCTCACTTGAACCTCCTGAGAAGGAGAGGCGTCACTCCTGGGAGGCAGAGCACACCAAGAGTAAGGAACTCGCCTCACCAGCACTTGATCCAGACCTGTTCAGTGTGGCTCTTCGGCCTTGCTGACTCTGGGCATATGCCTGTAGGTGATCTTCATGGTCTCTCTTGGCTTGGGCTTTCAAGGAGTCCCAAGCAGTTACTCTGTAGAAGATATACAGGAAGTTATATACAGCCATTTATCTACCATATATCCATTTGTGTACCATCCAGGCATCCATATATTCACCCGTTTACTCACATGGCCATCCACTTATCCACCCATCCATCCACTCATCCACCCATCTGTCCACTAATTCACCCATCCATCAATCCATCGATCCATTTGATTCATCCATCTATCCACCCACCCATCTATCCATCCATCTACCCATCTGTCCATCAGTCCATAAATACACTCATCCACCCACCCATCTATCCATTCATCCACCCATTCATCCACTCATCCACCCATCTGTCCACTAATTCACCCATCCATCCACTCATCCACCCATCCATCCACTCATCCACCCATCTGTCCACTAATTCACCCATCCATCCACTCATCCACCCATCCATCCACTCATCCACCCATCTGTCCACTCATTCACCCATCCATCCACTCATCCACCCATCCATCCACTCATCCACCCATCTGTCCACTCATTCACCCATCCATCCACTCATCCACCCATCCATCCACTCATCCACCCATCTGTCCACTCATTCACCCATCCATCCACTCATCCACCCATCCATCCACTCATCCACCCATCTGTCCACTCATTCACCCATCCATCCACTCATCCACCCATCCATCCACTCATCCACCCATCCATCCACTCATCCACCCATCCATCCACTCATCCACCCATCCGTCCACTCATTCACCCATCCATCCACTCATCCACCCATCCATCCACTCATCCACCCATCTGTCCACTCATTCACCCATCCATCCACTCATCCACCCATCCATCCACTCATCCACCCATCCATCCACTCATCCACCCATCCATCCACTCATCCACCCATCCGTCCACTCATTCACCCATCCATCCACTCATCCACCCATCCATCCACTCATCCACCCATCCGTCCACTCATTCACCCATCCATCCACTCATCCACCCATCCATCCACTCATCCACCCATCCGTCCACTCATTCACCCATCCATCCACTCATCCACCCATCCATCCACTCATCCACCCATCTGTCCACTCATTCACCCATCCATCCACTCATCCACCCATCCATCCACTCATCCACCCATCCATCCACTCATCCACCCATCTGTCCACTCATTCACCCATCCATCCACTCATCCACCCATCCATCCACTCATCCACCCATCCGTCCACTCATTCACCCATCCATCCACTCATCCACCCATCCATCCACTCATCCACCCATCTGTCCACTCATTCACCCATCCATCCACTCATCCACCCATCCATCCACTCATCCACCCATCCATCCACTCATCCACCCATCCGTCCACTCATTCACCCATCCATCCACTCATCCACCCATCCATCCACTCATCCACCCATCTGTCCACTCATTCACCCATCCATCCACTCATCCACCCATCCATCCACTCATCCACCCATCCATCCACTCATCCACCCATCCATCCACTCATCCACCCATCCATCCACTCATCCACCCATCCATCCACTCATCCACCCATCCATCCACTCATCCACCCATCCATCCACTCATCCACCCATCCATCCACTCATCCACCCATCCATCCACTCATCCACCCATCCATCCACTCATCCACCCATCCATCCACTCATCCACCCATCCATCCACTCATCCACCCATCCATCCACTCATCCACCCATCCATCCACTCATCCACCCATCCATCCACTCATCCACCCATCCATCCACTCATCCACCCATCCATCCACTCATCCACCCATCCATCCACTCATCCACCCATCCATCCACTCATCCACCCATCCATCCACTCATCCACCCATCCATCCACTCATCCACCCATCCATCCACTCATCCACCCATCCATCCACTCATCCACCCATCCATCCACTCATCCACCCATCCATCCATTCATCCACCCATCCATCCACTCATCCACCCATCCATCCACTCATCCACCCATCCATCCACTCATCCACCCATCCATCCACTCATCCACCCATCCATCCACTCATCCACCCATCCATCCACTCATCCACCCATCCATCCACTCATCCACCCATCCATCCACTCATCCACCCATCCATCCACTCATCCACCCATCCATCCACTCATCCACCCATCCATCCACTCATCCACCCATCCATCCACTCATCCACCCATCCATCCACTCATCCACCCATCCATCCACTCATCCACCCATCCATCCACTCATCCACCCATCCATCCACTCATCCACCCATCCATCCACTCATCCACCCATCCATCCACTCATCCACCCATCCATCCACTCATCCACCCATCCATCCACTCATCCACCCATCCATCCACTCATCCACCCATCCATCCACTCATCCACCCATCCATCCACTCATCCACCCATCCATCCACTCATCCACCCATCCATCCACTCATCCACCCATCCATCCACTCATCCACCCATCCATCCACTCATCCACCCATCCATCCACTCATCCACCCATCCATCCACTCATCCACCCATCCATCCACTCATCCACCCATCCATCCACTCATCCACCCATCCATCCACTCATCCACCCATCCATCCACTCATCCACCCATCCATCCACTCATCCACCCATCCATCCACTCATCCACCCATCCATCCACTCATCCACCCATCCATCCACTCATCCACCCATCCATCCACTCATCCACCCATCCATCCACTCATCCACCCATCCATCCACTCATCCACCCATCCATCCACTCATCCACCCATCCATCCACTCATCCACCCATCCATCCACTCATCCACCCATCCATCCACTCATCCACCCATCCATCCACTCATCCACCCATCCATCCACTCATCCACCCATCCATCCACTCATCCACCCATCCATCCACTCATCCACCCATCCATCCACTCATCCACCCATCCATCCACTCATCCACCCATCTGTCCACTAATTCACCCATCCATCCACTCATCCATCCATCCATCCACTCATCCGCCCATCTGTCCACTAATTCACCCATCCATCCATTCATCCACCCATCCATCCACTCATCCACCCATCCATCCATTCATCCACCCATCCATCCACTCATCCACCCATCCATCCACTCATCCACCCATCTGATCCACCCATCCATCAATCCATCCATCCACTCATCCACCCATCTGTCCACTAATTCACCCATCCATCCACTCATCCACCCATCCATCCACTCATCCACCCATCCATCCACTCATCCGCCCATCTGTCCACTAATTCACCCATCCATCAATCCATCGATCCATTTGGTTCATCCGTACATCCACCCACCCATCCATCCATCCATCCATCCATCCACTCATCCGTTGACCCATCCATCCACCCATCTATCTGATCAGTGCTCAATGAACCACATGTTATTCTGGGACCAGCTTTGGCTGTTGGGGACACAGGGGAATCAGATGTGGTCTTTTCCCTGAGTTGTTCTCAGCTCCATTCTGAAGAAAGATCAAAGTGAAACTGTTAGTCTCTCAATCGTGTGCCTAACTCTTTGTGACACCATGGTCTACAGTCTACCAGGCTCCTCTGACCGTGGAATTCTCCAGGCAAGAATACTGGGATGGGTAGCCATTCCCTCCTCCAGGGGATCTTCTCGACCCAGGGATTGAACCTGGGCCTCCTGCATTGGAAGCAGATTCTTCACCATCGCAGACAGGAGAGAGACCGGGGAGAAACAATTGCAGCATGTCAGGGTCCATGCTCTGGCTGAAGCCAGTGCAGTGAGCACCCCAGGAGGATGAGCTCAGCTGGAAGCAGACCAAGGAAGTCTTGGAAGAGACCTTGACTCTGGGTCCTGGGGAGCACACGGGGTTCAGGAGGAGGGAGATGCAGAAGGGCATTCCAGACCAAGAGACAGACCTCTTCCTCAGCCTCTCGGGATGGGTTCTGGAGTGTGGGAGCCAGTCTACGTGGCTGTGCTTATCCCTTACCCCCCGGATTCCACACCCTTGTGCAATGCCCTCCACACTGAATCAGGGTTGGTCTGGATGATGGATTGTTGTTGTTGTGGAAAGTGAAAGTGTATAAGTCACTCAGTCGTGTCCGACTCTTTGTGACCCCATGGACTGTAGCCCACCAGGCTCCTCTGTCTGTCAAATTCTCCGGGCAAGAATACTGGAGTGGGGAGTCATCCCCTTCTCCAGGGGATCTTCTGGACCCAAGGATTGAACTCGGTATCCTGTATTGCAGACAGATTCTTTACTGTCTGAGCCATCAGGCAAGCCCCTAGGGTTGCAAAGAGTCAGACACAACTGAACGGGTGACACTTTTATTTTCTTTTTTTGGACATTCATTAATTTATCAAATATTTATTGAGCACCTACTGTGTATGAGGCTCTTGCTGTGTGCTGTGACTGCAGCAATGACGATGGCAGCCCGGGACCCTGGCCTGCTGTTACAGCCCTTCTTCAATAGGGTCCCAGGAGATAGCTTTGTGTGTCAAAACTCAGCCTGGGGTGGGCCCTGCCCAAGTGGTACTCAGCCCTGAAATGGGCCTCGGGAGGTTTTGTTCTGTTTTTTACTATTTAAATTTTTTTTTTTCAGAATGAGGACTTAAAAAAAATTAACGTATAGTTGGTTTACAAGGACGTGTCAGTTTCTGGTGTACTGCAAAGTGATTCAGTTGCTTATATATATTCTTCTTCCAGAATCGTTTCCACTATAGTTTCTTATAAGATATTGAATACAGTTCCCTGTGCTGCACAGAAGGTCCTTACTGGTTATATATTTTATATATAGCAGTTAGTCCCAAACTCCTAATTTACCCATCCTACCCTCTTCCTCCCCTTTGGCAATGCTAAGTTTGTTTTCTGTGCCTGTGAGTATTTCTGCTTTGTAAATAACTCCGTTTGTATTATTTTTAAGATTCCACATCTAAGTGGCATAAGGGATACTTGTCTTTCTCTGACTTGCTCGCCTCATATGATAATGTCTAGGTCCATCCATGTTGCCGCCAGTGGCATTCTTTCATTCTTTCTTATGGCTGAGGAATATTCTGAATTCAAATATATATGATTTTAAGAGAAATGTAGGGCTGAATGACTTGCAAGTTGGAATCAAGATAGGCGGGAGCAACACCAACATCATCATATATGTGGATGAGGCCACTCTAATGGCAGAGAGTGAAGAGGAGCCTCTTGATGAGGGTGAAGGAGGAGAGTGAGAGGGCTGGCTTAACATTAAGTATTACAAAAATTAAGATCATGGCATCCAACCCCATTCCTGCGTGGCAAATGGAAGGGGAAATGGTGGAAGTAGTGACAGAGTTCCTTTTTTGGGCTCCGAAATCACTGTGGATGGTGACTGCAGCCATGAAATCAGAAGACAGTCGCTTCTTGGCAGGAAAGCGATGACAAGCCTGGACAGCATGTTGAAAAGCAGAGACGTTGCTCTGCTGACAAAGGTCCGTAGAGTCAAGGCTATGGTCTCCCCAGTGGTCACGTACAGTTGCGAGAGCTGGACTGTAGAGAAGGCAGAACGCCAAAGAATTGATGCCTTTGAACTGTGGTGCTGGAGAAGACTCCTGAGAGTCCTTTGGACAGCAAGGAGATCCAACCAGTCAATCTTAAGGGAGATCAACCCTGAATAGTCACTGGAAGGACAGATGCTGAAGCTGAAGCTCCAGTATCTTGGCCATCTGATGCAAACAGCTGACTCACTGGAAAAGTCCCTGATGCTGGGAAAGATTGAGGGCAGAAGGAGAAGAGGGCGTCAGAGGATGAGACGGCTGGACAGCATCACTGATGCAATGGCCATGAACTTGGGCCAAGTCCAGGAGATGGTGAGGGGCAGGGAGGCCTGGTGTGCTGCCATCCGTGGGGTTGACTGGGCGCCTGAACAACAATGTATATGCATGCAGGTTGCTTCAATGTCTTGGCCATTGTAAGCTGTGATGCTGTGAACACTGGGGTACACACATCTTTTCAAATTAGAGTTTTTGTCTTTTCTGGATATACGCACAGGGGTGAGGTTGCTGGATTCTATGGCATCTCAGTTGTAGTTCTTAAATGCACCTTTATACTGTTCTGCATCGTGACGACACCCTTAATTCAGGCATTTTTTAAGTTGCAGGGTAATTGAGCAGATTTAGAGATCCAAGTGCTTCCTCTCCTCCCCGCTGCACAGTCCCCTGTTATCGCACCCTGCACTGGAGAGCCGTCTTGATCCGTTATTATTTGTTACAACCGACAAGGTGATGTTGACAGATTATGAGTAACTAAAACCTACAGTTAACATTAGGGCTCACACTTCGTGTTGTACATTCTGTGGATTTTGGAAAGTGCATAATGTCGCGTACCCACCGTTATAACGTCCAGAATAGTGTCTCCTGTGAGCACGCTCAGTCGTGTCCGACTCTTTTGTGACTCCACGGACTGCAGCTCGCCAGGCTCCTCTGTTCATGGGATTCTCCAGGCAAGAGTTCTGGAGCGGGTTGCCATCTCCTCCTCCCGTGTCACTGCCCTGAAAGTCCTCTGTGCTCCACCTGTCTGTCCCTCCTTCCCCTATTTTTCCCTGTCTCCCTAGTGTTGCCTTTCTCTAGGATGTCATGTGGTTGAATCAGCCAGTATAGCCTTTTCAGACTGGCTTCTCCCACCCCTCATTTTTATGTTTCTTCTATGTCTTTTGTGGCTTGACAGCTCATTTCTTCTTCTTTTTTGCTCTTAAAAATGAAGAAAGCTTTTGACTGCCATCCATTCATATGGTTCCAAATTCAAAAGGAACTCAATCCCCCTCTTACTCCCTTCCTCCAGCTACCTGCTTCCCTTCCTTGGAGGCAACTGGTGTTAACACTTTCTTGAAACAACATCCTTCTGAAGATTATTTTACATGTAGAGAAGCATTTTTCTTGCCCCCTTTCTTCATTGTGTTAGAATACCCATAACACAAAACTTACCATCTCAGCCTTGGTAAGTATGTATTTCAGCGGTTTTAGATGCAGGCAACATCTTGTGCGTGCATCACCATCAGCCATCCCATAACTCTTTTCATCTTGTGAATTGGGAATTGTCTTCACGAAATATTAACTCCCTATCCTCCCCTCTGCCAGCCCCCGGCATCCACCATTCCATCTCCTATCTTTATAATGTTGACTATTCAAAATGCCTTGCTCATTTTCTCACATCATCAAATAATATTGCTTTTGTTCAGCTGCTCAGTGTCCGACTCTTTGCGACTCCATGGACTGCAGCACGCCAGTCTTCCCTGTCCTTCACTATCTCCCGGAGCTTGCTCAAACTCATGTCCATTGAGCTGGTGATGGCATCCAACCATCTCACCCTCTATCTCTCCCTTCTTCTCCTGTGGGAATCCTCTCACAGAGCCTCTGGTGACTCGACAGGGGAGCTGGTTTGAATCCTGGGGATCTTCAAAGGGTCCCCAGCCTGGTGAGCTTGGAAGCTCCTTCCTTCAACCTATGAAGAGCCCACTGGGTTCCCTTTCCTTCCCTTTATATTCTGATGCAGCTAGTTGCTCTTTTTCAGTCCATGGTGTTGCAAAGAGTCGGACACAACTGAGCGACTAACACTAACGCATTTTTCTTTTTACAATGTATTTATTTTTAAGTGGAGGATAATTGCCTTACACTACCGTGTTGATTTCTGCCATACATTAACATGAATCAGCCATAGGTGTACATATGTCCCCTCTGTTTCGAACCTCCCTCCCACCTCCCACCCCATCCCTCTCCTCTAGGTTTTCACAGAGCCCCAGGTTGATCTCCCTGCGTCATGAGCAGTTTCCACTGCTGATCTGCTTCGCATGTGGCCATGTGTGTGTTTCCATGCTCCTGACTCAGTGTGTCCCACCCTCTCCTTCCCCCACCGTGTCCAAAGGTCTGTTCTGCATGTCTGCATCTCCACTGCCACCCTGCAGATAGCTTCATCAGTATCATCTTTCTAGATTACGATATGATACTTGTGTTTCTCTTTCTGACTCACTTCCCTCTGTATAACAGGCTCTAGGTCCAGGTACCTCGTTGGAACTGACTCATATGGGTTCCTTTTTATGGCTGAGTGACATTCCATTGTCTGTATGTAGCACAACTTCTTTTTTCATTCATCTCTTGATGGGCCTCTAGGTTGCTTTCATGTCTTAGCTATTGTAAACTGTGCTGCCACGAACCGTGGGGTTCGTGTGTCTTTTTCAGTTATGGTCTCCTCAAGGCATAAGCCCAGTAGTGAGATTGTTGGGTCATATGGTAGTTTTATTCCTCGTCTTTTTTTCTTTTTTTAAACGAATCTCCATACTGCTCTCCATAGTGGCTGTATACATTTACATTCCCACCAGCAGTGCAGGAAAGTTCCCTTTCCTCCCCACTCTCTCCAGCAGCTGGTCAATCCTTTGTTCTCTTCTTTGCTGGTCTCAGCATATCAGCTGCCCTTCCAGCCCCGGCCGTGTCCCCATCTGTTCTGTGAGCTGCCCTGCACGTGTCCTGCAGGCTTGCTCTGCTCCTTGCTGGTCCTGGGGCTGTGTGTTCCTCAGTGTGCCCGTCTGCACAATGGGTGTTAGATCTACAAAACAGACTTCTGGGGGCTCCACGGGACTCAGGGTATAAGCCCCCTGCCTGTGGGGGGTGGGGTGTATTCCCACCGTGTTTTCTCTGGCTCCTGTGTGGGGTCCCTCACGGGCGGTTTGTACCTTCTCGGGGCAGCAGGGAGCCAGGGGTCTGGGTCTGCCCATGGGGAGTGTGTGAATCAAAGGAGCCGGCCGCAGCTGAAGCAACCTCGCCTGGATTCTTAATGTGGCCTCTTGACAGACCAATTGTGTAACGGCATTCCTCCCAAGGAAACACGTCTGCCCCCTTGGAGAAGGTGCGAGAGCTTCCCAGACACTGAAAGGGCCCTGCTGGGTAAATTAATTCTTCATTATTCCGTTCCCGGGGCTCTCGTGTTGGCCCAGCGCCCAGCACACAGACGCCCGCCTGCACCGGGTCGCCCAGACGCGGGGGTGGCGAGTGCCAGGTAGGCTCGGCCATCCACAGAATCGGAAGATGCACTCGGAAATGCAGATTCCCATCCTTCCTTGTCTCCTCCGCTGGGACAAAGGGTCTGTTGTTGACATGTGAACTTGCTCTCTGGTATCTAAATATTTTACCGCCGGGGACGCGCAGGGTCATGTCTGTCTGCAGATGACAGCTTTGAGCAGGGCTGAGGGTTCTGGCAAGATGCTTGCCATTTCTCCTTCTCCGTGGGTCCTGGTTTACCCACTCTGGACCTCGGCAAACACTCCTGGGACCAGAAAATACCACTCGCTGTTACGATTTCTGAGTGGAGTCCTCAAAACCCCCAAACGGTTCAGACCCAGGGCATGGAGAGTGCAGTGCAGGCCTTGATGCCCCAGAAGTGGGGGTCCTGGAGGCACGGCTGCTGTGGGTCATCACAGGTGGGGACGGGGAGGTGACTTTACTGGGATGGAGCGCACGCTGGAGACGATGCCTGTAAGTGAGCCAGCATCCTTTCTCCCATCTTTGATGTGCCCCTTCCCCTGGTCTCCCTTCATCCAGACTAGATGTGGAAGTCCATCACCACCACTGATGAGCTGGGCGGACCTCTGTCAGCTACCTAATCACTCTCATCCTCAGTTTTCTCATCTGTAAAATGGGGATGGTGATCCTGCCCCCACAGGTTGGGATGCTGGGAGAGGAAGCTGAGGTCCTGCATGGAAGCACTTGGGACGCGCCCGGCCTGGGGAGAAGCTCAAGAAATGGTGCCTGTTTCACCTGGTTGCCTTCTTACTGACTTGACAGCCACCTGAGCCGGGATCGAGGGTCCCTGCCCCAGGGGGTGGGCAGGCGATGGGAAGGACATGAACAGGGAAGCGTGTTCAGGGAATCCCCCTGTCACCAAGGGGACCTGTGTGGACGGGGATACCAGATGCCCAGGTTCACAGCCAAGGCGGTTTGTTACCAGCTGAGGCCTCAGTTTCCCCAGATGTGAAGCAGGCGGTGCTGGTGGCAGCTGCTCCTGTGGATTAAATGAGTGAGTGAGTGCTCTGTGTCGCACAGCACAGCAGCCGGCAAACGCATCTTGGGGCGTGTTAATACGCGCCTATGCGTGCGCCATCGCAGGGCTGGTGCCACCGATCTCAGAGGCCAAGACGGAGGATACAGAGGCTGATGGAGATTTCGTCCGCAGCGGGCCCAAGATCAGCAACCCACGCTCCCAGCGGTCCGGAGGCCAGAGCAGGAGCACTGAGGCGGCCTCCTCCCTCCAGCCGCTATCTCTCCGGGCTCCGGGCACCTCTTGCCGCTTCCTTCCCGGGGGAGCGGGCGGGAAACCAGAGCCGCTGGCAGGAGGCGCGGGCCTTTCATCCACCCCGGGACGGGAGCGAGTTACAGGTGAGGCCATTGTTCCTGAGCACAGGTGGAGATAATGCATCCTGACAGCCCGGAGGACGGGCCCCTGGCAGCCCCACCGGCCTGGCCCGAGCCCCAGGGCAGCCCTCGTGGGCACCCGAGTTACAACACGTCCTGTGAACGCTGCCCACGGTGCGGCCTCTTCATGTGCTTCCAGCGCCGGCGGCTGGGACGGCACCTGGGAGCGACGCGGCGCATTCATCGAGGGCTTTGGCGAAGGTCAATGCCAGCTGGGGGACAGAACGCGTATTGTCGCGGGCGCCAGCCCAGTCTGCCCTGACCACAGGCATTCCCCACGCTCAGCCTGGTCCCCACCAGGTGGGCACCGGCTCCCCCGGGGGCTGGCCTTGCCCCCGCCCTCCGACGCCACCTTCAGGCCGCGGGCTGAAGCCTCACCCACCATCTTCCAAAACCTAATTGCCGGGCGCTGTGTCTGAGACGGCACGGACCCAGGGCCCCGGGCCTGCCAAGAATTTCCCCGTGTGAATACCTGCGCAGGGCATCTCCTGTGGGAACCGGGAGGCACCCGGGGCCTGGCATTTGTCCCTGGCTGTCTTGTGACATTAGGCAGATCAAAGCTCCATTGTCAACAGCCGTGTTCGCTCTGTTCCTCCGCTCCGAGCCCGTGTCCTGGGACTGCCCTTCCCTCGTCTCAGACAAGGGGTGGGGGGCTGACCCCTGGGACCCGGCTCCCAGCCCAGCCCCCGCGCTCCTCCTGGCAGGGCCCCCACCGAAAGCGAACTGTCTCTCCCTGGTCTGAGGCCGGGCACACCCTGACGAAGAATGAGAAAGTGGGACGGCCCGGCTCCTCCTTGTGTCTTCAGAGCCGCAAGCTCCGACCGGCTCTGCATGCAGCAGCTGGACTGGGGGAAGAAAATCACCGAGGCTGGAATCGCTCCCAGAGCTGGTGGAGCGGGGAGGGCAGCGGGAGGGAGCGGGGTGATGGCCCTGCTCAGCACCCCTCGGAGAACACCCGGGAGAAGGGACACCCCGAGAAGCATGAACATGGACCAAGTCCACCACTGGTGTCCAACAAGGGGGCCAATCAAACGATTCAACCACACAAGTGGCAATGCGTGAGCTCAAAGGAGCTCATTACATCTTAGACCTGTTGGCCCAGGCTGCCTGTGCACGTGGCATGTGCTAAGCTGAGGGAGGAGACAACGCCCAGATGGATTAATAATGTCCGTCCAGGTGTCGGTCTCTCCCGAGACCAGGGAGGTGTGCTCACATTTCGTATCTCTATTGGACAGGAGTCTTTCTGAGTGTAGGTGGCTTATGCATGTGTTGAGAAGCCCAGAGATTTCAGCTTCAGGAACGGCTGGATCCAGAGGCTCAACTGCGATCATCAGACCTCAATCTCACTTTCTCCAGTTCTCATTTCTGCCTTCCTCTGAGAAGGCTGTAATTCCTGGATGGGCTCACGTGGATTTGATGGGGGTCACATGCCCATTTCTGATTCAGCCACAATAGCCAGGGGGCTAAGAAATGCTGATTGACCACTCTGGCTCTGGGGAATGTCTTTTGCATCTCTCGAATCTCACGGACTGAGAGAGGTTTCCAGTGGGAGTGGCATCAATGCCCAAGACACAGTGTGCCACGACACTCCGTTCATTAACAGGGGCGCACGTGCCAGGGTCTTCCACGCTGGAGAATTTGGAGAACATTCTACATCCAGGGCAGAGATGGGCATGATTGCCCAAAGGGCTGGTTAGGCAGAATTGAGGTCTGGCCAAGTGTGATATTATGATTTTTAGTAAGAAATATAAATTTGGTCTTAGTCCCCATTCCTGGCACAGAGACCCTAACCGCCTTGGAGTTTCCTGTGACGAGAGCACAAAGGTGTCTTTTGTTATGTTGACAATGTGATTTTTGGAAACTACCTAGGATGGAGGCTGGCTGCCAGGAGAGACAGAAATTCAGCCCCGCCACAGGGAGGGTGGACCCATCACAAATCACCAGTGATTTGACCAACTGTGCGTGTGTAATAAATCCTCCAAAACCCCCAAAAGGACAGGGTTCTGGGAGCTTCCAGGTTGGCGAACATGTGCAGATTTGAGGAGAGCCGTGCTCAGAGATCATGGGAGCTCTGAACTTCCCCCTCATACCTTGCCCTGTGTGTCTCCTCCATCTGTGTGTTCTTGAGTTATGTCCTTTTGTAGTAAACCTGGGGGCTCAGGCAATAAAGAATCTGTCTGCTATGTGAGAGACCTAGGTTTGATCCCTGGGTCAAGAAGATCCCCTGGAGAATGGAATGGCAACCCACTTCAATATTCTTGCCTGGAGAATCCTATGGACGGAGGAGCCTGGTGGGCTACAGTTCATGAGCTCAAAAAGAGTCGGACACGACTGAGTGACTCTGTGTGTGTGTGTCTGTGTGTGTGTGTGTGTGAACTAGTAGGCAAAATGTTTCTCTGAGTCCTGTGAACTGCTATACAAAATAATTAAACCCAAGGAGAGTGTCACTGGAACCCCTAAACTGTAGCTAGTGGGTCAAAAGCACAGCTGGTGACCTGGATTTGATACTGGCATCTAAGTGGGATTGGGGGCTCTTGTGGGCGAGGCTGTGATTGTAGGGTCTGTTCTATCTCCAGGCTGGTAGTGTCAGAATTGAGTGGAATTATAGGATTTCCAGTTCATGTCCAAGAATTGTTTGCTGTGGAAAAAAACCCACAAACTGGAACTGCTGTCCCTATTTTAGTTGGAACCAGAGTCAAACAATGAAAACCCTTGAGAGTCAGCCTAAGGAGTTGAAGTGTATCCACCAAGCAAGAGGAAGCACTGAAGGGTCTCAAGCACATGGGTTTGATCTGATTTATGCTGTGGACTTCCCTTGTGGCTCAGCTGGTAAAGAATCTGCCTGCAATGTGGGAAACCTGGGTTTGATCCCTAGGTTGGGAAGATCCCCTGGAGGAGGGAAAGGCTACCCACTCCAGCATTCTGGCCTGGAGAATTCCATGAGTCCATGGTGTCACAAAGAGTCAGACATGACTGAGCGATTTTCACTCACTCACTCATGCTGTGGACAGGATACAATGGCTTCTCTGGTGTGTAGTGTGGGCTGGACAAGAGGTAAGGAGGTTGTTGTAATAGCCGAATTGCGGCTGATCAAGTCCTCATTAAGCTCAGAACTTGGAGTGGAGGTCAGCTTAGCTAGGAGCTGGGCCAAGCGGGAGATAAAGGGAGACAGAGCAGTTAGGAGAGTCATGAAGCCCTAGCTCTGAGAACGACAGCTTTCCAGACAAGAAGGAAGCAAACGGAGCATGAGGTCTTCCCAAAAGGCTCAGTGCTGATACATCCACTTTCGGTAGGCCCTCAGTCATAGCCTGGTGACTCTTACTTTACAAACAGTAATAACGGATTTTCAGACTTCTGTTTCTACTCAATAGGAAACCAGGGATTCATAAATTGGATGTGTGTGTGTCTGTGTGAGGGAGAGAGAGAGATAAAAATTGAGAGACAGACACGGAGAGCAAGATTTAGTGGGAGGGTAGCAGTGGAAATAGAAGGGGAAAAAGTGGAAGCAGTGACAAATTTTATTTTCTTGGGCTCCAAAATAACTGAAGATGGTGACTGCAACCATGAAATTATAAGACACTTGCCCCTTGGAAGGAAAACCATGCAAATCTAGATAGCATACTATAAAGCAGAGACATCACTTTGCTAACAAAGGTCCATAAAAAGCGATAGTAAAGCTATAGTTTTTCTGGTAGTCATATACGGATGTGATCGTTGGACCATCAAGAAGGCTGGGTGCCGAAGAATGGATACTTTTGAATTGTGGTGTTGGAGAAGACTCTCGAGAGTCCCTTGGATTGCAAGGAGATCAAACCAGTCAATCCTAAAGGAAATCAGAATATTCATTAGAAGGACTGATACTGAAGCTCTACTATTTTGACCACTTGATGCAGAGAGCTGACTCATTGGAAAGGAATTCTGAACTTCCCCCTCATACCTTGCCCTGTGTGTCTCCTCCATCTGTGTGTTCTTGAGTTATGTCCTTTTGTAGTAAACCTGGGGGCTCAGGCAATAAAGAATCTGTCTGCTATGTGAGAGACCTAGGTTTGATCCCTGGGTCAAGAAGATCCCCTGGAGAATGGAATGGCAACCCACTTCAATATTCTTGCCTGGAGAATCCTATGGACGGAGGAGCCTGGTGGGCTACAGTTCATGAGCTCAAAAAGAGTCGGACACGACTGAGTGACTCTGTGTGTGTGTGTCTGTGTGTGTGTGTGTGTGAACTAGTAGGCAAAATGTTTCTCTGAGTCCTGTGAACTGCTATACAAAATAATTAAACCCAAGGAGAGTGTCACTGGAACCCCTAAACTGTAGCTAGTGGGTCAAAAGCACAGCTGGTGACCTGGATTTGATACTGGCATCTAAGTGGGATTGGGGGCTCTTGTGGGCGAGGCTGTGATTGTAGGGTCTGTTCTATCTCCAGGCTGGTAGTGTCAGAATTGAGTGGAATTATAGGATTTCCAGTTCATGTCCAAGAATTGTTTGCTGTGGAAAAAAACCCACAAACTGGAACTGCTGTCCCTATTTTAGTTGGAACCAGAGTCAAACAATGAAAACCCTTGAGAGTCAGCCTAAGGAGTTGAAGTGTATCCACCAAGCAAGAGGAAGCACTGAAGGGTCTCAAGCACATGGGTTTGATCTGATTTATGCTGTGGACTTCCCTTGTGGCTCAGCTGGTAAAGAATCTGCCTGCAATGTGGGAAACCTGGGTTTGATCCCTAGGTTGGGAAGATCCCCTGGAGGAGGGAAAGGCTACCCACTCCAGCATTCTGGCCTGGAGAATTCCATGAGTCCATGGTGTCACAAAGAGTCAGACATGACTGAGCGATTTTCACTCACTCACTCATGCTGTGGACAGGATACAATGGCTTCTCTGGTGTGTAGTGTGGGCTGGACAAGAGGTAAGGAGGTTGTTGTAATAGCCGAATTGCGGCTGATCAAGTCCTCATTAAGCTCAGAACTTGGAGTGGAGGTCAGCTTAGCTAGGAGCTGGGCCAAGCGGGAGATAAAGGGAGACAGAGCAGTTAGGAGAGTCATGAAGCCCTAGCTCTGAGAACGACAGCTTTCCAGACAAGAAGGAAGCAAACGGAGCATGAGGTCTTCCCAAAAGGCTCAGTGCTGATACATCCACTTTCGGTAGGCCCTCAGTCATAGCCTGGTGACTCTTACTTTACAAACAGTAATAACGGATTTTCAGACTTCTGTTTCTACTCAATAGGAAACCAGGGATTCATAAATTGGATGTGTGTGTGTCTGTGTGAGGGAGAGAGAGAGATAAAAATTGAGAGACAGACACGGAGAGCAAGATTTAGTGGGAGGGTAGCAGTGGAAATAGAAGGGGAAAAAGTGGAAGCAGTGACAAATTTTATTTTCTTGGGCTCCAAAATAACTGAAGATGGTGACTGCAACCATGAAATTATAAGACACTTGCCCCTTGGAAGGAAAACCATGCAAATCTAGATAGCATACTATAAAGCAGAGACATCACTTTGCTAACAAAGGTCCATAAAAAGCGATAGTAAAGCTATAGTTTTTCTGGTAGTCATATACGGATGTGATCGTTGGACCATCAAGAAGGCTGGGTGCCGAAGAATGGATACTTTTGAATTGTGGTGTTGGAGAAGACTCTCGAGAGTCCCTTGGATTGCAAGGAGATCAAACCAGTCAATCCTAAAGGAAATCAGAATATTCATTAGAAGGACTGATACTGAAGCTCTACTATTTTGACCACTTGATGCAGAGAGCTGACTCATTGGAAAGGAATCTGATGCTGGGAAAGATTGAGGGCAGGAGGAGAAGGGGACGACAGAGGATGAGATGGTTGGATGGCATCACCAACTCAATGGACATGAGTTTAGGCAAACTCCGGGAGATGGTGGAGGACAGAGGATCCTGGCGTGCTGCAGCCCTTGAGGTCACGAAGTGTTAGGTTCGACTTAATGACTGAACAAGAACACAACAAAACAGTGAAAATGGAGATGAAGAAACCCTGTGAGCACAAATTGGGTCCACGTGGTGCAAAGGGAAATAGTTTTACATAAATCAATAAACCCTGAGAAGCACATACCGTTCGAGGATGGGAAGTGGTCATTGGTAGGTGTTGCCACTTGCTGCCTTTGGCCACTTGAGGCGGTGGAGACACAGCTGGCTCTCTGTCTGGGTCTCCTCTGCTGACTCGCCCCATTCCTGAGAGCTGCACCATCACACAGCGCCCCTCTGCCCATGGATGCCAGACCTTGCAAGCCGATGTCGGGCTGCCCAGAGGAATCCATAGACTCCATGGGATGGATGCGGGGGCGTCCCACCCAGAAAGCACGGGTAGCATCACCCGTGGGTGCAGCCACCTTGGCTGGGATCCTGGCCTCACTGGCTGCAAACCTGGCTGGGCAGGCCTCCAGCCCCCATAGGGGATGTTATACAAGCAGAAACACTGGGCATCCAACCCCAAGGCTTCCTGGGAACACCAGGCTTTGCTTTCTTGAGAAAAGAGGAAGGGATGGAGCAAAGCCCACTGGTCCAGCTACAGTGAGTGGGGGCAGGCGGGCACTGGGCCTCCTCTCCCGTTACACACGTGCCATTCACAGGCTCCTGAAGACAGATGCTGCTATGGGCTGTTGTAGCCTCCCAAACCCTATATTGAGGTCCTGACTCCCAACAGATCAGTATGTGACCGTATTTGGAGAACAGGCCTTTAAAGGTGTCATTAAGGTAAACTGAGGTCACTAGTGTGGTCTGAATCCCGTGTCCTTATAGAAGAGGAGGTCAGGACAGACACATGGAGGGATGACCCTGTGAGGATGCGGGGAGGAGACGGCCGTCTGCACGCCCAGGAGGGAGGCCTCAGGAGGACCAGCCCTGCCCACACCCGGGCCTGCGAGTCCAGCCTCCAGGCCTGGAGAGAGTAAGTTTCTGTCATTCAAGCCGCCTGGTCCATGGGACCTTTTGAAAGGCAGCCCGAGCGGACCATCCAGATGCCTGTTTGCAGAGTAGCGGGTCTACGGAGAGGACTCCAGGCCCAGGTGGGGGGACACGGGTGCTGTGGACACAGGGACAAAGCAGGCAGGGCACTCAGACGCAAGCGTCCATCCCCGCTGATGCTGGTGAGCAGCCTGTGTGCCAGGGCCTGTGGCGGACCTGCCTGTTTCAGGCCAGATCACAGAGAGGCCAAAGCCACACTGAGGTGCCCACTTTGAGGGCCAGCGGTGGCTGTGGGCTTGCACGACTTTGGAAAAGCTGAGCCAGGCCTCTTGAACTTCCCGAGCACTTGCTCTGTGATGCTCCCCAGCTGGGTGCCCAGGGTTCCTGAACGGAACTGGCAGTGACAGGATCCCTGGCTCACTCGCTCCAGGCCTTGCCCTGATGCAGGCGTGTGGCTCTGCAAGCCCTGTGTCTTTCCCTGCTGCTCGGGGCACAGGTCCTCATCCCGATTTCCGGAAAATGGAAAGGCCCCGGGAAGCCCAGGGCCGCGCAGCTGCTGGGCAGCATGGCTAGGATTTGAACCCATGCGCACTTGAAGCCCAGGCCCCCGGCCACTCAGTTCCTGGCTGTGGGTGGACATTTAGCAAAGAGCAGTTCTTGACCGTTTATAAAGACTCCATGGGGGTGCTGACGAGGGGCCCTTGGCAGCCCCAGACCGGGCCACGTGCATCTCCACATCCTCCCTACTCCCAGTGTCGGGATCTGGGCTCAGAGGTGCTGCTGGACTTTGGGGCACTGGAGCCCCGATACTGGGAGAAGGCATGGGGTTAGAGGCCTAGGGTCTCCAGGATGGCCCATCTGCTGGCTGCAAGGGCTAGCCTGCAGTCTCTGGGGGCCCACAGGGCTGGATCTAGGGTCCATGGAAACAACTCTGGCCCTCGGTGTGCCCTGATCAGACACCCCAATCCCAACAACAATCCCAGGGGCCGTGTTCCCGCATTCTGAAGCCATGGCCACCCACCCCTCCCTCTTGGGGGCCCCTGCTTCTCTAGAGCAGACTCTTGGCTACCCCAGTGAGGACTCTGAGCCTCTTCAGACTCTGAGAAGCAGAGGGAACTGTCAGAATGCCCACGGAGCCTGAAGCCAAGCTTCCACGCCTTCTCATCCTCCTAGCCAGGGAGATGGGCCAAAGCTAGCACCCTGTGGGGCTCCCACTCACATTGCTGGGAGTTCTGCGTGGCTCGCACCAGCGAGGGGGCACCTGGGAGGGCCAGCCCAGGAGGACGGGAAGGGGCAGGGCTGAGTGAGCACCAGGAGTTGGAGTCGCAGGCAGGAGGGCGGCCACCGAGAGTCACTTGCCCGATCCAGTGAAGGCCTCGTGTCAGCCTCTGAGTCCCGCCCAGGCAGGTCCTTCCTCCCGGGAGGCCGGGCCCTTCCCCAGGCTGGCCTTCATCTCCTCTAGGAAGGGAAGTGGGGTGTCTTGTGTGCCCGCCTCTGCTCGCAGGGTCACCTTCTGTTCTCCAAGGATCCTGTGACTGCTCAGTCCCACTCAGCTGGACTCACCTTGGGGTCAGCCAGAGGCCACCTCCACGCCCTGCTAGTTTTAGACCTGGAGTTGATTTTCTGAGATTTCCTGAGAGGCATTTACTAGGGGAGGGGAGAGTCCCACGAAGCAAGAAATTCACCCAGGAAATTGAGGAACTGGACACTCAGAGAAAAAGCCATTTCCCGCAAGTGGCAGTGTCTCCTTGAACCTCCACACCTGTGAATTCCTGGCACCCACTGTTTATCTGATGGAGATTAAAAATCTGAAAGAGTCAGCTGTTAGCATGCAAATTCCAGCAGAACCAGCCTGCTGTGATTTGCATGGGAACCAAAGTTCCCTCTGCGACCCCAGGGCCCAGCCTAGAAGGTTTCCAGTCTTTAGAATGGCTCCAACTCCCAAGGCAGGCAGGGGTCTAAGAGAGCAGTTCTCAAAGTGGGGTTCCCCTGGGCACGAGGCAGAAATATACAAAGCCTCAGGTCCCCAGACTGCTGAATGAGAGACTCAGGCTGCATGGCTGATGGAAGAACTATTCCTTGCTTATGGACTAGAAGACCCCAAATTGTCCAGATGTCAGTTCCTCTTAATCTGATCTGTAGATTCAACACGTGTGCATGCGTGGCTGTGTGCTCAGTCGTGTCTGGCTCTTTGTGACCCCTTGGACGGTAGCCTGCCCTGCTCCAGTGTCCTTGGGATTTCCCAGGCAAGAGTACTGGAGTGGGTTGCCGTTTCTTTCTCCGGGGATCTTCCCGACCCAGGGATGGAGCCCACGGCTCCTGCACTGGGAGGTGGATTCTGTGCCGCTGAGCCACCAGGGAGACCAGGTCTCAAGAAGCCAGCTCTAAAAGCTAGACAGACAGACGTGGTAAGAGCCAAAAGAATCCTAGGAAAACTACGGAACTTTTTTTTTGACCGACAGATTTCAATTTATTCCAATCTGAATCAGGAAGAGTTTAAAGGCAAACTAAAGTCATCCTTCTTTTATCCACTCAACAGTTGTCTTAGACAAAACTAGCCTCTTCAAATCCTGAAAAGAAAGCTTATATTCTAATATGTGTGTGGGTTCAGTGGCTTAGTCGTGTCCAGCTCTTTGCGACCTTGTGGACTTAAAAGGCTATGCCAGGCTCCTCTGTCCGTGGGATTTTCCCAGCAAGAACACTGGAGCAGATAGGCATTTTCTCCTCCAGGGAGGATCCCAGCCCAGGGGTTGAACCCGCATCTCCCGAGAGTTGCGCATTCCAGGCCGATTCCCTCCCTCTGAGCCACAGTGCTGTGCTGTGCTTCGGCCCTCAGCTGTGTCCAGCTCTTTGCGACTGGGAAAGTCCATATTCTGATATAACTGATGTCATTTACTTAAAAAATCAAATCTATTAGCCTATACATTAAATTCATCTGTGAAAAACTAATGTTCCTATAATTTTTTTTTAAATTTTGAAAAATTAGTGATGAAATAAATGGACAAACTTGTCAAAATTGATTAAACTATATTGGGTTTTTAATATTATCTAAGAAGTGGAAAAAAATAGGCAGAACAACTATAAAAAACAGATCTTAATGACCCAGAAACCACGATGGTGTGATCACGCACCTAGAGCCAGACATCCTGGAGTGCATAGTCAAGCGGGCCTTGTGAAACATCACTATGAATAAAACTAGTGGAGGTGATGGAATTCCAGTTGAGTTATTTCAAATCCTACAAGATGATGCTGTGAAAGTGTTGCACTCAATATGCCAGCATATTTGGAAAATTCAGCACTGGCCACAGGACTGAAAAAGGGCAGTTTTCATTCCAGTCCCAAAGAAAGACAATGCCAAAAAATGTTCAAACTACCGTACAATTGCTCGCTAAGGGTCGGACACGACCGAGCGACTTCACTTTCACTTTTCACTTTTCATGCATTGGAAAAGGAAATGGCAACCCACTCCAGTGTTCTTGCCTGGAGAATCCCAGGGACAGGGAAGCCTGGTGGGCTGCCGTCTATGGGGTCACACAGAGTCAGACACGACTGAAGCGACTTAGCAGCAGCAGCAGCAGCACAAGTTAGCAAAGTAATGCTCAAAATTCTCCAAGCCAGGCTTCACCAATAAGTGAACCAAAAGCTTCCAGATGTTCAAGCAGGATTTAGAAAAGGCAGAGGAACCAGAGATCAAATTTTCAACATCTGTTGGATCATCAAAAAAGAGAGTTCCAGAAAAGCATCTACTTCTGCTTTATTGACTATGCCAAAGCCTTTGACTGTGTGGATCACAACAAACTGTGGAAAATTCTTCAAGAGATGGGAATACCAGACCACCTTACCTGCCTCCTGAGAAATCTGTATCCAGGTCAAGAAACAACAGTTAGAACCAGATATGGAACAACGGACTGGTTCAAAATTGGGAAAGGAGTACGCAAGGCTGTATACTGCCATCTTGTTTATTTAATTTATATGCAGAGCACATCATGAGAAACGCTGGGCTGGATGAAGTGCAAGCTGGGATCAAGATTGATGGGAAAAATATCAATAACCTCAGATATGCAGATGACACCACCTTTAAAGCAGAAAATGAAGAAAAATTAAAGAGCCTCTTGATGAAAGTGAAAGAGGAGAGTGAAATAGCTGGCATAAAACTCAACATTCAAAAAACGAAGATCATGGCATTCGGTCCCATCACTTCATGGCAAATAGATGGGGAAACAATGGAAACAGTGAGAGACTTTATTTTCTTGGGCTCCAAAATCACTGCAGATGGTGATTGCAGCCAGGGAATTAAAAGACACTTACTCCTTGGAAGAAATGTTATGACCAACCTAGACAGCATGTTAAAAAGCAGAGACATTGCGAACAAAGGTCTGTCTAGTCAAAGCTATGATTTTTTCCAGTAATCATCATATATGGGTGTGAGAGTTGGACCACAAAGAAAGTTTGCTGAAGAACTGATGCTTTTGAACTGTGGTGTTGGATAAAACTCTTGAGAGTCCCTTGGAGTGCAAGGAGATCAAACCAGTCAATCCTAAAGGAAATCAGTCCTTAATATTCATTGGAAGGACTGATGCTGAAGCTGAAGTTCCAATACTTTGGCCACCTGATGCGAAGAATTGAGTCATTGGAAAAGACCCTCATGCTGGGAAAGATTGAAGGCAGGAAGAGAAAGGGATGACAAAGGATGAGAGGGTTGGATGGCATCATCAGCTCGATGGACATGAGCTTGAGCAAACACCAGAGATAGTGAAGGACAGGGAAGCCTAGAATGCTGCAGTCCATGGGGCTGCAAAGAGTTGGATGGGACTGAAAGAAACTGAAGAAGTGGGCAAGCCTGTCAAATTTACTAATCTATATTGTTTTAAAAATAATCTACGTAGAAAATGTATCAAATTGAATACATGCTATTAATATTTTAATGATATAGAATACTGTAGTTACACACTTTTAAAAAGTGTCTTCCTCAGGAATCTTTACCAGCACTTTTGGTAGTTCTTTTTTTTCATTGGAAGATATTTGCTTTAGAATGTTGTCTTAGTTTCCGCCATACAACATGAATCAGTCATACGCAGACATACATCCCCTCCCTCTGAACCTCCTTTCCACCCCTCACCCCATCTCTCCCCCTTGGGCTGTCACAGAGCACCGGCGTGAGCCCCCCTGTTAGCGATTTCCCACGGGCTTCAGAGGTTAAAGCGTCTGCCTCCAATGCGGGAAACCTGGGTTGGATCCCTGGGTCGGGAAGATGCCCTGGAGAAGGGAATGGCAGCCCACTCTAGTATTCTTGCCTGGAGAATCCCACGGACGGAGGAGCCCGGTGGGCTGCAGTCCACAGGGTCGGACGCGGTCTTTTCCAGTAAGTCAACTCTTCACATGAGGCAGCCAGAGTATTGGAGTTTCAGCTTCAGCATCAGTCCTTCCAATGAACACCCAGACTGATCTCCTTTAGGATGGACTGGTTGGATCTCCTTGCAGTCCAAGGGACTCTCAAGAGTCTTTAAACCACAGTTCAAAAGCATCAGTTCTTCAGCACTCAGCTTTCTTCACAGTCCAAGTCTCATAGCCATACACGACCACTGGAAAAACAATGGAATATTACTCAGCCATAAAAAGGAACATGCTTGGAGGGATTGGGGGCAGGAGGAGAAGGAACATGGAATCTAGAAAAATGTTACTGATGAACCTATTTACAAGACAGGAATAGAGACACAGAGAGAGCAGACTTGTGGACACAGCGGGAAAGAAAAGGGTGGAACAAATGGAGAAAGTAGCATTGCAACATATGCATTACCACACGCAAAATAGCCCATGGGAAGCTGAAAGTGAGAGTGGCAGTGGTCTGCAGTGCCTTTGATCCCTGGCCTGTCCCTCTCCCTGTTTGTTATCCATCATCCTACCTGGGCTGAAGCCTCAAGGGCTCCACTTAGCCTGACTCATCTGGTAACTGACATCTCCATTCTCCATCAAGTATACGCCACGGTCCCTTCTGGAGCGAATCTGATTGGGTGGAGATGAAGCTCTCTTTAGCATCACTGGGGCCTAGGGAAAGGCAAGATATGTTCACACATGAATAAAGTTTGTTTCTATCATTTGCATTTTATTTTTTATTATTTTTTAAATATAAATTTATTCATTTTAATTGGAGGTTAATTACTTTACAATATTGTATTGGTTTTGCCGTACATCAACATGAATCCGCCACAGGTATACACGTGTTCCCCATCCTGAACCCCCCTCCCTCCTCCCTCCCCGTACCATCCCTCTGGGTCGTATGTATTTTAAACTCTAATGTAATGCTGGCATCTTTCTTGTGACTCTGCTGGCCCCAGCTCTGGTTCATTCTGATACCTCCTTGCAGGGCGTATCCTCCCCCTGGACTCCTCATAACCTTCTGGCCAGCACCTTCTGCCAATGCTTCTCCCATACCAGCCACCAAAGTGGCCTTCCTAGAGCACAGCCTTCTAAGATTTTACACGTACATGTGTTGTGTACTCAATTTTTATTGTTTATTTTTTTCTTAGTGGCGTATGGTTTCCGGTCTTGCTTAGGAAGACTTCCTGCACGGTGGGACTGAAGAATATTTGCTTCTATGATCTTCCATATGTTTATAGCTTTTAAAAAAACAACACTCCTTTCTTTGGATTCACTTGGAAATTACTCTTATATATGGTGTGAAATAGGGATTTAACTTTGACTTTTTCCAAATGGATGGTCGATCATCCCAACTCTTTCATATAAAAAACCCTGTCCTTTGTCATATTTTAAGCTCCTGTATATACTTGGAGGGGCTTCTGGACTCTGTTTCTTCCGTTGCTCTGTCTGTTCCTATTGTGGGAACAGTTTGGCGACCACGACTGCAGAGTGAGGTTTAAAATCTAGTTGGTCACAACCCCTGCAAGGTCTCTTCCCAAAGTTGTTTCAACAAGTTTTGCAGATTGATTTTTCCACTTGAACATCAGATTCAGACATGCGGAATCTTGGTTCCCTGACCGGGAATTGAACCCATGCCCCTGCAGTGAAGGTGTGGAGTCTTAACCGCTGGACCACCAGGGAAGTTATTCACATGGTCTAATTTCTAAAAAAATGAAGATTTAGTCTAGTTTTTAAAGAAAAGACTCAGACTCAAATTCAGAATCTTGCTGGGATCCAGAGTGACTTAGAATAAACCCATCAGTCCTTGGAAATCTGGCCAGTTGTGATAGTAACGTCTTTTTCTTGGAGAACATTTCTCCTCATTGGTTCAGGACTTCAGTTCTTCAATGGTGTTGGGTCATTTTCACCATAGAGATCTTACTCTTTTTTGTGTTAAACTGATTTTGAAGTATTTCATAGCTCACTCACTGAGGTTAGGGAATTAGGATGTGGCAGGCCTGGGGGCAGTAGGGCAAAACCAATCATGTGTGGCGATGAAGGAAGTATCTAGAAAGTTCTTACTCTGTGGGGTCTGTGGCTACACCAGCTTGTAACCCCGGCTCGAGGAGATTCCAGATTTGAGCAAGATGTTTCCTTAGAGCTCACACTTGTGAGCTCAACATTCATCTGGAAATTTCCAGGTGGATGGTGAGATTAAGGGAGGGGTCCTTCTCCTGTGCCTTCAGTGTACATGTTTAAAGCTTCTGGGGCCCTTTAAGACCTAAAGGGCCAGACAGCAGCATCGGCAATGTCACTTGAAGTGCTGGAAGACCTGCAGCTTCGTGATCAGAGCCTGCTCAGCTGTGCTGATTTTCCACCAGGCTGTCCTCAGTGGGACCTGGAATGAACCACCAGCCAGGGCAGGCACCCTCCAGCTGAGCTCCTGTCTGTGACTCTCCAAGGAGTCGCCGTGGGGCCCCAGGTGGTGGTCTCAGCTTCTTGGGCAGAACCCTTTCAAGATGACCCACTCTTGCCTTCCTTCCCTTGTCAACAACAGACAAGTGTCCACAAGGATGTGGAGAAATTGGAACCTTCTTATGCTACTGGTGGGAATGTAAATGGTGCAGCCACAGTGGAAAAGAGCCTGGCAGCTCCTCAGAAGGTAAAAAGCAGAGTTACTGTATGACCCAGCGTTTCCACTCCTAGGTGGATGCCCAAGAGCTATGAACAAATACTTTGACGTGAGTGTTCACAGCAGCACTAAGGCCGGAAACAACACAAGCGCCCGTCAGCTGATGGGTNTATTACTCAGCCATAAAAAGGAACATGCTTGGAGGGATTGGGGGCAGGAGGAGAAGGAACATGGAATCTAGAAAAATGTTACTGATGAACCTATTTACAAGACAGGAATAGAGACACAGAGAGAGCAGACTTGTGGACACAGCGGGAAAGAAAAGGGTGGAACAAATGGAGAAAGTAGCATTGCAACATATGCATTACCACACGCAAAATAGCCCATGGGAAGCTGAAAGTGAGAGTGGCAGTGGTCTGCAGTGCCTTTGATCCCTGGCCTGTCCCTCTCCCTGTTTGTTATCCATCATCCTACCTGGGCTGAAGCCTCAAGGGCTCCACTTAGCCTGACTCATCTGGTAACTGACATCTCCATTCTCCATCAAGTATACGCCACGGTCCCTTCTGGAGCGAATCTGATTGGGTGGAGATGAAGCTCTCTTTAGCATCACTGGGGCCTAGGGAAAGGCAAGATATGTTCACACATGAATAAAGTTTGTTTCTATCATTTGCATTTTATTTTTTATTATTTTTTAAATATAAATTTATTCATTTTAATTGGAGGTTAATTACTTTACAATATTGTATTGGTTTTGCCGTACATCAACATGAATCCGCCACAGGTATACACGTGTTCCCCATCCTGAACCCCCCTCCCTCCTCCCTCCCCGTACCATCCCTCTGGGTCGTATGTATTTTAAACTCTAATGTAATGCTGGCATCTTTCTTGTGACTCTGCTGGCCCCAGCTCTGGTTCATTCTGATACCTCCTTGCAGGGCGTATCCTCCCCCTGGACTCCTCATAACCTTCTGGCCAGCACCTTCTGCCAATGCTTCTCCCATACCAGCCACCAAAGTGGCCTTCCTAGAGCACAGCCTTCTAAGATTTTACACGTACATGTGTTGTGTACTCAATTTTTATTGTTTATTTTTTTCTTAGTGGCGTATGGTTTCCGGTCTTGCTTAGGAAGACTTCCTGCACGGTGGGACTGAAGAATATTTGCTTCTATGATCTTCCATATGTTTATAGCTTTTAAAAAAACAACACTCCTTTCTTTGGATTCACTTGGAAATTACTCTTATATATGGTGTGAAATAGGGATTTAACTTTGACTTTTTCCAAATGGATGGTCGATCATCCCAACTCTTTCATATAAAAAACCCTGTCCTTTGTCATATTTTAAGCTCCTGTATATACTTGGAGGGGCTTCTGGACTCTGTTTCTTCCGTTGCTCTGTCTGTTCCTATTGTGGGAACAGTTTGGCGACCACGACTGCAGAGTGAGGTTTAAAATCTAGTTGGTCACAACCCCTGCAAGGTCTCTTCCCAAAGTTGTTTCAACAAGTTTTGCAGATTGATTTTTCCACTTGAACATCAGATTCAGACATGCGGAATCTTGGTTCCCTGACCGGGAATTGAACCCATGCCCCTGCAGTGAAGGTGTGGAGTCTTAACCGCTGGACCACCAGGGAAGTTATTCACATGGTCTAATTTCTAAAAAAATGAAGATTTAGTCTAGTTTTTAAAGAAAAGACTCAGACTCAAATTCAGAATCTTGCTGGGATCCAGAGTGACTTAGAATAAACCCATCAGTCCTTGGAAATCTGGCCAGTTGTGATAGTAACGTCTTTTTCTTGGAGAACATTTCTCCTCATTGGTTCAGGACTTCAGTTCTTCAATGGTGTTGGGTCATTTTCACCATAGAGATCTTACTCTTTTTTGTGTTAAACTGATTTTGAAGTATTTCATAGCTCACTCACTGAGGTTAGGGAATTAGGATGTGGCAGGCCTGGGGGCAGTAGGGCAAAACCAATCATGTGTGGCGATGAAGGAAGTATCTAGAAAGTTCTTACTCTGTGGGGTCTGTGGCTACACCAGCTTGTAACCCCGGCTCGAGGAGATTCCAGATTTGAGCAAGATGTTTCCTTAGAGCTCACACTTGTGAGCTCAACATTCATCTGGAAATTTCCAGGTGGATGGTGAGATTAAGGGAGGGGTCCTTCTCCTGTGCCTTCAGTGTACATGTTTAAAGCTTCTGGGGCCCTTTAAGACCTAAAGGGCCAGACAGCAGCATCGGCAATGTCACTTGAAGTGCTGGAAGACCTGCAGCTTCGTGATCAGAGCCTGCTCAGCTGTGCTGATTTTCCACCAGGCTGTCCTCAGTGGGACCTGGAATGAACCACCAGCCAGGGCAGGCACCCTCCAGCTGAGCTCCTGTCTGTGACTCTCCAAGGAGTCGCCGTGGGGCCCCAGGTGGTGGTCTCAGCTTCTTGGGCAGAACCCTTTCAAGATGACCCACTCTTGCCTTCCTTCCCTTGTCAACAACAGACAAGTGTCCACAAGGATGTGGAGAAATTGGAACCTTCTTATGCTACTGGTGGGAATGTAAATGGTGCAGCCACAGTGGAAAAGAGCCTGGCAGCTCCTCAGAAGGTAAAAAGCAGAGTTACTGTATGACCCAGCGTTTCCACTCCTAGGTGGATGCCCAAGAGCTATGAACAAATACTTTGACGTGAGTGTTCACAGCAGCACTAAGGCCGGAAACAACACAAGCGCCCGTCAGCTGATGGGTGGATGAATAAACTGTGGCAGAGGCAATAGAATATTATTTAGCCATAAAAAGGAATGAAGCGCTGATATCGACATGCGCTACAACATGGATGAACCTAGAAAACAGTATGCAGAGTGACTATGCAGAGCACACCATGAGAAACGCTGGCTGGAGGAAGCACAGGCTGGAGTCAAGACTGCCGGAGAAATATCAATAGCCTCAGATGTGCAGATGACACCACCCTTATGGCAGAAAGTGAAGAGGAACTAAAAATTCTCTTGATGAAAGTGAAAGAGGAGAGTGAAAAAGTTGGCTTAAAGCTCAACATTCAGAAAACCATGGCATCTGGTCCCATCATTTCATGGGAAATAGATGGGGAAACAGTGGAAACAGTGTCAGACTTTATTTTGGGGGGCTCCAAAATCACTGCAGATGGTGACTGTAGCCATGAAACTAAAAGACGCTTACTCCTTGGAAGAAAAGTTATGACCAACCTAGATAGCATATTCAAAAGCAGAGACATTACTTTGCCAACAAAGGTCCGTCTAGTCAAGGCTATGGTTTTTCCTGTGGTCATGTATGGTTGTGAGAGCTGGACTGTGAAGAAGGCTGAGCACTGAAGAATTGATGCTTTGGAACTGTGGTGTTGGAGAAGACTCTTGAGCGTTCCTTGGACTGCAAGGAGATCCAACCAGTCCATTCTGAAGGAGATCAGCCCTGGATGTTCATTGGAAAGAATGATGCTAAAGCTGAAACTCCAGTACTTTGGCCACCTCATGCAAAGAGCTGACTCATTGGAAAAGACTCTGATGCTGGGAGGGATTGGGGGCAGGAGGAGAAGGGGACGACAGAGGATGAAATGGCTGGATGGCATACCAACTTGATGGATGTGAGTTTGGGTGAACTCTGGAAGTTGGTGATGGACAGGGAGGCCTGGCATGCTGCGATTCATGGGGTCGCAAAGAGCTGGACACGACTGAACTGAACTGAGTGAATATAGCCAGTCACACACAAAAAATACTTACTGTATGATTTTACTTAGATGAAATGCCCCAAATAGGTGAATCTATAGAGACAGAGTATATTAGTGGCTTCCTGGGGCTGATGACTAATGGTGCAGAGTTTCTTTTTGGAGTGATTTGAATGTTCGAAAAAAGATTGTAGTGGTGAGTACACAGCTCTGGGAATTCACTAAAAATACTTTAAATACATGAGTTGTACAAAACATAAGTTATGTCTCAATAAGCCTGTCATTAGAAAGAAGAGCCCAGCCATGGCTTGTCTTTCTGGAATAAGGTGACCTACCTAGGTCTTAGGGGTAGGGAGGGTGCTCCTGAGAATCTTAGCTGCTCCTTCCTCTTCCTCACCTGCCTGCCTGTGGTCCCTTCTACTCCTCATTTCCCACAACCCCCTATCCCCAGACTAGCAGAGAGGGTATGCCCTCACTACACTGTGGGGGCCTTTAACCCCTGATTTCTGGAAGCACCAGGTCCCCAGCTGCAGTGGGCTCTCCTTCCACTACGTGGCCCCGCAACCACAACAGCGCATTTATGCCAATGAGATCATTCACAGGATCTCATTGAATGCCTGTTCACATTCACCCATCCACCCACCCATCCATCCATCCATATACCCATCCTTCCATCCACCCATCCACCCATCCATCCATCCATATACCCATCCACCCATCCATCTATCCATCCACCCACCCATCCATCCACACATCCATCCACCCACCCATCCATCCACCCATATACCCATCCATCCATCCATCCATCCATCCTTCCATCCACCCATCCATCCATTCATCCATCCATCCATCCATCCACCCATTTATCCATCCATCCATCCATCTATCCATCCATCCACCCATTTATCTATCCATCCATCTACCCACCCATCCATCCTTCCATCCACCCACCCACCCATCCATCCATCCACCCACCCATCTATCCATCCACCCATCCATCCATCCTTCCATCCATCCATCCACCCACCCATCCATCCATCTACCCACCCATTCATCCATCCATCTACCCACCCATCCATCCTTCCATCCACCCACCCATCCACACATCCATCCATCCACCCACCCATCCATCCTTCCATCCACCCATTTATCCATCCATCCATTTTAGTGCATTTGGCCTGTTATAACAAATACCATAGACTTGGGTAGCTTATAAAGAACACAAATTTATTCCCTGCAGTTCTGGAGGCTGGAAAAGGTAAAGGTGTTGGCAGATTTGGTATCTGGTGAGTACCCCTTTCTGAATCATAAATGACCAACTTCTTTCTGTGTCCTCACATGGCAGAAGTGGGGAAGGAGCCCTCCAGGGTCTCTTTTATAAAGACTCTAATCCCATCCATGAAGCCTCACCCTCAGGACTTCATCACTCACAGCCCCCACCTCCTCATACCATCACTTCGGGGGATTAGGATTTCAGCATGTGAATTTTGGAGGGGATACATTCAGTCTAGGGTACCATCCACCCCTCTCTCTGCCATCTCATTCCAACTGTCTGCTCACCCGCCCACCACTCACCAACCACTCAACTCTCCATCCTCCCAGCAAAGACTTGCTGAGCCCTTGCTGTGTCAGTCTCAGTCTAGTGGGAAAACAGCTGCATAAACAGTGACCACTGGGTATCCAAGGACAAGAGCAAGAACATTTCCCGCTTTGGTTCTGAAAACACGAGTCTCACACCCCCTTCCTGCGCTGGGCTGCGTCTCAAGGTAGCTGACGTGGCCTGATTAATTTACTCTCTAGAACAGTGGTTCCCAACCTCAGTTCAGTTCAGTTCAGTCACTCAGCTGTGTCTGACTCTTTGTGACCCCATGGACTGCAGCACGCCAGGTCTCCCTGTCCATTGCCAACTCCCCGAGTTTATTCAAACTCATGTTCACTGAGTCAGTTATGCCATCCAACCATCTCATCCTCTGTTGTCCCCTACTTACTGGAAGACAATTTTCCCCTGGACCCTGAGGGCAGGGGATGCAGAGGAAGACGGTTCCGGGGGCGATTTGAGCAGTGGGGAGCGGCAGGTGAGACTGCTTGCTCCCTTGCTGTGTGGCATCTTTCCTAACAGGCACCCAGACTGGTACTGGCCTGAGACCCGGGGGTTGGGGACCCCTGCTCTAGATGCAAATTGCTCCTTTTGGATTCCAGGGAGGCAGAAGGTGCTGGTCTGGGCTGACACCAAATAGGTCTCAGCTCTCCCCCTGACTGGCCATGTGACCTCAGGCAGGTTGCTGCCTCTGACTTGGTCATCCCTTCTGGCACTGCGAAGGGACCAGCTGGCCGCTTTCCAAGGCCCCCACTGGGACTGGGCGCCTCGTGCCACATGCGAAGCAGGCCCCCTGCCCCCCACTACACTCTGTTAACCCATTACAGTCACACGGGCGAGAGGCGCCCTCCACGTGAAACACAGGCTCTGATGCTCCCTCAGAGAGAAGGCTTCAGGGGTCCCCTGGGCCTCTGCGGCGCCTTCTCCCCCACCTAGACTGGGGCTGCGCATCAGCTCAGGGGAGCATCAAAGCCTGATGTTTCACGTGGAGGGAGCCTCCCGCCCAGGGCGCCTGCAGTGGGTGAACAGAGGGTGCCCAGCAGCGAGGGGTTCCTGGTGGCTCAGACAGTAAAGCGTCTGCCTGCAATGTGAGAGACTCAAGTTTGATCCCTGGGTCAGGAAGATCCCCTGGGGAAGGAAATGGCAACCCACTTCAATACTCTTGCCTGGAAAATTCCATGGATGGAGGAGCCTGGTAGGTTGTAGTCCATGGGGGTCACAAGAATCGGACTCGACTGAGCAACTTCACTTTCACTTTTAGCAGCGAGGGGGCCCTGGGCTTTTCAAGCCAGGACAGTATTGGAGCCTGGGTCACATTTGGCGACGTTTGGCTTCCCTGGGGCCCAAGGCTTAGAGCTATTACAGGGCCACCTGTCATAGGCCAGTGTGAGTATCAGGCTATGAAAAGCCATCCAGAACAGCCTTCTAGAGTTTAGTCCAGGGTTTAGTCCTGGCTCTCCTCCCTGGGCTTCCCTTGTAGCTCAGTTGGGAAAGAATCTGCCTGCAGTGCAGGAGACCTGGGCTTGATTCATGGGTTGGGAAGATCCCCTGGAGAAGGGAATGGTAACTCACTCCAGTATTCTTGCCTGGAAAATCTCATGGACAGAGGAGCCCGGTGGGCTACAGTCCATGGGGTCACAAGAGTCGGACACGACTTAGCGACTAGATCACCACCACTCCTACCTGTGTGAATGGAGCAACTGAGAGCAACTTCCGGCCTCAGTTTGCTCATCTGCACAGTGGGCATAAACTCATCATCCGCAGGGGGGGTGCCGAGGGAATGCTATAACTGTTCCAGGAGGCCTGTGAGAGCCCCTGGTGATGTGCTGTGTCTGAAGAGGACTACGGAGGCGAGCCCTGTGCTGGCACAGAGGAGCACTCAGGGAAAGCCGGTCACATGGAGGGAAGGCAGGGAAGGACGGATGCTGTGAGCGCCAGCGATGCACCCGGACTCGAGGTTGCCAGGCTCAGGCCCTGCGGTGAGGCAGGGCCATGGCTGGGAGGGCAGGTGGGGGACGATGAGGCAGGAATGTCAAGGGGAAGGAGGCCCTGGCCGGAGCTCAGGAAGGAGCGGTAAGTAAGCAGTGCCCGGAGGATTAGGAAACGCAGGAGGAAAGGAGAGGCGTGGAGGGCCCTTCGCAAGTCAGATGGGAAGCCAGATTAGACGCTGAATCAATAGAAGAGGCTCCAGTGGGGTCAAAGGTGTTGCTGGGGAATGCGGTGACTTCAGGGTCAGGCTGGAAGACTGGGGTGCGGGGCAACCACCCAGGGGGCTGGGCAGCAGGGCCAGCTGGTGCCTGCCTGGTGCTTACTCACGCATGCTCCAGACCCCTCAAACTAAGTTCCACACTTGCCAGCTCTGGGACCCTGATCCTGGGGTCCTGCCTGCTGGAGGCTTCTGGCGAGGGGAAAGTATAGCGGGTGAAGAGGGGTCTTGGAGGGGCAGAAGCAGGCCCCCATGCCCACTCCACTTTATTCCTCCCCAGGGAGCCCAGCCACCTGTTCCAGCCTTCCCGATGCCCCCTGAAGCTTTTATCCCAGGCTGCAGGCTCCTCTGGACCACAGGGGACTGTGCTGTGTCTCCAGGGATCCAGGAAGGCAGCCGTTTGGCCCCCACATCCTTGGCGGTGGTGCTGTGGGCTTTGAGTCCACGTGCTCCCCAGAGCAAGGAGACAGTGGCAGCCCTCAGTCACTGAGTGCGGGCAGAGGGGGCCAGGAGCCCACACCTGCTCCCTGGAGCTTCCTAAGCATCTTCCTCCAACTCCAGCTCCACACTAGGTTGGGCCAGAGCCGTGAATCCAGCACTTTGGGTCTTCGTGGGCACCTCGGGCAGTGTTTCTCACAGAGGGTTCCAAGGAACACTGGCTCCATAAGATGTTACAGGTAAAAATTTCTGAGGTCAGATTAGCTTGAGAAACTGCTCGCTCTCTCCAGTTGGAGGCACATAGGAAAGGCTCTGACCCAGTCCTCAGGAAAGACTTTGCCTCATTCTGTGACCCCCTGACCTCTGATGCTACTGACATCCCATGGAGCTGGGATTGGCTTCAGGAAGCGGAGACCATGTGTGTCCACGTTCCCTCCATGCTAAGTGTCTGCAGAGCTGTGCACTTCATTTTCTCGGGGGGGATTGTGTCTGGAGGGTGGGTCAGGTGCCACCCTTGCCCCCTGCCCAGATGGTGCTTCCTTCCCCTATGGGGGTGGGGGCGGGGGT
>SJYG01000001.1:6688708-6709516 GCA_006410535.1 Litocranius walleri | reverse complement strand
GCTTCTTTTTCCTATGGGGGTGGGGGCGGGGGTGGGGTGGGTGGAAGGGACCCTCCAGAACCCTCCATGCTGGGGAGGGGGGCAGGGAGAGTAGATGAATGTCTGCTCCCGTGGGTGGGGACCCCTTCCTGCCTCCATGGACGGAGGGAAAATGGCCAGCCTCCGAGAGTAGTGAACTTGGTCCTGATCAGGTGCTGCAGTCCCATGCAGTCACAGAAAAACATCAGTGGAGTCTCTCCTTGGGCTGCTGGCCCCTGGGGAGGCTGGGGACAGGGGTCCCCCCATCCTGTCCAAGAACGGAGAAAAGACAAGAGGGTAGAGAGGACCCCGGGGCCCAGCAGTGCTGCTCTATGCAGAGGAGGCCTGAAAATGTGCTGCCGGGGCAGAGGGGGGCTTCCCAGGCCTCAGGCTCAAAGCTGGACCACCCGGGCTGAGCAGAGAGCAGCGTGGAACCAGTGAGTCGGAGGGTCAGTGCGCGGGGCAGGGAGAGACTTGGAGAGATCGCAGCCAGGGAACCAGTCGGCTGCAAGGGGATGGGGAAGGGCTGGGGCCAAGGGAACTTCAGGCCCCCGGTCAGACCAAGGGGGATGCCCTGAGGGCACAGAGGGCCAGTGTGGGCATGAAGAAGGACCCCTCAACCCCCATCCACCCCCTGCCCCAGCCAGGCTCACCTCCAGTCCCAGCGTTTGAACTTCCAGCGGAGCAGCCAGCAGAGGCTCTGCTTTCCAGCCTTGGTGGGCTGGCAGCCCCTCCCTACACCCACGGGGGGCCAGCACAGAGCCCAGCAAACACCTCACGTGCTCTGCGGCTGGGCGGTTGAGAGGGTCTCAGGTGGGCTCCGTGAGCCGAGCATCGTGATGGCTGATGCCAGGCCTCAGGAGGAGCCAGGACCCCAGGCCTGGGCTGGGGGGAGACAGGGCCTGGGAACTCTGGGGCTCAGGCTGCGAATGGCCCCGAAGATTGACAAGGTGCAGGGCCTGCCCTCTGCCTCCCGGAGGATGGGATAAATGGCTGATCAGTGGGGCTCAGGCGGCCCCGGGCTGGGTGTGCTGGGAAGAGTGAGCCCCTGGCTCCCAACTCGCCCCTCCTGCTCCTCCCAGGCCTGGCCAATCAGTTTGGAGGGAAGGGCTGGGGTGCCCCAGTAACCCCGAGAAGATGGCTGCATCGCGGCAGAATGTCAGCCCCAGGCATCCACCTGCTGATGCCGAGAGGAACACAGAAGGTGATGGGGAAGCCTCGGAACGGACTGTGTCTCCCTCAGGCTTCCCAGGGCCTCTGACTCCCACTGCTGGACTTTCCACTGCCCAGCCCCCAACCTGCTCTGGGGCACATGTGGTGCATGGTGGCCTACACTCCCTCAGTCCTCCCACAGGCCCCTCCTGCCAGGCCCAGGACATCCCAGACTCCAGTCCCAGAAAAATTCCCATGTTCCTGACTCATGCTGTCTTCCATACAGGCTCAAGACAGAGATGGGAAGGTGGTCCCAGAGGAGGGGTTGATCTTGGCCCAGCACACGTCCTAGGGGACACCTTTGGCCAGGTGAGAGTGCTGTTGTTCAGTCGCTCAGAGGGTCCGATTGTTTGTGACTCCATGGAATGCAGCACACCAGGCCTCCCTGTCCATCACCATCTCCCAGAGTTTGCTCAAACTCATGTCCATCAAGTCGGTGATGCCATCCTACTATCTCATCCTTCGTCATTCCCTTCTCCTCCTGTCTTTAACCTTCTAGCATCAGGGTCTTTTCCTATGAGTCAGCTCTTTGCATCAAATGGCCAAAGTATTGGAGCTTCAGCTTCAGCGTCAGTCCTTCCAATGAATATTCAGGGTTGGTTTCCTTTAGGATTGACTAGTTTGATCTCCTTGAAGTCCAAGGGACTCTCAAGAGTCTTCTCCAACACCATAGTTCAAAAGCATCAATTCTTCAGTGCTCAGCCTTCTTTATGGTCCAACTCTCACATCTGTACATGACTATCGGGAAAATTATAGCTTTGACTAGACAGAGCTTTGTTGGCAAAGTAATGTCTCTGCTTTTTTGTATGCTCTCTAGGTTGGTCATGACTTTTCTTCCAAGGAGTAAGCGTCTTTTAATTTCATGGCTGCAGTCACCATCTGCCTTGAATTTGGAGCCCAGGAAAATAAAGTCTAACTCAATGAAACCATGAGGCAAGATTAAGAGCCCAGATAAACCAAGGGTCTTTTCTCCTCCAGCCGCCTTTTCAGTGTGAGCTGCCAGGACTTGGTTTTCTTGGCGGGAATCTCAATTTGCTGAAGCTGGACCAGCCCTGGAGATGGTCCTGGCCAGTGTGCCTGGAGACCCCTCATCTGTGAGCAGTAGCAGCAGCAACTACAAGGGGGCCTCTAGGCCAGTACCTGCCTGGGTTCTCACTCCTGTCCTGTTGCCCACTGTGATAGAATTCCCAAGATGCGCAGGGCCTTCCAGGACATGTCAGGTGAGTATACAGGCTGGCGATGGATCTCCAGCCCAGGGCTCTCCCTCCAGCTTCTTCAGTTGGGAGGGGAAGTGGCTGGTGGCTCGCCTCTGCCTGAAACGGGGCTGTTGGCACAGTGGAAGGGCACTGGCTCCATAAGGTGGCACTGAAAGCCCCTGGACCCCAGAGCTGAGCCTCAGCTTGGGCTGGGTGCTGGGTGTTTGAGAAAGTCTCTTGTGCACTTGAGTTCGGCCAACAGGGACCCATCCATCCCCTCACTCACCTAACTTTAAACCCATCTCTCTGTCCAGACTTCTGTCCTTCATTCCAGTCATCCAGACACACATCCACCATCCACTGGCTCATCCATCCATTCACTGCTTATTTATCCATCTCTTGGCCCACTCATTCACAGCTTTATCCATCCATCCATTCTTCCATTCAACCATCTATGCATCCCTATGTCTTCCCATCCTACTTATGAATGTGGCAGTCATTTATCAACCATGTGTCCATCTATCTAGCTGCCCCACTGTCCATCCACCTGGTTCATTGATCCAGCCAAATATCCATGAACAGATAATGCCGCACAAAGCCGCCACATTGGTCACAAAGCACAGAGTGATGTCATTTCTTGGTCTGTGGACTCTCCCGAATCAGGTGAAAACACTGAGGCGCCGGGGTCACCTACATACTGGAAACTATTCTCAGTCAGATAGACGTTGGTTCACATCCTAAGTCCATCGTCTCATTAGTCATGTGGTCCTGGGTCAGTCATGTGTCTCTCTGAGCCTCAATTTCTTCCTGTGTAAGAGAAGAACATGAACTTTGAGGTTGTTCTGGAAATTAAAGAAAAACATGTAAGGTATTCTGTGAATAGTAGGTTTTTTCCTTGAATGTTGTTCAGTTGCTCAGTTGTTTCAGACTCTTTGCTAACCCTTGGACTATAGTACCTTAAGCTTCCCTGTCCTTCACTATCGCCCGGAGGTTGCTCAAACTCACGTCCATTGAGTCGGTGATGCCCTCCAACCTCATCTCATCCTCTGTCACCCCCCAATCTTTCCCAGCATCAGAGTCTTTTCCAATGAGTCGGCTCTTCACATCAGGTGGCCAAAGTATTGGAGCTTCAGCTTTAGCAACAGTCCTTCCAATGAGTATTCAGAGTTGACTTCTAAATGTTCATTTCTCAGAGTTCTGGAGGCTGGGAAGTCCAGGATCACGGTGCTGGTGTCCAGCATCTGGCAAGGCCTTCCTGGATTTGTAGGCTGTCATCCTATCATGTCCTCACACAGTGGATAACAGAGGGTGCAGCGTGTTGTAGGCTCTAAATAAAAGTTTGTGTCCTGGAGGAGTGACCATCGCATCCAAGGCTGTGCCCAGATGATGTTCCTCTAGTCTCCCAGCTCTTTGCCCATCCTATTCAGATGGCCGTCCGTCTACCCAGTGAAGCTGAGTGGTGCCAGCAGCAGGCAGGACTTTGGCGCTGTCAGGGGCCGTCAGCTGACTGCCACCTTGGTGAGACCTGGGCCTGTCCTGCAGCTGCCTGCCAGGGGAGCCCCGCCTTTCCGGCCCAGGCTGCCCGCTGCAAGCCCAGCAGGCAACGCGAAGCTGTATGGCCCACATTCCTAGGACATAGCTTCCCGCTGCCCCCTGCCGATGTGCCCCACTCCAGTCCAGCGGCCAGGCACGGGTGTGCAGCAGCAATCAAGGCAAAGGCCTCTGAGCGCATCTCTGCCTGCCCCTTCCGCATGGAAGGTAAACGCAGGAATCTAGTTACGCGGTAGCACGGCTGGTCTGTGTGCTGGTGTAGGCGGCTTACGTAATGGCAGTGTGATGCTTGGCAGCCCCCGGGCACCGCAGGAGAGGGAGGCCTCCTGCATGACGAGACTTGTACCCTGGGGCCTGCTCCTGGGGTTGCTGGTTTGGCCCAGGAGCCCGGAGAGCCCCGACGGCAGGGGTGTCAGGCCCAAGTCCTCGCCTGCCTGCAGGCTCCCTGCTCCCTGCATAGCCCCTCCAGAGGTATACACACGCCTACGGGCTCGCTGGTGTCCAGCGGGCACTGCCACAGGTTCTCATGGGTCCTCCCCTGTCTCCACTTTATGGACGGGGCTGCTGACCCCGAGAGGAGAGACGCTTGTTCAAGAGAAGGGTTGGTCTGACTCAGCCATGCTCTAGCGCCGAGGCCCCTGCTCTGGGCTGCCTGTGCTCAGCCTGGCCAGGCTCAGCTCGCTTGTCCCTGGCGTCTTCTCCAGCTCCCACCCTGGGAGCTCTGAGGCCGGCAGCCTCTGAGTCGAGTGAGGCAACCAGGCTATGAGGGACCCCGTCTCTCCACCACCTCCCCTTGATATCACGGCTCTGCACCAGGGGTGCACCCACCCTTTCCTCTTCTGCTGGAGGACCCTCTGGGTGCCCGGCCAAAGCCCACTCAGCCTGCCCTTCTGAGAGCCCAGGTCTCCATGGCAAGGCTCCTGAGGCTCTGTGGACCTCAGACTCTTCTTCTGCCAAACGGGAGAGCGATCCCGGAAATCGCTTGGCAGATCGGGCAAGAAAACACTACAAATCTCCTTCCGTGTCCCTCACGCACAAAGAGGGTCCCGCACAGAGAAGCTCAGGCCATACTGCAGGTGGACCCGATGCGTCTCAGAAGCTGAGACTTTCGAGGGCAGCAGGTGTCCCCACTTCTGTCTGGCTCCTCTCCCGATGCAGGCCTAGTCCTGAGGGACAGAAAAGCCTCCAGGGACTGAGGGGTGGCTGGCTGGATGGAAAATGGAAAGAGCAAACGGAAGTAAGACTCCGGGGGAGGGAGCAGGAGGAGGGCTGGAGAGAAAGCAGAGGCGGGAGCTGACTCCACAGGCCCTGGAGCCCAGCTCTGTGACTGGCTGCAGCCGGCACCTGTATGCACCTCATTTCTATCTTTTTCATCTAGAAAAAGGCCTGTAACCGTGCCCACCCTGGAGCGCTGTTGCAAAGATGAAACAAAATGATCAGATCATGCAGCGACCGATCTTAGTGTGAGAACGCCCCTGGAAAGGGACGCTTCCTCCTGGACACCACGGCTCCAGTTCCCAGTGGGGCCAGGTACCTGCACAGCCGTTTCTGCGCTGGGTGTGACCTGCCTTCTCCCACCTCTGATAAAAATCCCCTGGATCAGCGCCTCTCCCAGGTATGTCCTAGTTATGTAATCTCCGTGGGGCAGCTACGCACCGGCGGCTCTTCCCTGACTCCTGTTTACTCTTTGGCTCAGGGAAGAGCTTCATTCAGAAGAAATTGCTATTGTTTCTCAGCCTTCCCATGGGAAAGTGGCGCTGGGGAGGAGCTCAGCGAGCTGGCAGGGGAGGAGGGGGTGGTGGCAGGGGAGGAGGAGAGAAGGAAGCAGGCCCTGGCACAGCCCGGGGCTTTCTTGATACGCACACAGGGCTTACCGTTTACTTTGTCTCTTTAAAAACAAACGTCTCAAAGGATTTTTTGCATGACCTGGTTTTCTGATAAACCTGGAAAATGGTTAAGAAAAAGGCAGACCTTTATCTCACCCACTTCCCTAGTCATGACCTTTTACTTCACTTCTTACCATGTTTTGTGGACTTTTCATTCATTCACGGCACATTCATGCATCCATCCACGCTTCCACCCACCCTACATCATTCATCTATCCATGAGCCGTCCATCCGTCATCCATCCGTCATCCATCATCCATCGACACATCCATCCATCCATCCTTCAATCCATCCATCCATCTGTCATCCATTATCCATCCATTCATCATTCATCTACCCATCTATCCATCCCTTCTTTCACCTAACAGGTTTGAGTTAGTGGAAGAAATACTGGGCTTGAGTCTTGTGACCTGGTTTCCAATCTCAGCACAGTCATAGTGTTGAAGCAGAGTGCTCTGTGCAGAAAGCCAAGTTTGAGCGTGATGCCTACCCAGGGCTGGGCCTCACATCTGTCATTTCTACTCCTGTCCTTGGCCAAACCCTTCCCCTCTGTGAGCTTCAGCTTCCTCATCTACAAAACAGAGCAATAATGATGCTGGCCTTCCTATTTTGCAGGCACAGTAAGAAAGTATGCATCAGTGTTCCTGGAATCACGTGAGCCTTCCGCAGGAGGTGCTCACATCCTGTGACTTGTGCAGGGGCTGCCACGGTGGGGCGAGAGCTGGCCCCTGGTCCTTGGGACTTCCTGGGAAGTGGAGTAGAAAGGGACCCACCCAGCATTAGTGGGGTGGAAATGGAGAAGAATGGAAGAGGCCAGGACAAGAGAGGCATGGTGGGGAAGGGTCCTGATGTCATGTGACTAAGGATGCGTTTTGAGCAGGGTGGAATATGATTGGATTAGTATTTTGGAAGGACGCCCTTGGCTGCTGTGTGGAGAATGGATTAGAAATGGGGTCCCACAGGGACAGAAACCAGCCAGGAGACTGGCAGCTGCCTGGAGTAAAGACTGGGAGACTAAAGGGTGGGTGGGGGGAGGGATGTGGTTAGGAAACTTCACAAGTATTTTTTCTTCTAAACGTGGGGGACTTCCCTAGTGGTCCAATGGTGAAGAGCCTACCTTCCAATGCAGAAGACATGGGTTCGATTCCTGCTCAGGGAACTAAGATCCCAACACGCTGCAGGGCCACTAAGCCCCCCCACCGCAGCAGAGAAGCCAGCGTGCTGCAGCTGCTGAGCCCACGACTCCGCACCCACAGAGGTCCGAGCGCCACCATGACGAGCCCGTGTGCCACAACCAAGACCCAGCGCAGCCGATCACAAACACAATCAATGTGAAAACTACGCAGCTGCCAGAATCGACGGCTTGGACCCCAAGTGACACCACCAGTTCACACCAGTTCCCTTGGTCATTCGGTGACACGGCACTCGTATCTTACCTCCTAATCTCATGTCCCTGGTAGACATCGCTAACCAATTACAGCTGTCCTTCTCCTAGAGCCTAAAACCATGCTGCCCCAAACGGTAGCCACCAGCCACCATTTAAACATGGCCATTTACATCTAAATCCAATCAAGTGAAATCAAATGAATGATCCTCTTGCTGAAAGGCAGTAGTCACATCTCAAGGGCCCGATGCCTCCACGGGGCTAGCAACTCCCTGTTGGCCGGAGCAGACAGAATATTTCTGTCATCACAGACATCCTCCTGGCCTCAGTCTGGCTACCGTAGCCCGTCCCTCATCGCTGGGAAGGACGACAAATACTCTGCCTCCTTGGGCCAAGAAGGCGTGAGTTCTGCCAAACCCCACACTTGCCTGGGGTCACATCTCACTGGGGCTTCTGTTTCCATCCGCATTTTACATACAGCAAGGTCATACATGAAAAAGCAAGGTCCTTCTGGGCTGACCCTTCTCAAGTTCACTTTCTGGTTGTCTCTTAAGGGGGAAAAAAAAAAAACCAACAGTAAAACTCTTGCATGCACACGTAATCAGTGAGTGTCGTTTCTGCCCTGAGTTCACCTCATTCTACAGCCTCCGGAGACCTGGTGCTTCTGTATTGCGTCTATTTTTAGTGCCTCTGGGTGAATGTCATTGCCGCCAGGGGCTGACATTTCATACTCTGGGAACCTTGACCCGCTGCTTTTCCGGTTGTGAGCTGAACCTGCTGTTTCATGCCCCAGAAGGAAAGAACAATGATCATTAATAATCATCATCTTCTGGAAAATCGGAAACGGGGCCTCCATGATCCGAGACTGCCCTTAACCCAGCTGTGCTGCTGGCTGCAGCCATGGCAGGGCTGACCTACCTACGGCTCCAGGGCTGCCAGGGTTACGCCCTGGGGCCACCAGCCACGCCAGAGCAGGGACAGTGGGCTGGCCACATCAGCGGGGGGAGGAGGAGGCTGAGGCCGAGTGACACAGACTTGGTGGAGGACCGACCGGTGGCCCACCTGCAGAGACCAGCATGAGAATGCCCGCTCAGGGCAAGGCAGGGCGGGGGCGGGCAGGAGGGGGATGCCTCGCTCAAGGTGGGTGGGGGTGTCTCTGTGGGCTGGGGAGCTTGACTGATCCAGAATGCCAGAGACTCTGACCCTGGGCTGGGTCCTATGCTGGGTCCTGGGGGCGCAGAGGAATGGGGACTAGGTAAGTGGTGGAGTGATACTGGGGTAAGAAAGGGGCACTGGCCGGCTTCTGGCTCAGGAGTGGGGACAGAGGGGCATAGGGTCTCACACTTGCCAGCAAGGGATGAGTTTGCAGATGCCCCTCGACGTCCCAGGTGGTTCCTTCTGCCCCTGTGGCAGTGGGAACCGAGGCTGGCCTGGTCTTTAGGGAAGGGTAGGGGGTGGTACTTGCCGAAGCCACCTTTGACAAGGGAAGCAAAGGTCGCGGGAACAATTCCTCCCTTTCACGCTGGGCGACCTGGCAGGAGTGCGCTGGAGCTGACGGAGGGTGGCAGCCCTTCCCAAGCAGCCCAAGACAAACAGGGTGGCAGGAAGTTCCCACGCTCCCAGGCCTGGCACCCTGGAGCCTCGGCAGTCACCTGCGGGGGACTGGGGCCGGGAGGAGGGCGGGGCCTCCGCCACCCACAGGTGAGCCGGCTTGGGGCGGGGCCAGCTGTGGGGGCGGGGCCAGCTGTGGGGGCGGGGCCAGCTGTCCCCTGCCGTTTGGAGCCGCCATCTCCCTGAGTCCCTACAGAAGCCCTACTAAATTAACGTTGTCGTTGTTCCGTCGCTTTGTTGTGTCCTGCTCTGCGACCCCTTGGACTGCAGCACGCCAGGCTTCCCTGTCTTTCACTATCTTCCAGAGCTTGCTCACACTCATGTCCATTGAATCAGTGATGCCATCCAACCATCTCATCCTCTGTCGCCCCTTTCTCCACCTGCCCTCAGTCTTTCCCAGAATCAGGGTCTTTTCCATTGAGTCAGTTTGTTGCATCACGTGGCCAGAGCATTGGAGCTTCAGCTTCAGCGTCAGTCCTTCTGATGAATATTCAGGGTTGATTTCCTTTAGGATGGACTGGTTTGAACTCCTTGCAGTCCAAGGAATGGGGAGTCAGGTCAGCAGTCAGGGGTCCGTCCTGCCCACTCACGTGTTCCACTGCCCATCCACCCATCCTCCCTCCTGACCCACACTTACCATCACCTCATCAGGTCACCCAGCAGCCAGCCACGCACGCAGGTGTCCATCCTGTCATCCCTCCACTGGTCCAGCCGTTCACCCACCTGCATCCTCCACTGACTGTCCATCTGCCCGTGCAGCCTTCACCCACACAGAGTTGTCCCTCTGTCCACCCTGCACATCCACGCCCTCCTGTGAATCCCCTGAGCCAGGCCCGAAGCTGTCAGCTCACAGCAAGGCTAGCCGGCATAAATTCTGGGTGATGTGGCCAAAACCAGGCTGGTTCAAATCGAACCAACTTTCAGACACTTTCAGTGGCTGGCAGCTTCCCTGCCAGCCACACCTGCCCTTCCTCTTCTGGGAGGTCAAATGGAGTGGGGCTAAGGAAGCTTCGGTTGGGTCTGCGTGACGTTGGACATGGTAACTTGCATGGTGTGAAGAGTCATGCCAGCATGTTGTTGCTGAGCGATGTAACAGCAAGAGGCCCAGAGTAAGTAATCTGTGTTATTGCCATAATTAACTGTCACTGACAGAGGCTGGACTGTCCAGTTGCACCTGATGGTTTTAGAAGGAGAGGTTGCTGTGATTCTGGAATGCCCAGTTAGTGAAAAACCACCTCTTTCTGCAGTTTCTCCTTCGCCCAGGCCTCCCTTTTTCCTAGCTGGCCGTGCCTCATTTTCTAGTGCACATTTTTTCTTTATTGATATTTAAGCAGCACTGATAACACCTCTTTGATAAAAGGAAAACAAAACTTCCAGCGGAGATAAAGGAATGTCCGTGTTCTTTGTCCGTGGTCCTGGGAAGGAGCGTTCTACGGCCCATGTTATTTTCTCACTGGAATGTGACAAAGGAGGTGTGAAATATTTGTCCAGCTCGTTTCTCATCAATGGGACATTCCAATAACCACCAGCCGTGCTGGCCCTTTCTCCCCAGAACACCCCAGAGGGAGCCACTACTCTGGCTAATCTGGATTTGTGGGTGGAAGGGTCCTGGCTCACTGGCTGAACGGGGGTGGGGAAGGGGACCCTTGTGTGTCTGTCCCTGTCAGCTGAGGGCCTGCTGCTGCATCTGGTCTGTGTGAGGCCAAGCCTGAGGCTCCAGTAGGTGCCAGAGCCCTGGGGCTGTGGGGCTTTATTCTCTCTTGCCTGGGAGAAACGGCTAATCTTCCCATTTTGGAGGAGGAGATTGAGAGTCAGAATGGATCTGGGAGACTCACTCAGGGTCGCACAGCTCTCGCATCCAGCTCCGAGGGCCACGGCCGGAGAGGCTGCCCTTCTCCTGGTCATTCGCTCCCTGAGTCCCCTTGGCATTGCCCAGCAGGCCATGTGCTTGAGAACAGTGCCTCCTGGGCCTGATCTTCCGCTGCAGTGTGACGACAGGCAGGTGTGAGTGTCTCCCCTCAGCTGAGAAAGCTCCCAGCTGCCCCTATGGTTCAGGCCCCTCTCCATCGGTGCAGTGCCCTCAGCTGGCATGCCCCCCTCCTCCAGGGCACCCACTCTCAGTTGTCTCTGACACCAGATGCCACTGTACCACTGGCTACTGGCTTTCCATGAGAACCTGGGTACCTGGTGGGAGAGTCAGACAGGCCTAGGGTGACGGCCAGTTCGAGATGGCCTCTGGCGATGCTGGCCTGTTGGTATTCACCCCTGTGTAGCCCCCTCCCCACCTTGAATGGGGCTCACCTGGTAACCAATAGGACGCGGCGGGAAGCTGGAACACGATCCCCAAGGCCAAGCCATGAAACGCATTGCGGCTTCTGTCTCGTTCTCTTCAACTGCTCACTCTGGGGTAAGCCACGCATTGTGTTGGGAGGACACTCAAGCATCCCCGTGGAGAGGCCAGGTGGCAAGGTCCTGAGGCCTCCTGCCCACAGCCAGGTAAAGAAACCATCCTGGAGGCGAATCCTCCAGCCCTGCTCAAGCCTTCCATAACTGCAGCCCCGGCTGCTATCCTGCCACCAGTCTCCCAAGAGATCCTGACCCAGAACCACCCAGTCTAGCGGCTCCCAGATCCTTGACCCATAGAAACGGTGGGAGGTAATAACAATGTGGTGTTTCCAGCCACCTCGTTTTGGGCTAATTTGTTACTCAGCAAGAGATAACTAATACATGAGCTTTGAGCTCTGTGCTTCTCCTTATGAACTGAGTCGCTTGGTTCCCTCCTTTATCAGACAAGCTTAACCGTGCTGAGAACCGAATGGGATGCAGCCTGCACTGTGCCCAGCATCCTCAGGGGCCATGGAGATGCTGTGACTGCTGCCTGTGAGGGGCTCTGCCCTCCCTGCCTGGGGTGTCAGCACAACCTTCTTATATCCCTCTTATGCCTTGCCACACACACACACACACACACACACACACACACACTCACCCTCACACACACACACACTCACATACACTCACACACACACTCACACACTCTCACACACTCATACACACACCACACACCCCACACACACTCAGACACACACTCACACACACACACACACACTCACACACACACACACACATACGGACACAGTCACTTGGCCCAGTGCCTGGCCCAGAACTGAAGTGCTCTGCAGAACCAATGAATGCATAAATGTTTCCTTTTATTTTTTAATCTCTAAAACTGCTTATTTACTTGGCTGGGCTGGCTCTTAGTTGCGGTGCGCAGGAGCTTTGGCCTTTGCTGGGGCATGTGGACTCTTAGTTGCGCGTGTGGGATCTGGTCCCTTGGCCAGGAATCGAGCCCAGGCCCCTTGCTTCGGGAGTGCAGAGTCTTGGCCCCTGGACCACCAGGCAAGGCCCCGAGATGTTTTCTTGAAATTAAAATATTTTAATGGTGATCAAATAAAGGTAAGAACAATTTCACCCTGTTAATCACTTTTGCACCCAGTTCAGTAGTGTTTAAGTGCGTTCAAGCTGTTGGGCAGCCAGACTTCGGAATTTTTTCCTCTTTCTAAACAGACATTTTGTCCCCATTAAACATCAAGTCCTCATCCCCCTCCTCCAGCCCCCGGCACTACCATCCTACTCTCTGCCTCTGGGACCCTGACTCCTCGAGGGACCATGCGTAAGTGGACGCAGGTTTCACGGCACACAGTGCCCTCTGAGTCCACTCACGTTGGAGAATATGTCAGAATGCGCCCTTCCTCTTGGCGGCTGAGTAATACTTCACGGTGAAGGGTTTCTCCATTCGTGTTCCCTTTTCCCCCAAACCATGAGACTGTCGGGGTCAGGCATGAAGTCTTACTTATCTGCTTGTTCCCAGCCCATATCTTAGAACTTGGCCCTGAACCAGCCTGACTCAAGATGTATTTATGGAAGAAATGACCGAGGTCCAAACGTCTGCCACTTGCTGTCGGGGTGGCCTCTGCAGGCGGCCTGCCCTCTCTGAGCCTCCATTTCCTCCTCTGTGGAATGGGGATGGTGACTCAGGGGGCAGCTGGGGTCGAAGGTGATGACTGTACTATTGGGTATGCAGGCAGTGTAGAAGCTTCCTGATTCTACCTCCGAGGTTAGAAATGGTGATGCTGCTTTGCCTGATCCTGGCCTGATATGATGGCCACTCAGCAGGGGGCTGGGCTTGCAGGCCAGTTTGTAGTTTCAACATGGCAGTGCAGGATGCTTTAATTACCATCTGTCTTCTGAGATAAGCTGGTAGGGACTCGATAATTCTATTGATAAGACCCCAGGGCCGAGTGGAGATGTCTTATGCCCAGGAATGCCACTAAAAAATGATAGCAGGGGAGGAATTAGACCCAAATTTGCTTCGAGCGAGGTATAATTTCAGATACAGGCTGATAACTTCTCTGGGGTGGGGTGGGGCTAAAGGCTCTGGACTTCCAGCTGAACTGGGATGAGAGGGCATAGGGCCGAGGAGCAGGCTTCGCGCAGTCAGAACACGAGCTGTGACCTCGGGGGGCCTGGATTAAATCTCGGGTCAGCTGCTGGCTTCTTAGGTGGCCCTGGGGGCCTTGCTGAACTGCTCTGAGCCTCAGAGCAGTTTCTCCACCTGTAAATCGGGGCTATTAGCAGTTCCCACCATTGCAGGGGACAGGGGTGTGGATGGAACACACCGAGGCTCTGTAGCCTCCTGGTTGCGTTCTCTCTGAGCCTCAGTGACCTTGTCTGTAAAATGGGGAGGTCCTCCTCCTGCCCCATAAAATGGCTTGTTGATCCCTTTTCCCCTACTCCCACCACTTAGATGTGGTGAATTGGCCAAGTCATCTTTCCAGAATGAGGGAGCTTTTCAAATGTGCCTCTTCCAAACTTGGGTCAGCCCCCTGCCCTGAGCTCTGTGCATCCGGGCCTCTACCAGCTTCCCCATTGGGGTGGCTCGGGGCACCACACGCTGGCCTGTCCCCAGGGCTCTGGCCTCCTGCCCCTTGCCCCCTGCTCCTGTCCTTACCTTTCCTGCTCGGCAAGCCCACCCTTGTCTACCCAGGGCTCAAGACCAGAACCTTTGCCTCAGGTCCTCCAGCCTGCATGGCCCGTACCCAGCCCCTCATCCAAGCCCTTTCATCCTGCACCCCTTGCTGGAGGAGACCCATCACAAGGACCCTCGCTGGATACGACGAGAATACCGAATAGATATGAGGTTTGGTGTGATGGCAGCCCAGTCTGGCACGTCCAGACAGAAGTGCCCTGGGCAGCTTGTGCCCTGCACCGGCCAGGAGGGCTCATCGCCTCCCCTGGGCTCCCTGCACTTGGCCTTTCCTGCCATGTCCCACCTTGCTGGAGTCATGAGCTCACAGGACCCCCTCCCGGCCCGATACCCCGAGGCAGGTGCATGGCACCCTGCCCACGCCTCCGTTCACGGGCCATGCCGAGTCCCTCCTCCCCGGGGCTCTGGCTCTGCCGGCCGAGCCTGTTGGGTGACTGGCCTTGGCAGGGACCCAGCTGTCCTCCGCGTGTGCATTCTTCTTTCCCGAGGAATGTCCTGGATCCAGGTTCCCACAGAGGTGCCCGAACCGAGGGGAGTGATTCTGAACTCTGGCTGTTGTTTTGCTGCAGAAAAAGCCATTCTTTTGAACTCGGATAAGCCGGCCCACGAACAGGGCATAACTGAGACGCAGGAATTCCAGGGTCAATGGGCACTCACTCGGGCGGGGCCGCCCTCCCCCTGCGGGTCAGCGGGAACGTCAAGTGAAACCCATTCTGATTAAAGGGAACATTAAACAGGGGCCTTTAAAACACAACTATTTCCGAAAATCCTCTCTTGATACCAATTAATTTCCCTGAGGAAGGAGCAGGGATGTGGCCGGGGGAGGCGGAGACCCCTCAGAAAGCCTGGTTTTTCCACCCCCATCACTCACTCGGCATTTATCTAGAACTTCATCTCAATGGTGGTTTAAAGGCCCCAGGAAGACTTCTCTATACCCTAATTCATCAACCGTTTAATGAGAAGGCTGTCCCTCGGTCAACACCACTTCCTGGGGGAAGAGAGGACCAGCAGGGCGCTGGGACAAAGAGGCTGAGACGCTGACGCAGCCAGGAGATGGTGCTGGGGAAGCCAGGGCTGGTCTGAAGACAGCTGTGGAGGCATAGGGGTTCGTTCATTCACTCAAGAGGCATTAACTGAGCGCCTTCTGTGTACCAGGAACTGTCCTAGACGCTGGGACAGAGCCCGAAGCGGGCCTGACGGGTGCCTTCCACCGTGTGGCTTGCATTTCACTCTGCTTCTCGTGATTTGTGATGCAAGTGGCCTTGCTCTGCCCGCATTCCTCTGTGCGTGAGAGAGAGGAGGGGGCAGGGAGAAAGAGGCTGTCTCATTCTCCCATTATGTTGCTGCTGTTGTTCAGTGGCTAAGTTGTGTCTGACTTTGTAACCGCATGGACTGCAGCTCACCAGGCCTCCCTGTTCTCCATTATCTTCTGGACTTTGCTCAAATTCATGTCTCTTGAGTCAGTGATGCCATCCAACCATCTCATCCTCTGCTGCGCTCTTCTTTTGCCTTCAACCTTTCCCAGCATCAGGGTCTTTTCCAGTGAGTCAGCTCTTCTCATCAGGTGGTCAAGTATTGGAGCTTCAGCTACAGCATCAGTCCTTCCAATGACTGTTTAGGGTTGATTTTCTTTGGGATTGACTGTTTTGATCTCCTTGCTGTTCAAGGGACTCTCAAGAGTCCAGCACCACTATTCAAAAGCATCAGTTCTTTGATATTCAGCCTTTTTTATGGCCCAGTTCTCACATCTGTACATGAGTACTGGAAAAACCACAGTCTTGACTATACAAATCTTTGTTAAAAAGTGATGTCTCTGCTTTTTAATATACTGTCTAGGTTTGCATAGCTTTTCTTCCAAGGAGCAAGTATCTTCTAATTTCATGGCTGCAGTCACCATCTGCAGGGACTCCTGTTATACTGATTTCTATAATCTTCCAATTGTCTTGGCCAAAACTGGCCAGAGCATGGAGAGTCAGACCCTAGTGGGCTTCATGACAAAGCTAGGTGTCCATCTCACTGAGCACAGTGTCTCAAACCCCAAATACCCCCAAAGATCAGTTGCGTGAGTAACTGGATTGAGAATTCTACCACTGATTAGTTCCGTCTGCTGTGAGTGCTGTGATGGAGAGGGATTCCATGCATGCTTTGCAAGTACTGGCCCCGCTCTAAGATCTAAACTGAAGTAGCTTTTGAGGGAAACTCATGAATGTTCCTGAACAAAGCCATTGAACTTTATCTCAAGGGCCTGGAGTACCCTGTGACACGTCCTGAAATTAAAAACCCCATTGGCCTCACCCCCTGCCCAGGGTCGCCTGATGGCCTCAGGCACCTGAGCTCGGCATCACCAGATGTCTGCCCTCTGCTCTCACCCTCTGGGGTCTCTCTTGGGCTGGCTCTGTCTGCAAAACTTATGGGCAAAGTGGTGCATTGGGTTAATTAATCATCTGAGTCAGTCTTGGAAGGAATAGAAGCAAAGGAATTCCCTTCAAGAAGTGGGGCCCAGGGCTTCTTCCCAGAGGAGACAGCCTGCCTTGTGCCCAGCAGCACGTGGTTCCCCAACAAGCCTCTGTACTTTTGCCCAGGCTGTTCCTCCTGCCCACTACGCTTTTCCTCACCTGGTCTGCCTGGAAAGATTCTCCTGGCTCCAGGAGGCTCCGATGAAGCTTCCTGCCCTTTTTGGCCCACCGTCTCCGAGCTCCACAGCCTCCCCATGGATCACACCACATGATAAACAGCCTACGCGCTGGGTCTCTGTCCTCGGCTCGATTCCAGGGCCCAGAACACAGCCCAGCCCGGGGTGTGGTGCAGGCAGGTGCCCTCCGAGTGGCACAGGACAGTTGCCTCTCCCCCTGGGGCCTTGTGTCAGCTGTCATTCCCAAGTCTGCTTCTGCCAGGGCACATGGAAGCAGCCACTGGGTTCATTTTGGTCCTAATGGTACCAGCAGAGGACCCGTGTCCAGTTCATTCAGAGTTCGTGGACACAGAATAAAGGCCCTTGTAGGTTTTTAAGGTTTACTTTTTATCATTGCTTGATAAATGTGTGTGTTAGTTGCTCAGTTGGTCTGACTCTTTGCATTTCCATGGACTGTAGCCCTCCAGGCTCCTCTATCCATGGGATTCTCTAGGCAAGAATACTGGAGTGGGTTGCCATGCCCTCCTCCAGGGGATCATCCCAACCCAGGGATGGAACCACACTGCAGGCAGATTTTTTACCATCTGAGCTATCAGGGTGTTTGATAAATACTTTTTTTTTTTTTTAACTCCTCTGAATGGTTCCTGAGGGCATGAGTATGTGGGCTTTTCTGCTGGATGGCAGGGTTCCTGTCTGCCCCAGGAACTGGGGACGGGGAGGCACAAACTGGCCTCTTTGTTGCTCCTTGGGTGTGAGATTCTCACCTGGGGCTCTAACCAGGGAGGCAGAGATGCCAAAGTCTGTTCTCCTGCCCCAGAACTTGGCTGGGCACCTCTTCCATCTGCATGGAAATCATAAAACAGTGATTGCTGTTGCGGTTCAGTCCCTCAGTCATGTCCAGCTCTTTGTGACTCTGTGGACTGCAGCATGCCAGGCTTCCCTGTCCTTCCCTACCTCCCAGAGTCTGCTCAATTGTTGTCGATATTAGCGTTCTTTCAGCCACGCTGCATTCTTCCTGGAGCCTCCGGGCAGAATCCACTTCTGCATCATTCAGGTTGAATTGAATTCACCAGATTCAATTCCTTGAGGCTGTAGGACTGATGTCCCCATTTCTTCACTGAAGAAAATCCCCTGCTTCTAAAGGGCCCCATGGTGCGGTCAGCCCCCGACCTAACTGATGTCCCTTTCGTAGAGTGAGCCAGGTGTGTGTTGCAACACTGCTTGTCACAGGAGTGGAATGCATCGTATTCACAGCAGCAGGGAGTACAGGGTCATGTACCAGGTTGATGGGGTCATGGGGACCACCTTAGAATTCTGCCCACCGCAATGAGGCAACACACTCAGCGTGTGGCCACCTCGTTCCCAGGTGCTCGTTTCCATGGAGGCAGCAGGTGCTGGGCTGGGTGGGCTCCCCTCCCATGGCAGCAGCAGGTGGACTGGTGGGCTGGGTGGGCTTGAATCAAGGCTCCCTCCCCAGGGATTTGGCTTCCATTGTGGCTCAGATGGTAAAGAATCTGCGTACAATTCAGTAGACACAGGTTTGATTCCTGGACCAAGAAGATCCCCTGGAGAAGGGAATGGCACCCACTCCAGTAGTCTTATCTGGGGAATTCCATGGACAGAGATGCCTGGAAGGCGTCACGGGGTCACAGGGTCACAAAGAGTCAGACACGACTGAGTGACTAGCACTTTCACTTTCACTTTTTCCCAGTGATTGAGGGCTTCAAGGAAGCAGCTTAACTCTTCCAGGCTTCAGTTTGCTCATCTGTAAAATGGAACGAGAGCCACTGGTGGGATAGCCAGACAGCCAAATGAGTCAAGCAGACAAGGGTTTTGGTGGACCGTGTAACAAACAAGGCTGCTGTATCCTGGTTTTTAAAAGAACCCGGCTTTCCATTTCATTTCAAGCAGGATGGGATGGATATAAGGCATTTGTCAGGCTCAGCACATCCAACTACACTTTAGGCATTGTTCCAGGCAAGTGTAGCCAGGGAAGGGCCTGATTACCAGATGGGAGTCCTTGAGAGACATGCCGTGTGCTGACTGGTGCCTGTCCTGGCTGGAGATTGCAGCCTGGGCCTGCCACTGGCTAGTTGCTATGAGGGGAAGAATGTCAGGGCCGTGCCTGACCCATCAGAGCAGGAACCTTGGCTGGGGAGTGGCAGCAGGGGAGGCGGTTGTGTGCCTACAGCAATGGAGCGGTGTTGGCAGTGCCCTACAGGGCACCCATGACCCTGTGTGCCCCCATCAGTGACCTCAGCTTTCCTCTTATTGGGAAAGAGCAGCCAGAAGGGTATCGATGGGGACGGTGTTTTCATTTGGAAGCAAACAATGAGTATCGTAGGAGGGGCACACCTGGCAAGCTGTTTCATGACAAAGGCAAGGTCGGGAGCGCTCAGTGAGCAGACTCTGCTACAACTGCCTGTGTGAGCCTCTCACCTCGACTGCTAACTAGTTATGTGACTGAACCGCCCCGAAATCAGCCTCATCTTCCTCTTGTAAAATGGAGATAAGTAGGGGACTGCGCTCAAAATGTTGTCATGAGGATTAAATGAATTAGTGTGGGAATGCAATTGGCAGTAGTGAATGTGCCATAAAATTATCCTCTTCATTATCGTCTTCATCCCACCCTCACCACCATCACCGTCGTCATCATTACTGTCATCCTGTCACCACGGCCACCATCACCAATGTTATCACTGTCTTCATCACCGTCTCCATCATCATTATTACCATCGTCAACGTTATCATGTCCATCACCATCACCAGCATCGCCAGTATCATCACTGTCTTCATCACCATCTCCATCATCATTATCACCATCATCAGCTCATCATCAACGTTATCATGTCCATCACCGTCTCCAGCATCATTATTACCGTCATCACTCTCATCATCAGCATTATCGTGTCCCTCACCATCACCAGCATCGCCAGTATCATCACTGTCTTCATCACCGTCTCCATCATCATTATCACCATTATCACTCTCATCATCAACGTTATCATGTCCATCACCATCCCCAGCATCATCAATATTGTCAATATCTTCATCACCGTCTCCATCATCATCACCATCATCATCTCATCATCGTTATCATGTCCATCACCATCACCAGCATCGCCAGTATCGTCACTGTCTTCATCACCGTCTCCATCATCATTATCACCATCTTATCGTCTTCATCCCACCCTCACCACCATCACCGTCGTCATCATTACTGTCATCCTGTCACCACGGCCACCATCACCAATGTTATCACTGTCTTCATCACCGTCTCCATCATCATTATTACCATCGTCAACGTTATCATGTCCATCACCATCACCAGCATCGCCAGTATCATCACTGTCTTCATCACCATCTCCATCATCATTATCACCATCATCAGCTCATCATCAACGTTATCATGTCCATCACCGTCTCCAGCATCATTATTACCGTCATCACTCTCATCATCAGCATTATCGTGTCCCTCACCATCACCAGCATCGCCAGTATCATCACTGTCTTCATCACCGTCTCCATCATCATTATCACCATTATCACTCTCATCATCAACGTTATCATGTCCATCACCATCCCCAGCATCATCAATATTGTCAATATCTTCATCACCGTCTCCATCATCATCACCATCATCATCTCATCATCGTTATCATGTCCATCACCATCACCAGCATCGCCAGTATCGTCACTGTCTTCATCACCGTCTCCATCATCATTATCACCATCATCATCTCATCATCAACGTTATCATGTCCATCACCATCACCAGCATCACCAGTATTGTCACTATCTTCATCACCGTCTCCATCATCGTTATCACCATCATCACTCTCAACATCAGTGTTATCATGTCCATCCCCATCACCATCACCAGCATCGCCAGAATCGTCACTGTCTTCATCACCATCTCCATCGTCATTATCACCATCATCATCTCATCATCAGCATCATCATGTCCATCACCATCACCAGCATCACCAATATTGTCACTATCTTCATCACCGTCTCCATCATAATATCACCGTCATCACTCTCATCATCAGCGTTATCATGTCCATCACCATCACCATCACCAGCATCACCATCACCACCAGCACTGTCATCAGCAGCAGCATCACCATATCATCTCATTGGTTTAACAGGTGGACTTGCACCCTGAGTATTGCAGGCAGAGGGAGAGAACTCATCCCAAACCAATCACAATTCTGTAGTGCTCGTCGCCTTCCAGCAGGGCCAGCAGGGCTGCGGCTGGGGGGTGGGGTGGG